>JABSTQ010001423.1:0-324974 GCA_013358835.2 Ixodes persulcatus | reverse complement strand
CTCTTCGACGTGTTAAAATATCTGCTTGCTAGCTTGGCACAGGTTGTGCCAAGTAAGCAGGGACGCCGTGCAGGGTAGCTACGCTTCCCTGTAACAGATAACTATGTTCAATTAACTTGGGGTTGGGGTAGAAAGGAAACATCAAAACGAAGAAGGGACAAAAAAATAGAGGGGACGATGTGTCAAGCTCAGCTAAGTCGTTTAGTACAGGGTGTCACAAAAGAAAATTTACAGGGCCTTTTTTACCGCAAACATAAACTAGGCATCGCCGAACGCTATTTCTTCGTCCAAGGTAGCGATAGAGGCACAACCAGATGCCAGTTTCAGCCCGATCCGATTACTTAGTCAAAAGTTATAACTGATTTTCTGAAAATTTCAATGGGAAAATGGCGGCCGACGGAGGGTTTCGAACACATGCGCTCTATGGCACAGGAACCGAAAACGGGCAAAAATGGGCTCCATTTTTCCCATTGAAATTTTTCAGAAAATCACTTATAACTTTTGATTAAGTTATCGGATCGGGCTGAAACTTTGGCATCTGGTTGTGACCTCTAGCTCTACCTTTGGGCGGAGAATGAGTCTTCGGCGATGCCTAGTTTATTTTTGCGGGTAAAAAAGACCGGTAAATTTTCTTTTGTGGACACCCTGTAGAATCGAACTTAACGTTATCACTGCCAACACAAAAAAGACAAATCTTTTTGTGTTAATGGTGATGACTTTAAGTTTAAGACGCCGTCCTGTACATTTTTTGTCCCTTCTACGTTTTTTTGTGTTCTTTCTACCCCAGTCCCAGGTTAATTCAACATGGTTCATATTCACCAGAGTCGCCTGCACTCTTGCTACATTTCTAGCCAAATACCATTTGATGCTTATCATTCGATGACTGCACTACGTAGGTTGCTACGATGGCGTGCCCTGCGGTTTAAGATTTCATCTAAGCAGATTATAACTGGAGCTAAAGCGACATGCGAGGGATAGGATAGATAGATCCGTCATATACTAGTATGTGATATGTTGTAAATTATTGGATCATGTTTTATTCCCTCAAATTATCAAGCATCCCAGCTTAAATAATTCTTATGTGAGTACCAGCATGATTCTAGAAAATTGACTAAGCTGTATCATGATCTACTTACTAGTGTTGATGGAGGTTGGCAGATTGACTGTGCATTCTTAAAATTTAGGAAATTGTTTGGGCACTGCATCACACTCACTGTTATTACACAAGTTAGAATTTTAGACATAACCACTCCTACCTTCAAGTGGATAAGGGCGTATCTATTCTTGCGTCGTGAATGTGTTGTCCTAAACAAGGCAACAATTTAATTTCGTTGCCGTATATCTGGCGTACCGGAAGGCTTCGTGTGGGTGTCTTTGGTATTTTTAATATTTTGTCAACGAAATTATTGACGGAGTGAGTTCCAAGGTACGATTGTTTGCCGATGCTTGTCATTTACGGTTATCTAACGAAACAGGAGGATAGTTTCAGAATTACTTGACTAGGGTTACTCAATTGTGCATTGTGAAAGATAAAGCTCAACGTAAAAAAAAGTTCGGCTCCAGAAAAAAAAAATCGAAAGTCAATATTAATTGAACAATGCAGGTGCATTAAACGGAGAAACAAGAAAATATCTAGATGCCACGCTTTCAGCTGATTGCGAGTGGAATGCATATATCAGAGACGTTATTATCAATTTCTACGCCGAAACTTAAAAAAAAAAAAAATCAACACAGTCTATAAAAGAGCTCGCATATGTTGTCTATACACCTTTTGTGTTTACCTTTGTACCCAGCCACATGGTAAACATATCTGGCATGAACGACGAACGAATAAAAAAGCTTTTCAACCTCGAAATAGTAAAAAAATAGAGGGGTGGCAAAACGAAAATGAGTGACGGCTACGCTATATCCTAAATGTATTTTATTTATGTGACGACGAAAAAATTCCATTGGCACTCCGACAAAAAATAAAACAATGAAACTTATCATTTAGCATCGATCGTAAAACCACTGGCACAAATAGTTCTTCACATCTTTTACCTACAGATTATATTTCACAGGGTCAAAACTACATCCACAAAATACATAAGCTCGTACCGGTACGGAATTGGGTAAGTCACTTTTTTTAGGAACTCTTAAAGGGGAACTCCGGCGATTTTTTGGTAGACTTCGATTTGGCTGGAAATTTGCAGACCGCATCAATAACCCTTTTGCAACTTAGGCACGTAGCCAGGGGGGGGAAGGGGGCCCATGGGGGCCCCCCCTCCCCCCCTGGCTACGTGCCTGAGTTGCCCCCCCCCCTCCCCCCCCCCCGATATCTTTCATTTTGGCTGGGACCTCTTCTCTCCCCTCCCCCTGATACAGCATTTTGTCATGGGCGGGCCCCCCCCCCCCCTCCCCCCCGAAACAAAATCCTGACTACGTGCCTGTCTCAACTGATAACCAAAATATTTTATAAAAGTAAAAAAAAAAAAAAATTTCGGGAAGTTATTGAATTTTCAAGTAACGCCGGCCGGGAAGGTTCCAGGAGGTGACTCTCTACTGGCAACAATGAAAAATCCCTACTTTTCCCTACCCTCGTACGTCACGGGTAGGCAGGCGGACGTCCGACTCGGCCAGCCGCGAAGTGGCTTTCAGTTTCCGGGAGCCAGCGATCGAGATTATTTTTTCGCAGCTTCAATGGTGAAAGTTCCTTTGCAATGGGTAGCAATCTGTGCTGCGCGATTGATTGTAGAAACTAGAGTGCCTCAATGTCCTTCTGTTTAGGGTGATGCCATCGTTTGTAGTACCCGATGCCGACAGCACGCGCTCACAGGGAAAATACAAAGAAATCGCAGGAAACAAAATGTCGCCGTAGCACAGTCAGCGCCACGAGCGCGTGCAGAGACACGCTCTTTCACGAGCTTGAGAACAAAAAATAAAAATAAACGTTCGAAACAAAATGGCCAGATGTCATCACCCCAAGCAAAGCGCGCATGAAGGCACCCTATACTTCGTCTCACCCTAGCATGGACTAACCGCGAAGGCCGTGCTAGCGCGAGCGGCCAGCCTTCACTGCCTTGACTAGAGCACTTGCTGCACGAGCGCTCGTGCAGCCGACGCGGCTTCATTCAAAGCGACCAGCTCGCGCTTTTAGCACGCGCGGCTAACAATAGTCCATACTAAGGTGAGATGAAGTATAGTAGAAACAGTGCCGGGAAAAAGCTTTTTTACCCTTGTTTTCGTGCACGCGAGAAACAAAATGCGCTCCCCGGCAGCAATGGAGGCCATCAACGTCAAGGTGCTTTTGCGCGAGCTGTGTCACCTTAGTATGGACTATTGTTAAGCCGCGCGTGTTAAAAGCGCGAGCTAGTCGCTTGGAATGAAGCCGCGACGGCTGCACGAGCGCTCGTGCAGCATGTGCTCTAGTCAAGGCAGTCAAGGCTGGCCGCTCGCGCTAGCACAGCCTTCGCGGTTAGTCCATGCTAGGGTGAGACGAAGTATAGTTTCCCGTGACTAGTGTCCCGTGAAACAATCTCACTTTTGCTCGGAATACTTTATAGCCACGTGCTGCGAGTATCCTTCAGCAGCTGGAACAGCTTTAAGAGCAGCAAGCGCAAACTCAAGCCGGCTGTGACCACTACGACATCCGTCCAAAGAAGGGCGCTAATAATATCGAGAAAAATAGTATACATAATCTAACTCTATTGCCGACATTTTGCACAGCCACATTTGTTGTTCACAATTGGTTGAGTGATTTTTTTTATTTTTTTATAAACACTACTTCTGTTTTGGACGTCAAATCTATAGCTCGGGCTACTCTCGGAGTTCCATTCACGCGGCCGATATGTTGAAGACGAGAAGTGAAACGTCTAAACAAAGTTCAAGTCTGAATTTAGACACGACTTTCGGCATATTGATATTTCTGTCTGCTATTACAGAGGTTTATGGAGCAGGTGCCGAGCTCCATTAATTTACGATAGAGTCTGGTTTGTAAAATGGTTGGCGTGGAATATTTTCTGCAGAAGAACTGATGAAAAGTCTTTAATTTATTCTATTGAGAAAAAAACTTTATATAGGGCTGAAACGTTTTTTATAAACCATGAAAATTTTAATGTCGTTGAAGGGATGCATGCAAATTTACAGCTGATGGAAACTGTGCTAAACCAAAACTTAATTTTAAAAAATCTTATATAGAATTACCCTCTCCCAATGTGCTCTCGTGGATGGGTGTTTGAACGCGTTGCCTTCTACTCCAAAAGTAAAAAAAAAGGACGGTTACACAATTTTTTTTAGTCATCTTTGTTAACTTATTTTTAATTAAAAGTTTTATGATGTCTTTCTGTATCTTACGCATCATTGTATCTTCAAGCAAATATTCTTTATTTGAAGATGAACAGCTAGTGTATTTGTGTATTTTATACGCATTCCATTGCACCTTGATGTTTGTCTTGGTGGTTGCAGAGTTTTTTTAATTGTCATTTTAACACGATCTTCATGACCAGCAACCTGCCATCTGATGTACACGAATGCAGTTCATTTCATTCTGTACATTTTATTGTTCAGAATCACAGTCTGGATGTGTTCGTCGCTTTGGAAGGCGAGCAATGTATGCGCGCCACGCATGAACGCTGAAAATGGCATCGACCAGAAGCGCTTTTCAGAAATAGTCCATAGATCTTTTGCTAAATTACTTAGGCACCAAGGAACATATATTAATGCCACAAGAGTAGTTACACGTGCTGGCGCCTGCAACAGTAACTTTTCTAAAGAAAATCTAAAACAAATGGCACGCTCCTTCAGGTTATACGAGTGTGTGAGGCATCTGTATCCAGTCCGAGCATTTTCCGGGGTGCTTTGGCAATTTGTCGAAAAATGTATTGCGTGACTCGTCGACCTTTCTTCCAATAAAAAGAGAACGGATTTCCTAGCGATATCACGAAACTAGCGAGCCGCAGCTTGAGCGTACCGAGTTGCAAAAACGGTTTTATCAAAATTCCAATTGCTTACGTTTTTCTTTTTTTTTGTTACTTTCTCATAGTTCAGCACCCAGGCCAAGGTCATACTTTGTGCAAATATAAATAATGATCAATTTCAAATTGGAAGAGCGCCCAGGTTTTCTTGCTATTAGCGAATCCGATTGCCGGCCGCGCGCCTCGCTGCCCACCCGTGACGTCACGCTTGGGTGGCGGGGAAAACTGGGGAAAAACTTGGGAGAACGATGTTTCGGTTTCGGCAGCGAACAAAATGACTTTTTTAATTAACTAGAGTGAATCTGGGAGAACGAGATAGCATTTCGGAATCAGGAAGCCATCCGCATTCAGATTATGCCTTTGGATTAGGCAGCTCGAAAAATCGGCGGTGATCATAGAATGCTTTGCCTATACTTCGTTTCACTTTATCTGCGAGCGAAGCCAAAGCTAGAAGCGCGAGACCAGCGCTTTTTGCATTTCTCCCCAGCTCGCGCGCTCGAGCAAAGCCTGAACGCACGGATCTTCCGTGCTCGCGCTTCCAGTTTTGCCTTCGCTCGCACTTAAGGTGAAACTAAGTATAGTGGGATTGTGCCCGTAAATGCATAAACATTACGTTTTTTGCCTTCAGCGCGAGCTCTTTGGTTTTCACAGTGCTTTGGTTGCGCGTGCCTGAGCGTTCACACTTGTGCTAGCAAAGGCAGAAAGCTCGCGCTGAAGGCGGAGCGTCAAGTCTCAGGGGCATTCACTGGACGCCATATTTGAGGTCACTGTTTAGAGCGCATGCTCGGAACGAGCTCACACTAATAGGCTGCTAAGACCGGCAATCTTGGTGGTGTGGAATGTACGTTGCAAAAGAACTGTGGGAGCTCGCCATCAGCACGCGCTCAGCAGTCGCGCACACGGCTATGACCGCCAGTGAATACTCCCTATACACAAGAGGGAGAAATCCCGGGGATTTCTCGGGATTTTGTCGCGCATCCCGCGACAAAACTTTCGTCTCGAGATTTGCGCGCGCCGGGGAGAAATCCCCGGGAGTTCTCCCTCGAGTGCCCTTGAACGGGGTATAATGCCTGATGCAGGCGCTGCGAGATGATATTGAATGAAGAATAATGGGTAGTTTATTTAGGATGAGCACCGGTGTTCTGTCAAAGTAGGAACATGTGTGCGGCACGCGCATCCCGCATCCCCGGGAGTTCTCCGTCGAGTGCCCTTGAACGGGGTATAATGCCTGATGCAGGCGCTGCGAGATGATATTGAATGAAGAATAATGGGTATTTTATTTAGGATGAGCACAGATGTTCTGTCAAAGTAGGAACATGTGTGCAGTGTAATGAAAGATGGACACAGTGAAATATACGTCATCCGCGTTTATTCTTTGCAAGACGGCAAGAATAAAAACATCACACAGACTGGTGAAGAGCAGAAAAGAAGAACGTGTGACCTCTAATGTCACAGTCTGATACATCATACAAGAGACAGTCTGTAGACACTGTCTGTGATTCTTCCTGATATGACGGTCCCATTGGTCGCACGAACACTGTCTGCAGCCATGTTCCAAGCATGCATATATGTACGAAGCAAACATGCCGCACAGGCAGTTCTGTCATCATGTCTGCCACGAACACCGTGTCCTTGGGGCCTACGGATCCCCATGTGGCGGGTTCGAATCCCGGCCGAGGTGCCCGCAATCTGACGGAGGCTTATTGCGGAGGAGGCGCCGTGTAACCGAGCTTTCGGTTGCACGTCAAAAGATCCCCAGGTGGTCCAAATTAATCCTCAGTCCTCCGCTGGGGCGGGCCAGATGCCCGTAGTTGGTTTGGCACGTAAAACCCCCAAATTCGCTTTTTTTTCACCGTGTCCTTGGTATAATGCATTCACGCAGTACGTCTTCGGCGTGATGCTTGCCCATTAGGAATTTCATGTAAGGAGAGAAACGGGGAGCCTTATATGCAGGTACCGAAGTCCCCTGAATATAAATTAATAAATGAATAAATAAATAAATATATATATATATATATTTTTTTTTTGTGGAATACCAAAAAACAAATAAAAGTCGATGTCCTAGATCTGTCACTCTGGTATCGATGGACGTTGTCACTGAACGACGTCCATCGAATGTGATAGTGGAACCCAGCACAGTCCAATACCGCGCTGAAGCCAGATTTACGTTAACATCGACAATAGGCGCTCACCCCGTATGTCAGCTGAGGCGCGGTGGGACATTGGCACTCGCGGGACCAATCAACATCCTCCCTTGCATTATCTGACCCCGCTCTCTGCGCGTGGGTATTGGCGGGAGCGTCCCAGGTAGCACGCCAGAGGAATGCCCAACTTGGGCAAAGGTCTGGCAAATATAAGGGCCCAACTTTGGCGCAGTTAGGTTTTTGCACCATGGCACTCATCAGTGCCAAAGTGCGGTGCCTAACTATAGCCTTAGTTGGGCGATTCTAGGGCATGCCAAAGTTTGGCTCTTCTCTGGTACGACAGAGAAGTGCCAAAGTTGGTGCCATACTTGAGCCATAACTGCCATAGTAAGTCCTAATCTGGGAATTCGGGGCATGCCAAGGTTTGGCGTTTCTCTGGTCCGCCAGAGGAGCGCCAAAGTTGGTGCCATACTTGAGCCATAACTGCCATAGTAAATCCTCATCTGGGATTTCGGGGCATGCCAAGGTTTGGCGTTTCTCTGGTCCGGCAGAGGAGCGGCAAAGTTGGTGCCATACTTCAACCATAACTGCTAGAGCAACGCCTAATTTCGGTATTTGGGACGTGCCAAAGTTTGGCTTTTCTCTGGTTTTGGCCCAAAGATGCCAGATGAGAGCTGAACTCACAGATAATAAAGCCTAACTTTGGCACTTGTTTGGCGATTTTGCCCCAAAAATGCCAGATCTCAGCCGAACTACAAGCCACTAAGCCTAACTCTGGCACATCTGTGGCGATTTTGGCCCAAAGGTGCCAGATGACAGCCGAACTATCAAAAAGTGAAACCTAACTTTGGCATTTGTTTGGCAATTTCGGCCCAAAAATGCCAAATATCAGCCGAACTACCGGGCAGTAAGCCTAGCTCTGGCATTTGTTAGGCGATTTAGGCCCAAATATGCCAGATGACAGCCTAACTACCAGGCAGTGAAGCCTAAATTTGGCACTTGTTCGGCGAATTAGGGCCAAAATACCCAGACTCTTGCCAAGGAAGGTCAGGTTTGGCTCTACTTTGGCTTTTTCGGGCTTTTTAATGCCCTAAACTCCCAGACAAAAGCCAAATTTTGGCCCAGAACTCGGTGCTACCTGGGGTGATTACGTGGCGAGATATTGGGCCAGGAGCACGTAGCTCCCTCCACCGTGTAGCTCCTTCCACCGTGTACCTCACACAGGAATCACACTGCTCATGAATCATGCAGACGACAGTCTGCAAACACGAGTCACCGTTTAGAATGTACAAAATGCACCCATCCCGCCGGAACCCCTAAAAAATTAAGTTTCTGCGTTATTTTATTAATCGTCATTGTTTTCTTTCTACCAATCGTCATTGATTGAACGAGAACAGCCGGACGTCTCTGTGAGATACCAGACCGACAAAAAATAAACCTCCACGTCCGCGACAGGACTCGAACCTGCAGTCTTCTGATCCGAAGTCAGACGCCTTATCCATTAGGCCACGCGGACTTTTTTTTAAAAATTATTTATTAGGCCACGTGGGCGGACGGGACCTGCCATCGTAGCAACGGAACAAAAGGAACAGAAGCCTGCAGACCAGTAGCCGCATCTCAGGCACGTATCCAGGGGGGGGGGAGCATCTGGCCCGGGCACCCCCCCCCCCTCCCCCCCGAAATCTTCCATTTTGCTGGGGCCTCCTCTCCCCCCTCCGCCTCACAAAGCGTTTTGTCATGGACGGCGCCCTTCTCCATGGCGGAGCAAGAGGCATCCAGTAGCTGCGACGACGCGTCTTCATCACGCTACGACCTGGACGAGCATATACCCTCCGGGCAGTCAAGTTTCGTGTGACATTTAGTAGTGTTGACGAGTGGGCTAATTGGTCATTCATATTAGCGGAAAACAAACAGCGCAGGAACAAGACAAGAGTAGAAGGCGGTAGACACACAATGCGCTGACTTACAACTGAGCTTTATTTGCACTGAGAACCTGTATAAATACAAAATTTTCCCGGCCCAAAAGCCAAGAAAAGAAACAACACTAGAGGAGGACTACACGTGTTCCTAGAGTCATCTGCAGGCGGCGTTGTTCTCCGATCTGAGTAGAAAAATATACTCCTTTTCCGTCAAGGCAAGTGACGGGGCATTAACACACTCTGAACCCGATTGTCCAATGGCGCGTGCTTCTATAATCTCACGTGTCAGATTATCCTTTTGTTTTATGATGAACGTGCATCGTTCAAAATCCGGAGTACATCCGCAATCGCGGCAATGCACCCCAAGTGCCCCAACACAACCTGAGACACACTATAACGATGCTCTCTTAAACGCTCATTAAGACAACGTCCTGTCTGCCCTATGTATCTCCGGCCACAGGACAGGGGAATAGAGTATACAACACCCGCAACGCATGTAACAAACTGGTTTTGGTGTTTCTTGGTGCACACCTGTCTCTCTATTACATGAGAATTCACTTTTTTTGCACATCATAGATAGCTTGTCTGGAGCCGAAAAGACCACGTGAACACCAGCTCGACGTCCCACTTTCTTCAGATTATGGGATACTTTGTGTAGGTACGGTAGTACTGCGATGTTCCTGCTTTTCCTGTTAACTTGTTCAGCACTCTCCATGTGAATTCTCATGTACTAGAGAGACAGGTGTGCACCAAGAGGGAGGGGAGGGAGGGGGGGGGGGGGGCTTTCAGTTCCGCTTTTGTAGAGGAGGAAAGCTTGACGAAGTCTTCGCTTTTGTTACCTTGAAACGCGCGCAACTAACGTAAAAACAAAAAACTGCCCTTGTCTACTTGCTTTCAATTATATACATATCGGCAGTAATATTAGGGCGTTCAATTTTGTTCTGCTAGCTCCCGTTTTGGGTTGTCTCTACAAGGAATGCTACAAGGGTACGCCGGTGGTGCTGCCGATTTTAGCCGTCCCAGTTTTGCTCATTTGGCCACGGTGGCGCTGATGATCAATCGACGGTGGCGCTCTCTGGAACCCTGCCCAGAGCAGATACTGCGTATGCTCTGGGGTACGTGCAGCTTTGCCGTTCATTCCCATTTCTGTTGGTAGCGTAAGTTTTTTCGTAACTTTAGACCAGCGTAGGATGTCTGTTTGATAATCATTGTATCCCTCTGCCAGTGTGGTTTACTTGGCTTAATATTTCCATCGTAGCCAGGGGGAGGGGGGGGGGGGGGGCATGGGCACCGCCCTCCCTTCCCAAATCTTACATTTTGCTGGGGCCTCCTCTCCCCCCTCCTCCTCATACAGCATTTTGTCATGGGCGGGCCCCGCCGAATCAAAATCCTGGCTACGTGCCTGGTCCCGTGCTTCCAGAGGAAGACATCGACACGCGCGGTTTTTCGAGTACTTCTTTTGACCAAATCGATCGACTCACAAAGATGAGCGGCGTGGAGGTCAGTACGGTGGAAGAACTCCGTGTCTCAGTGCAACGAAGGAAGGTAGGTTCATTGCCGGCTTCGCTTCAATGTGCCAATTTTATGAGTTGTTACTTTATATGATAGACTTATATTTGATGCCAGAACGATTATATTAGACGCTATGTATAGTGTGCACACTGAGTGTTTTTTTTGGTTTTTTTTTGCTATGTATATTCTATCAAAAAGGCGTTTTTCTAGAAAGCGTATGGTGCCTGTCCCTGTACCGCATGAGCACGCGCCCGGTTGAATCGGGCTGACATCTACTCTGCATTTCCGCAGGCGGAAAAGCCGGGCTGGCCGAGACTGTTCAAAGCTCAGGCGCACGACTCTAAAGAAAGTGGGTCCTGGAAAAGTTCCTTGGTGCCGCGTCGCCTCCACCGTCACCCGCGTTCCGGTTTCCAAGCAGCGCTGCGATGGCGTCGCCATCGGAGGCTCGTTGACCTACAGCCGAATCAGCAGGTCTGCCCTTCCAAAGCTGGACCATCGCCAACCTAAAGAAGCGGCGTGTCTTTAGACACTCGGCGACGGGCTTCCCTCAGTCCGAGCTCAATTACGTGCCTCGCCATGGGCTTTCAAGGTCTGGGGTTGAGTTCCCGGGGACCTCCGGTGGCACGCTCTTCTAAGCGGCGTGAGCACCGGGCGCAGCCTCTCTACAGGCAACGTCATTGGAATGGTCCTCACGACCAGCTCTGGGCCGGGCGGGACTTCGCGTCTAGATTGAGGGTAAGTGCCGTTATCGCCTATTTGATTAACACGCTGTTGTTTAGGCCCTAAACCACCAAAGGAAGTGTGCAACAAAATCATTATCTCGTTTGGTGGAGGGTTTGAGTTTAAATGACCACTTGTGAGAATTTGTTTACCTCTTCAACAATGCTTGTTAACCCTCTTGGATAAAAATGAGGACAAGCATATCCCTCACAGTTCTCCACCATTTACACTTTAGCAGAGCGCACGCGGAGGGTAGGCAAGTCCCTCCTTGCCTCGTATCGCCTCTTATGCGGGTTCGCTCTGGTAAACTGTAAAGGGATACTTAAAAAGATGAAACAAAGCTGGCTTTCAATTATTACTGCCAACGTTTTTCGAGTCACGTGTCTTCCGAACCCCAAAATGAAACAAAAAGTTTAGTTTCGGTCCCCGTCCTCTAGGTTTCACCCTTTTATGTATGCGTATCTATTCACCTACACGCTCGCTTCAGTTATTAAAGTGGAAACAGTCAAAGCTTCGCGGTAGGAGCTGTCGTTCTTAGCCTGGAACAACGTATAGCACTGCACATCGTTGTATTTCAGATGCGAGCAATGTCTCTCATGAGCTGGATGGTACGTTTCGCAAGGCCGGTTTTTTTTTTAAATTTATTTTTCAGCTATTAAGCACCTTATCCCGATTTTGGAGCCCCAGCACGTCACGGTTTGTGGACAAACGGATTGGAGCCGTTATCCGGACGTCGCACCACCGGAGGATCTCCAGGTGCCCGGTGAACGGACGTCTGAAAAGACGACGCCCTCCACAACGTTAAAGCGATTGTCTCCCAAGATTTTTTCTTGCCGTTTTAGTCGTATTTCCGGTGTTAGTAAACTACGTAAATGGACTTTGTTTTCCCATTTTATGTCCGGTTTCTCGCCCTCGGCGATAAGGTCTTTCGACGAATGCGCATACGTCACATCGGTGTCCTTAATAAAATCACCTTCGCATTTATTCGTTCGTTGTATTAATTTAAAATATGATCGGTCCTACACGTGACCAATGTAGGAGGGGAGGATTGGCTTAGCATACTGTATCTGCGCTTTTATTCGCTACAGGCGATGGTGATTAACCTGGAATAGAAGACCGCACTGTGAGTTCCACTGCGAGAAGGATTCCTCCAGTGGTCACGCCACGGCGGTGGTGCAGAGGAATCTTATTTCTGTGTATGTGCAGATCCTCACTCCCGATGTGGACAAAGGCCGACTTGTTTGTAAACAGTGTGTGCCGGTCTATAGCATTTACCCCCGAATTCAGAGAAAAAAAATGACGAATCCACTTAACCCTATTTATAACTTATGCGAAGCGTAAATTCGTCTGCTTCTTACACAGAGGGGGTTGCAGTGAGATTGGCTCTGATTGATAAACAGTGGGAAGACCTCAAGGCAGCTTGCTTTGAGGGCTACTCAGTATCCTTCACTCAGAGTCAATCATAGCTCGGCGTTCCGACGTCAACACTGCAAAAGGAGCAGACGAACTCGCGCTATGCATATGTACAGTCGTGTTTTCGTTTCTTTTATGATGTTTTAATACGGGGTGTTTCTTGTGTTTATTATGTTCCCACAAATTCGTTGTTTTTGGAAATTAATTTTGGTATCGGACAAACGAAAAAGAAAAAGAAAAAAAGAAACGGGTTTTTTTTGGTGGAAAACAGCGAGCATACGTGACATCAGAATAATTTGAGAACTTCCCTGTATCGAAAAGAGATGGAAGCGAGATGAGCTGGGTGGTTCCGAACAAAGAATCCACCTTGCGGACTGATACGCCAACAGACGGCTCTGACGTCACGCCTCCGCGGTGGCGCTGCTGCCGGCGCATGCGCATACGCGTCATCTCATCCGAATATCGCTTCTGCGCACGCTCACTGCCTACACCCGGTGCGGGCTACGCGGGCTTGTCCGTAGAAAGAGCGTTGGTCTACAAAGTAGATGCGGCGACTGGGCTGTAGGCTGCGGTTTTAATACGCCTTTTTGTTAGGTCGCTACAACGACAGTTTCTGTCCGTCCGCGTGGCCTAATGGATAAGGCGTCTGACTTCGGATCAGAAGACTGCAGGTTCGAGTCCTGTCGCGGACGCGTAATTACATTTGTTTTGTCAACCTGGCATCTCACAGAGAAGTGCGGCCACTCTCGTTTTATGAATGACGAGTTATAGGATGAACACAATGACGATTTATAAAAAAACGCAAAAACGATGTAATTTTTTTTTTTTTTTTGAGGGGGGGGTGGGAGAGTGTCGGTGGAGCTGCATTGTGTACATTATAAACACCTAATGCCGAGGCCACGTTGTTTATATATCACACAAAAGACAGCTTGCATACAGATTCGAAAACGAGTCACCGCGAGATCCGTGCTTCGAATGCCACCTGGCAATGAGTTCAAGGAGGAAACTTGGCACACGGCATTCGAACCACGTATATTGTGGTGAATCGTGTTTGCAGACTGTCTTTTTGTATGATGTATGAGCAGTGTGATCCCGGCTTATGGCGCATTCACACTGGAAGCGGATCCGCGTTCGCAAAGCGGTTGCGAACGCGGATCCGCTTCCAGTGTAATGCGCCATCAACGTGAGACGGTGGAAGGAGCTATGCGCTCCTCGCACCCTATCTCGCCACATGATCACGCTCCCGCCCATACCCACGCCCAGAGAGCGGAGTCAGATGATGCAAGGGAGGATGTTGATTGGTACCGCGAGCACCTGTGTCCCACTGCGCTTTAGCTGACACTGAAGACGAGCGCCTATTGTCGATGTTCACGAAAATCCGGCTTCAGCGTGGTATAGGACCTACGCTGGGTTCCACTAATCCCATTCGATGAACGTCGTTCAATTACAACGTCCATCGACACCAAAGTAATAAATCTAGGACATCGACTTTTATTTATTTGTTGGTATTTCACAAAAAATAATATTGAGGCGACTTCAGCACCTGCGTAAGGCTTTCCGATTCTCTCCTTACGTGAAATTTTTAATGGACAATAAGCGTCACGCCGAAGCCATACTGCTAGGATACATTATACCAAAGACACGGAGTTCGTGGCAGACACGATGACAAAATTATTTTCGGTTACGCCTTGAGCGCTTTCGAAACATGTGTGCTTTGTACATATATGTATGCTTGGAACAGGCCTGCAGACAGTGTTTGTATCACCAACGTAGCCGTCATATAAGGAAGAAACACGGACAATGTCTGCGACTGTCTCTTGTATGATGTATCTGTCGTGGGACTGCTACATTAGAGGTCACACTCTCTACTCGGTTTGTTTTACTCTTTCTCGTAGCCCTTTTTATAAACATCGCTTTCTCTTATGTTATTCGTGTGGCCCTCTGCTCGTAAAGGAAGATAAAAAGTAAAAAGAACAAATTAAAGTCGACACGATTTACAAAGCCTCCTTGGCCCTTGCGTGCCAATTGAAAAAGAGAGAGAAAACAAAAATGACACATACAATAGACGCTTTCCGAAATTCAGTCTGCCCACTTCGATAACTATCATCATGTAAGTGTACATCTACTGTACATGCTAATAGCGTCCTTTGATGGCTGGTGAGAGAAGCATTTGAAGACCGGCACGGACGCGGAGCCTGTAGATTCCAGACGTACGTTCGCTGTTTTGTTGTTCGATGTCATCGTGACGAGTCTTATAAGCTTCTATGCTTTACGCTTTGGGGGGTGTCGTGTAAATCCTTGGAATGCTCAGCTTCGACACGCCCCATACATCTCGTGACAATGAAATGTAATGAATTTGATCGAGTTTTATAAGCGCCTCAACAGAGAGATGGTTTCTTAACACCCGAAACTGAAACAAATATAGAAAGAACTCTACATCGAAAAACACCATAAATTTTGTACATCTGCCTTTAACTAATAAATGATTAAACACGTTTACTCTGGCTTGACACAACCAAAAATGGTGACAAAACGTTTAGAAGTTTCGCCACCTATACAGGTGGCATCCTCACTACATACTGACACAACTGAGGCGAGCGGTAAACCAGTTACTGTTTATCACAGATGTCCCCGTAAATGTTCGGCAGTGGGCTACGGTTAGTGTTGCACACGGATTAATCACGACGAATGAACCATGATTCAAGCAGCTTCCTAAGGCCCCATCGCTGTTCTCGGCCCAGAGTCGCTGCATTGTCCAGGTCAAACGTGTGCCTCGTTGTACAGCAGTGGTGGACAAGTTCCGCCTTTGATTGTGTCGCGTACGAGGCCTTGGCCACGCCTCTTTTCTGTTCCTTCAGTCCCATTGTCCTCTTCCTTCTAGTGTCGCCAATGTACGTCGCATTACAATCACCGCACTGTTCTTTGTATGCTACCCCACTCCGGACGTCCACAGGGCTGCGGTCCTTTTTCTTCGGGAACACATTCGCCAGAGTCTAATGAGATTTAAACACAGTTTGTATACCCAGCGGACGTAAGGCTCTTCTTACCGCGTCTGACAAGCCCCGAACATATGGAATAGACCATAGCCTCCTCTATACTCACAAAGCCCGGCAGCTTGATGACGGAGCTATATAGAGTGCCGCGGTTGCAGATTTGGAGCGCCCGGAGTTGGTAGCACAGAGCATTTCTTGGGGAGTCTGGTATTCAGCGCACAGCTTTTGGAGCGGCCAGGACCCGAAACATGGTTTTCAAACCCAACGAGAAAAGAAGCGGTAGCCCCAACGTGCACTACTTCAAATGTACAAAGGGCTCATCATGTCCAGGCTGCTCTATTCACTGCCACCACTGGCTGTTGCAAGGGCACAAATCCGAGACATCGATACCTTTCACCGGTCCGCACTACGCAGCTGCTTGGGACTTCCTCCTTCAGCAGAGAACATAGCGACAATTGTTGCAGCGGAAGAGTGGCCGCTGTCTTTGAGACTTGAAAAGAGGGCGCTGCGCAACATCGCTCGTATGAGCAGTCTCCCCCCTGCGGACACAATCCGTAAACATCTCTTTGCCCGGCCGAACTCTCACCTAGGGCGCCAAGCAAGACGATTCGACTTCGAGGTTGGAGCTTCTAGCGAATTTATCCTTCCTCAACCACCACAATCCACGCGCCCTCCAGTGGAGATACATGAGACGCTCCCAATCCCACAGCGCAAGGCGAATGTCCCAGCGCTTGTCGCTCGCTCAATCGCTCTTGAGCGCATAGACGAAGTGTACAAAGGTTGGATTCATCTTTATTCAGACGCCTCAAATAACTTTACCAAGCGGACTGCCACGGTAGGGATTACCATTCCAGAAATGGGCTACGATATATCGGGCAGGCTAAATTTTGTATCGACGTCAACCACGCAGAACTCGTTGCCATCTGGGCTGCTCTTGAGTCTATTAAGAACACCTCGTCACCAACAAAAGCTGTCGTACTCACAGACTCATGAGGTGCTCTTCAGCAGCTTCAGAGACTTCATAATGCAACCCCAGTGCTGGTGAGAGTCGCGTCTGAGGCAGCGGCAGTTGAAGACATGGGATGGTGCCTTGCTTTGCAATGGATCCCGTCTCGTGTCGGGATTCCTGGCAGCAACGAACGGGCTGACCAGCAGGCTGCAAAGGCACATGACGATCCAGTCCCAACCTTCTTACTGGATCGCTTCAACGAGGCTCATCGATTCATCCGTGAGATTCCCACAGAACGGCATCCCACATCCTGGGGTCGCAACGGGGAGGCCACCCCCGTAGTTCCCCGCAAGCTCCCTAAGGCCGAGACAAGCCTTCTCCACAGGCTTCGGGCTGGTTGCCCATACACTGCTATGCGGCTCCACATGATGCGTCGCAAAGCGGATCCTAACTGCCCCACCTGCGGCGACCCAGTGGACACAGAACATGCCAATCTGGTTTGTTCCACACATCAAGAGGCCAGAAGAACTTTTTTCCATCACACTATGCGGACTGGAATATGGAACTATTACAGAACTTTTGAACTCCAAAGGAACCAGAGGAACAGCGGAAAAAGCCTTCCGCGCTCTTCTGCGCTTTCTTCGGGACACTGGGCTGGCGGAGAGACTGTGATTTGCTTCCACTTCGTTCCCTAATCAAAGGCTCTGAACTATGTTGATAACTAACTGGGCGGAAATGTTTAACTAGATTAGTTGATGAAAATCGACGTTTTAACTCCTCTTTTTTGTATATAATTTTCATCTTCCACACATCTCCTAATTTCCCCCTTTCCCGACACCTCATAATAAACAAACAAACAACAAACAAGCGGTAGCCCGAGAAACCCGAGAAGCAAGAGCGGACATTTTATCGCTCGGGACAAGTGTGTTTCGGCGCGTCGACGCAGCGGGGCGCCCGTTACTTGACTCTTGACTGCCGATCTTTCCTTTCACTTTCGGCGGCCGCGTCACGTGATGATCTGCCAGGCTATGGATAAACACAATCGATGCGTTCTTTTCCCGTGATACACTCTCCTTTCCCCTCTGCATGCGCTTCTGAGTATCGGCAATAAACGTCTTTGGACAGTTGAGTTCGTTTAAAGCATAAATACGTTTGTTAGTATGTCAGTGTGTACTGAAGATGCCACCCGCATGGGTGGCGAAACGTTTGAACACTTTTGTTATCATTTTTGTTGTGTAAACCTATAGACTCAGTAAGCGTTTTTAATCATGAATCCACCTGATTTATGGAACATTTTCACGTTTCACTAATAGTTACTAAATTTAACCTCCATCAGCATACACAAATTCAGACTGATAGTTGAGGAACAAGATGGCTCTGAATTTGTGAAAGTGTCTATTGCGCTGTAATGCTATTTGAATGTGCCTATACGTTCTGCAGTTACAGCAGTAGTGCAAATTGCGTCCGTCCGCGTGGCCTAATGGATAAGGCGTCTGACTTCGGATCAGAAGACTGCAGGTTCGAGTCCTGTCGCGGACGTGAAAGTGTTTACTTTTGCCGTTTACATGTCTCAGCATCGGCGTCTACCTGGACAAAATGTGCGGTGTTATCAAATCCTCCGCCGACTAAAAAGCGAGCAAACAGGAAGAATAGGTTTCTTTTTGCAAAGTTAATTTTAGCTTGCCGATTTTGCATAGTTAATTTTAGCAACTTTTATCAACGTATATTTTACCGTTCTTGCATTGCCATTAAAGATGACCCACAGATTGATAGAAGACTTAACGAGCTCTTCGACATGTTAAAATTTCTGTTTGCATGCTTGGCGCAGGTTGTGCCGAGTAAGCAGGGAAGCCGTACAAGGTAGGTACGCTTCCTTGTACAGATTAACCATGTAGAATTAACTTGAAATTGGGGTAGAAAGGAAACATCAAAACGTAGAAGGGACAGAAAATAGAGAGGACGATGTCTCAAGCTCAGCTAACTCGTTTATATAGAATCAAACTCAATGTCATCACCACCAACACAAAAAAAGACGAAGTCTTTTTGTGTTAATGGTGATGACCTCGAGTTTGAGACGTCGTCCTGTATATTTTCTGTCCCTTCTACCTTTTTATGTTTTCTTTTTACCCCAGTCTCAGGTTAATTCAACATGGTTCATATTCACCAGATCGCCTGCACTCGTACTATATTTTCTCTGCTCACATTGTTTTCGAGCCAAATACACTTGATACTCATCATTCGATGAATGCACTATGTAGGTTACTACGATGGTGTGCTCTGCGGTTTAAGATTTCATCTTAAGCACATTCTAACAAGTGCTAAAGTGAAATGTGACGGATAAGATAGATAGATCCGTCATATACTCAGCATGTGATATGTTGTAAATTACTCGAGCATGTTTTATTCCCTCAAATCATTAAGCATCCCAGCTTACATGTTTTTTATTTGAGTCCCAACATGATTTTAGAAAATTGACTGAGCTGTATCATGATCTACTTACTAGTGTTGATGGAGGTTGGCAGATTGACTGTGCATTCTTAGAATTTAGGAAATCGTTTGACACTGCATTACTCAAGTTACAATTTTAGACATAACCACTGCTATCCTCAAGTGGATAAGTACAGAAATGTGTTCATGTTAGTTTGACTCGAGAAAAAAAAATCAAAATTTAATATCAATTGAGCAATGGTCTATCAAACGAAGAAACACGAAAATATCTAGATGTCACGCTTTCAGCTGATTGCAAGTGGAATGCGCATATCAGCGAGGTTATTGTAAATTTCTGCGCGAAAAAAAAAAATCAACCCTACATGTTGCCTATACACCTTTTTCGTTTACTCTCGCACCGAGCCAAACGGTAAGCATATCCGGCATTGGCGACAAAAAAATAATGAAACTTTTCAACCTCGAAATAGTCAAAAAACGGAGGGGTGGCAAAACGAAGATGAGTGACGGCTACGCTATATCCTAAATGTAGTATTCTATTTTTGTGACAACAAAAACATTTATTGGCACTCTAACAAAAACAAAGTTACGATTAAACTTATTATTTAGTATCGATCGTAAAACCACTGGCATAAATACTTCTTCATATCTGTTACTTTCAATTTATATTTCACAGGGTAAAAATCACATCCACAAAATATGTAAGCTCGTACCAGGACGGAGTTGGGTAAGTTTCTTTTTTTTAGGATTTCTTAAGGTGCAACTCCACCCTGCATGACGTTTTGGTGCTTTTTTGACGGCTTATAACTTTCCTTCTATGTATCTTACAATTATAAAGTAAATGTCAAAATAAAGAGCTGCTTTTCAACAATACTTTAATTTCTCGATATTACGGTTATTTTCAGTTGTTAGTTAATTATTCAGCTTTTAATAGACAATAGTCTCTAATATTGGAAAAATTATTTCTCGAGTTGTAACGTCCCATCGTCCACGATATTTTACGTGAGCGTTCGGTTGGATGTAATAAATTAAAAAAGTAAGCAACAATTTGTACAGATAATGTATATTTTAAAATAAAAAATAAAATTTAAAAAGGTATTATTTCATGGCGCAATAAAAACGGAATCACGTCAACTAATCAAAATAACGAGACATTAAATTATGAAGCATCCTTCCATATTACATTTTCCAGAACTTCTATATTGATATATTACACGTTAAGAATGTTATAAGACCTCAAACTTTTCCCATTCAGTTACGGCGAGTTGTTGTTTCTTAATATAAAATACAGATGGCGACACGTGTTCAAGAACAGCTTGATGTGCATTTTCCGTCGTGTGCCGCTTGGAACGCCACGTGAAAGACAGAAAAAGCGCCGGATGTCAGGGTGTCAGATGCCTGGATGCCCGCAGTGAGCGAGCCAGAGATGTCAGAACAACAAGCGCGAGGCAGCGGGTGCACCACAGCTTCTTTTGCGCGCGTTCTACTGTGCGTCGGTAAACATGCTCGACGCGATCCAAATGAAATGGGCGCCATGAAATGCATTCTGCCATTTCAGATTTCGCCACGTATGCAAAAACATATTAATGTTTTTATCACTTGCAAAAATCATTTTCGCAATCAAGCTATGCTTGTCGGAATGGTTTGACTATATTTTGTTTCAAAAACCACCTTGGTGGCTCTTAAGTGGCAATGATATTAAAACAAAACACAAAACATTAAGTCGTCTCAGTATCTCTGAGCCAACGCGCTGGCCCATGAATCCATATTTGTCGGGTTTAAATATCGGCCGGGGTGCCCGCAATCCGACGGAGGCCAATCTGAGATTTCGGTTGCACGTCAAATGATCTCCAGTTAGTCAAAATAAACCCGCAATTATTTTTTTAATTTTTATCTGGGCGCGTTAAGTGATTTTTGTTGGTTTCACTTGTGAAACCCTGAGATCTGAATATTTGCTTTGCTTTACCTTAGTTCGCAGCGCAGCCAACGCTACGGGCTGATGAAGCCACTGAAGCAGCGCCAAGAGCGCGAGGTTAAGCTGTTCGTTCTCTTTCTGTGCCTATGCGGTCGGGCTAAACTAGAGCCACTTAACAAGCCACGCTTCATACACAACTTGGTGCTTAAAATGATGGTCGTCAGTTATCTGAAGCTTTATCTGAAATCACAGGAAACGCTTTTCTGTCCTCCACAAATGTTTAAACAGTTCGCGACAAAGCAAAGCAATATTACGTGAGCTTCCTGACACCGCACTTTTAAATCAGGACGATCGGCAGTTGCATTTGATTTGTTATTAACCACCAAGATGGCGGCGCCCACAACAATATTGGGGGGGGGGGGGGGAAACTGCCGATACTCTAAGCGTAGCTCATTTAGCTCACAGGCTAAACCAAGTGCGGTGGGGGATCGTTGGCCGAGTGTGTGGTGGCACTGCAGATCAGAGCACGTGGAGAAAGGCTGGAGCTCAAAGGACGGAGCTCACGCTGCAGACCCTGTAGGGACTAAACCCCCTCGATGTGTTTGCGTTGGCTTTCAAGTAACCTCAAATATGCCAGTGCACGAGGCCCGTCTCTCGAGCGGCACTTGGAGGCAAATGGCGGCCCAGCGCTAAAATGACTGGCCCTTGAAAGCGAATGGCGGCAGAGCACCCGCTCGTGGCACGTGTCTTGCGCGTTTCCAGAACAATGGTTGGCGGTACTTGTAAAAAACACCTTTATCAAGGGGCTTTAGCAGGCACCCTGGGTTCAGTCGCCCATCTGCATCCTACCATCGTGCGATCGTGTACCACACCGAGCTAACAGTTGTACTGTACTTTTTTATAATCTTCAACGGGTAACAATGTCGTCCTACGAAACTGCTGCCCTCTAAAAAACTAACGACTAATTTTGAAAGCGCCGTTACATTGCATTTTTAATGCGTGTTCGCGTTCTTTTTTTTTTTGTATACATCTTTGATTATGCGGCTCTCACTTGTGATGAAACAGACTATAGATGTCGTACTTCTGGAAAAATATTATATAACTAAGAAAATGGCACGTGAACGTAAAAGACAAAAGCGCACTTAATAAAAATAATTGAAATACTAGAATTGATTATAATTGTGTTTTCAAAGGTTTGAGCGCACCAAAAGCTATAAAAGCGAGCTCGATGCTTTGGATGGTGCGCTTGTTCACTGGAAGGTATAGTTCAGGGCAGTATGCTCGCACTGGTATAATCCGCTTCGCTCGCACGACAAAACCAAATACTTTACTGGTAATGTATTTAGTGAAAAAAAAAAAAAGCTTACCATCTGTATATGTGCAATGCCCTCAGATTTTGCGTGATTTCACGCTTGTTTATCATTATTGTTTTCGTTTCCCACTGCGTTTCATTTCGTACTCTTTTGTGCGCTACATGCATTAGAGACCAAGGTAACCCGGGAAAATTCTATTTCGCGGATTGTAAAAAAAAGCGATGCAACTTGCCATGTGTGCCACAATCAATACAAAATATTCTAAGCTTCACATCTGACCGCTTGCTTGAGTAAACATTGTTGTTTGTCAAGTACAATTGCGATTGTATGAAATCACGTAGGAAAATCTCGTTCTAAGCACGCGACCGTTGGCAGGCAGTGAATACTTATAATCGGCGCCGAGATGATTGAGAGGTGGAGTTTTTCTATCAACCCAGAGTTAGAATGTTTCCTTCGTTCTGTTGTAAGCAATCAGGAGACAACTTACACCAAATCTGAGGGTAATAGAGTACTATGAGCATTCAAACATAACGGCCTGAGCAGTATATATGTGTACAAGCTTTAGCTTTTGATGCACCCTTAACTTTCGATACGCTCAACGATAGTGTAAATTGTAAGGCTGTTTCATTCTTACTCAGCGTACCATGTGCGTGCTTATACACTATATTTTATACAGCGTCTAACTCTACGAGTTTGCATCTTTTTCATTTATGCACACCACTACTTGCGCGTATAAATCACCAAATTAAAACTGGTACGGGATGTCGCAAAAAAAAATTACAGGGTTATTTTTTTTTATTGCAAAAATAAACTACGCATCGCCTAACGCTCATTCTCCGCCCAAAGGTAGCGCTCGGTCACAACCAGATGTCAAAGTTTCATTCCGAGCGGACACCTTATTCAAAAGTTATAAGTGGTTTCCTGAATATTTCAATGGGAAAATGGAGCCCATTTTTTTTCGTTTTCAGTTTCTGGTGCCATAGAGCCCTATGTATTCGAAAACTCCGGCCGCCATTTTCCCATTGAACTTTTCAGAAAATCACTTATAAATTTCGAATAAGGTATCGAATCGGGCTGAAACTTTGACATCTGGTTTTGACCTCAAGTGCTACCCTTGGGCGGAGAATGAGCTAGCGTTCGGCGTTGCCTAGTTTAGTCTTGCGGTAAGAAAAAAAAAAAAAAAAGCTGTATTTTTTTGTGACATTCTGTACATTTTTTAAACTATGTGCAAACGCTATCCCCAGACCCAAAATCTTTGCCTGGCCATTCATTGCATTTATCACTGGATTCGTATTAAAATTAATTCTTATCATTTTTTGCTGTGAGTTAATTGTTAACCTCGGCTTTTTTTAAAATTATGACTACCGCACCTTTCCTACTTTGGGTTTACAAAACTCAACATCTAAACCTGAGTGTCATTTTTGTGTTTTCCAGTCTCGTGGTTTTTTTGTCAAAATAAACACCCAGCTACATAAATGAGAAACCTGACCGCCCAAAAAATTGTTCATTTGTTTTGATTTTTGAGGTAGTTAATTCCTCAAGCTAGGATTTTGGAAACCCAAGTCTATCACGTCATCACGTTTTCCTGTAAATCCACAAAGAGCCAAACACATGCACGACAAAAGGGCCGGCCCGTCATATTGCCACTCGCAGAGCCGAGAAAGCAACGCTCAGTCACAGACTTCTAGAAGATTCGCGTTCATTCTTGCATCAGACGTAACTTTTGCCCTGCTTTCTTATTCTCGAAAGTGCTAGTTCCTCCTCGCCCCGAGCGCGCGACGATCGAACCTTCTTTGCGGAACTTTCGAGATTGTGACGCACTGTAGATAAGCAGCTGCCCGCGACCTTGTCGAATCAGTCTCGCTTTCGCTCTCTGTTACGCTGCCGAATCGCCGCTTGCTTTTCTGCTGCCTCGACGCTCTTTCTCTTTACTTATTCTGTTTGGCACAAGTTCGCCGATTAAAACCTTTATTTTTCAGTTCACTGTTGGTCCTCTCGTCACCTTCATTCGTGACAATATGAATTTGGTCACATTGAAATATGTGTAATTGGCTTCTGAAATCTCCGATAACGGCGCACAACAATTTTATATTTTTTAACGCGTCGGTGGTTTTGTTGTGCATGTGTCTCGCCGTTTGGCTCTGGACGATTTTCGTCTTTTGTTCTGCCCACATTTGCTGGAGATGTGAGCTCGGAGCGTAGGCAACTGGCCCCCTTGCACGACAACTGGCGCAGCCGCGCGCGTTCCAAAGAAAGCTCGTGCAGAGAAAAACAAGCAAAGAACCAGGGATGTCAAATTCAGGATATAGAAAAATACCCCACTGTACCGAAGCGCCACCACACATGATTTCTCACATTGATGTACAGGCCTGGAAGGCGATCCCACCGCCATCTGTTGGTTCAGAATCACACTAACCCGGGGTGGGGTTGCACCTTAGGAATACAATGCTTTGCCTAATGGTATTGTGCCCGCAAATGCGAAAACGTTACTTTTTTTCGCGTTTGTTAGCCCTCGTTCACCCTTAAAGGTGACGATGCAACGATTTTTGTACTTTGCGCAAGTACCGCTTATACCCCATTCACACGACCGTAAAGGTACCTTTAGCTAAGGGACCTTTATTATCTGCGGCCAATCAGTTAACGATCTTCCGCGCGTGGCGTGTGCTCGCGACTCAAGAGCACGGGCTGATTCGCCGATAGCAAAGGGACCTATGTTAAAGGTACCTTTATGTTGACCGTGTGAATGGGGTATTAGAACGTATCCCTGAAGTTCATGACATGTGAAACACCCCTTAGTTTTTCACCACACGCAATCGAAGTCGCAGAAAAAATTAAAGAAAACCGAGCAGCGTTCACAACCTCAACTCGCAGCCAGAACAAGCGGCCACCTGATCTGGAGCCGATTTTATTCCGCCAATGCTTATCAGAGCCACGCGCTGGGGTTGGCAAGGCACAGGACAGGCGCTGAGTTCCAGACATAGTATTGGTTTGGCTATTATCGTCAGTGCAGCGATTGGGCAGGGGCCATTACCCGAATGTTTCTCGAGCTATCTATTATCACGAGGTCAAATCGAGTGCCCTACGCAATACTCGGGTCCAATCTATGAGCCGCATTCAAATATCGTCACTGGGCGGTACTGCAACCGCCCAGTTGCGTCATCAAGTTTCGCGAAGGAGAGATTGAATGAAAATGCTCGCTTTTGTCCTTGGAATTACACCGCAATAAAGGAGTTTCTTGGCCAGTGGCGTTGCGTGCGAGTATTCTTGAGTTCCACTAGTGCCAGTAAGCTCGCGTAAACTTTCCAATTGAATACCGTTGCACCGTGCGGTCCCACGGCAGCCATCTTGAACAAGGCGTTAGTTCAACCAATAGATGGCGACACGCACCCGTGGGGTGGCCGAAACATTGGTTCACGGTGGGATGGCTCGAGCACCATCACGTTCCCCTCGTGGCCTTGCTCGCGCCGCTGCCAGCTGCGCTCAGCTGGCTCAAGTAGCGTGGTCCAGCAAACGCATGTATGCGAGAATGTCAGGCTGGGTATAAATTGTTCTCTGGTTTAAGAAGTATTCACTGGCGGACATAGCTGTGTGCACGACTGCTGAGCGCGTGCTGATGGCGAGCTTCCACAGTTCTTTTGTAACGTGCATTTCGCATCCCTTAAGATTGCTGGTCTTAGCAGCCTATTAATGTGGGCTCGTTCAGAGCATGCGCTCTAGACATCACCCACAAATATGGCGCCCAGTGAATACTCCTTATAGGAGATGCGGTTCGGCGGTTGTCACGGGCTTTCGCAATAAGTCTTATCAAGAAAGAATCAATTCTTGATTGACGTGTCAATATTCTATCAATGAAAACTTTTTCTGCAGGAATGCACGCTCAGTAGACTCAAACTTCCAAGACACCAGTGGAAGCGGACGTCAAGTAAACTGCTTCGCGATTTACGGTACTTACCTCACCATTATAATGACGACTGAAAAGTGACGTCACGAAATATTGTGTTTCACGGGATCCGGAAGATGTTGTAAAGGTTGTTTCCTTATAGTTCCCAGAAAACAAACGCCGTTGCAATATTTTCGGAAGTACCGACACACATAATGTTGTAAGTACAGCTTAGGAGGAATATGATGAAAACCATCAGAATAAATAGAAAGACGTTTATTTGCAATGAAGACGCTATGAATGAACGGCAATTAGTGACGGCAAGTTATGAGCGTTCGGGAATTTATAAGTTCAGGTAATTGCTATGGACATGCGGACAATGAAGACCTGTTTTGTTGGGAGATGGAGTTGCGGTGATGACCTGATATCGGACGACTTGTGGCAGACGAACAAGCAAGTTTCTTCTCAGCGAATGGTAAGCGTCCAGTGTCAAGCACAGCACGTGGCTACCGACGTTGTCGACGTTTCAAACACTTACCGCTTTCGACAAAAGTGCTGGCACCTGGGTTAACTTTGTGGAAAGACTCGAAGTCTTCCTCGAGTCCAGCGCCACCATGAACAGATACTGAAAACGATCCACTATTCAGTCTGTGGGTGGCGAAACGTATCCGCATCTGTGGAGTCATGGTCGATGCGTACTCTAAGTGGTTGGAAGTTTACACGATGCCTGCCACGACGTCCAAACGCGTCATTGACGTTCTACGGTCTCTTTTCCCTACTTTTGCCCTATTGAAAATACTTTTCTCTGATAACGCGCCAAATCTTGCTTCAAATAAAATAAACAAATTTTTGACAAAAAAAAAACAACAAAAAACCGGCATCAGGCATCACATTAGTCCACCATACCATCCTGCAACGAACGGGCAAGCAGAACAGATGGTGTGCGAAACGAAGAAAGCCCTCTTGAAGCTCACACTCTCAAGAAAAGAGGGTGTAAAAGGGTGTATCGTTACACCCTTTGTTCCATATAATACACCCCAAAACTTCAATTCGACGTACAGCGCCCTACAGTCGAACAGACGGCCCGAACTGTTACGAGGGGCTTGATAGCCGTGTGGTACAACTTATTAAAATAGCTAATGTACGTTTTACTGACTACGAAAAACATAATTGGGGTTTTCTTTGCCCTACTGTAAAAACTCGGTGTTTTCTTTATGTGGTCTTTGATACGTACTTTAGCCATTTAAAAAGTTATATCGCACCGTTTTCAAGCCTCTCGTAAAATTTGGGGCCGTCTGTTCGGCTATAGGGCTCTATACGTCGAAATGAAGTTTTGGGGTGTATTATATGGGACAAAGGGTGTAACGATACACCTTTTTACACCCTTTTCTGTAGGGATATCACCCTTCGGAAGAAGCAGTTCAGTGAAGAATCGCCAGGTTCTTGTTCCAGCAGCACGCGACGGTGTCATCTTACACGGTAAAAACCCCCACCAAAGCAATGTTCGGCGGACGAAGAGCCACACCCCTCGATCTCATGATACTCTGGCCTACGAACGAAGATCGAGAGATTCCCAGATCGGGAGTAATGGGAGTTTATTCCGTCGGACAACTCGTCTACGTGAGGAATTTCAGCGGAAGTCGGGGATTTATGTAAAACTTGTGTAGAAACGGCTCTATGTTGGTTGACCAGAAGGTGTCATCCCTCTGAATACATTAGATATCAATGCCCTTGAGTGTAAATATAACGAAATCACAAAACTCTCTTTGTGTATTGTGTAACTGCCCTTGTATTTGGTAGTAGAAGCTATGGTGGTGATTTGGACCGTTCACACCAGGCTTCTTTTTCTTGATGTAGAAAACCCGAGACTGTGGTAAAAGCAGAGAAACTTGGTCGAAGAAGAAAGACAGGGGAAAAGAACGTCTTTTTGTGACGTTCTTTTCCTCTGTCTTTCTTCTTCGACCAAGTTTCCCTGCTTTTACCACAGTCTCGATTTTCTACATCATAATCAACATCCACCAGCTCGCCTGCGCACTCACTGTTTTTTCTTGTTCTTATTTTTCGCCTCGTACTCCTTTGCGATTTCAGTAGGCTTCAATATTCTTTTGAAACGGGGACACTTTACGTCAACGAGGCCATTTGTTCCAAGTAGTCAATCAGGGAATGCTGCTAGAAATCCGTCCCTCATATTAACGAGTAAGCCGCACTTCTGTACAGTGCAGTTTTCCTCTTCCACGTACAGTTGTAAAGCAGTGTACTCATTGATTCTACCATATTGTGTTGCGGGTGAAGAAAGGTCTTTGGGTACACGATACTTGAAACAAGTCTGGCACTGTACGTTGTGGTTCCACACCCACTAATGTCGTCGTCCTTACAGAGCCTCATCATTTAATCATTACCTCGTCACCTCATATTGCTCTTCATCAACAATAAGTACAATAGGCTACCGACATATTACAATCCAAGAATTGAAAAATTCAGTCGTTCAGTCCTTCAAAATGTTTATTATTTATATAATATTATTACGTTACATTACCTCGAGACGATCGACGTCCATCGTCGATCTTCAAATACTTATACCTGCATCACGGTGTAAGATACACTCTTTAGGCGAGGACACGGCGGGGCTGAACGCGCGGCGCGAGGAATCAGATAGTGTTCGTTCGACGGGCATCCGAAAGGCTGCATCATTCCGCGGCCACCGTGCCCGTTAAGAGAGTTTGGACAATAGGCGGAGCAAAGGCCGCCGCCAGCGCCGAATATTCCCCCGACGCTTAGAGCGTAAACTAAATTTGTGACACAGCGTCGACCAATCAGGAGACCTCTATTCCATCTCACAAATGTCTGCAGTGAAGACAAAGGCACAGGCGCGTGAGCCTAGCTCAGCGAAACGCTTTTGTTTGTTCGAGACCTCGTGCATAGGAGGCACTTTCCAAAGCCACGCGCTCGTGCCCATGCCTTTGTCTGCACTGCTAGAACAGCGTCCTGAGACTGGCTGGAAGAAAGCAGTGCAAAGGGTGGGGTGCGCGAGCGTCTTGAGACGCGGAGTTCCGCTCGGCACGGCTCAAATTATACTTCGTTTCACTTTATCGGGAAGCGAAGTCAAAGCTAGAAGCGTGAGACCAGCGCTTTTTGCATTTCTCCCCAGCTCGCGCGCTCGAGCAAAGCCTGAACGCATGGAGCTTCCGTGCTCACGCTTCCAGTTTTGCCTTCGCACGCACATAAGGTGAAACGAAGTATAGTCGTGTCACAAATTTAGAGCACACGACCGCCGCTAGGGGCTGTTTCGCGGCCTGTGGTTGGCCCCGAGATGCTCGCCTATTCAAACCAATGTATGGCCAAACTCTCTCAATAAACTGCTCTAGCGTGCCCGCGGCTGACAGTGTCGCCGGTGGCCAAACGGCGAAACTGTGTGAGAGCGAAAAAAATTATCTCGTTGCCATGACACCCCGGTACACCGTGGTCTTTCTGCACGAGCGACAACCTCGCTGGAGCTCTGCGCGTGCGGAGCATGAGGCGGCACGAGCCGTCTTTGCCTTTCCCACTAAAGCCCCTTGATAAAGGCGTTTTTTACAAGTACCGCCAACCATTGTTGTGGAAACGCGCGAGACACGTGCCACGAGCGGGTGCTCCGCCGCCATTCGCTTCCAAAGGTCGCTCATTTCAGTGCTGCGCCGCCATTTGCTTCCGGCCGCTCGAGACACGGGCCCCGTGCACTCGCGCATTTGACGCTACTTGTGCAAGACAAACGCAAACACATCGAGGGGCTTTATTTCCCACGGGTCGACGAGTCATCTGCCGGCGCCGCTTGAAACCATAGTGAGAGAGAGAAAGAGAGAGAGAGAGAGTGAAAAGCGAACTTCATCTGCACTGCGCGAGGAGCGCGCTGTCCTCACCTAAAGAGTATTATCTTACACCGTGACCTGTATATAAATTAGACGCACAAAAAGGGGGGGGGGGGGGGGGGGGATCGGTGGCCGAGTGCATGGTCTAGCGCGCAGCAGCTCGGAGCAAGTGGAGCGGAAGCTCAAGGTGCAGAACCTACCCCGCCCCTGCCCGTTTCGATCTGGAAGAGCATCGTACCGCCATGCAGTCGTGTATCACTACTGCGTGGTGCACGTTAAAGACCCCAGGTTTGCGGTTGTACCGCACTGGCTAAATTGCCCATCTACAGCTGAGACACCAACGCCCACTAAGGCAGACTAACTTCCGGCTGTATAAACATACACACAACAATTTGCAATTAGACGCACAATCACAAAGAACACAGCGTGCCGCCTCTTTTCTTTGGATCGTCTTTTTTTAAACCAGCGCAAGCTCGCGCGTTCTCACTTTTGAGACGGTTAGAACGGTCGCACATAAAACCCGCGTTTTCTCCTACCCGGCCGCTTCCTCCTCTCATTATGTGTAGGTTATAACTAAATAAGTTATAATAATGGTATATTATTCATATTTAGTTTCAGTTTCAGTCAGGGGAAAGGAGGTTCGCGGGAACTAGAACCAATAAATGAGCTGCGCTTAGAGTATCGGCACTCTCTTCCCCGACAGTGTTCTGTGTGCCGCCATTTCGGTGCTTATGCAGAGCAGGCGCAACTGCCGATCGTCATGATTCAAAAGTGTGACTTCCCCAGCATTAGATTCGGTGTTAGAAAGCTCATGTAATATTGCTTTGCTTTGTCGCAAACTGTTTAAAGTGGAGGACGGAAAAGCGTTTCTTGTGATTTCAGATAGCGCTTCAAATAACTGGCAACCATGATTTTAAGCTACAATTGGCCAAGTGTCGCTACTCTGAAGCGTAGCTTATTTAATGACACTATACATGCCCTTGTTCAAGACGCTTGTAATACCTGGGGGGCATGACGTAAGCCCCGGGGATTCCACAAGCAACTACCTTTTGACACCTGCTTCTTCCTCATTGTTCCCGCTAGTGTCAGTAAATTAGCTACTCTTCAGAGTAACGACACTTGGCCATATTGTGGCTTAAAATCATGGTTGCCAGTTATCTGAAGCTTTATCTAAAATCACAGGAAACGCTTTTCCGTCCTCCACAAATGTTTAAACAACCCGCGACAGAGCATAGCAATATTGCATCAGCTTCCTAGCACCGCATCTAATGCAGAGGAAGTCGCACTTTTGGATCATGACGTTCGGCAGTTGCGTTTGCTCTGCACAAGACCCAAAATGGCGGCGCCCAAAACATTTTTGGGGAACGGAGTGCCGATACTTTAAGCGCAACTCATTTAGTGACTCTATACTTCGTTTCACATTATCTGCGAGCGAAGCCAAAGCTAGAAGCGCGAGACCAGCGCTTTTTGCGTTTCTCCCCAGCTCGCGCGCTCGAGTCAAAGCCTGAACGCACGAAACTTTCGCGCTCGCGCTTCCATCTTTGCCTTCGCTCGCACATAAGGTGAAACGAAGTATAGACGTTTGCAAGCATGGCGTCCCGGCTGGTGCCCCATCCGTGCAAGCACGTGCAGCATGCAGGTAAAGTTAGCCTTGGCAGGCCTGGAATTCCACGTGCTTGCTAACACGAGGAAGAGCATGGCGGCCGCCAGATGCCCTGTTTGCAATCGTCTATAGGCATAAAGTGAACTCGGGTGTATTTTTTTCCTCTTCGTCTTTATTGTTTATTGCTTTCAATCATATCAAATAATGAACACATTATATTATGCTACGCTTGTGTAATTATTTGTCTTAGATTTATTAACCGGACCCAGTACTTAAACCGTTCATTTATCGATAGTAAATATTCCAATATATTTTCTAAATGTGAAGGTAAAAAGACACGGCGATTGATGATGATACAGACGCCAACGCCGCCCTTGAAAATTTTTTGAACATTAGAAATCAGCAGTTTTGTCTGCCATCCTGCAGGTAGCGCAACAAAACACCCAAACAGTTTTTAATTGTTTTTAAAAGTAGCTAAGCTCTACACATATCAAGAAACCAAAGCAAGATCATTGTGAAAATCTAATACATCGCAATGTATATCTATTCCAAACAATAAATGTTATTAGATGCCAATAAATGTTTGATGTCCAAAAAAGATATGCGTCAAAAACAGGTAAGCTTGAAGGGCTCCTGGAGTGTTATGACTTTGAAAATGAAAAAAAGCCATCGTCCACCTCTTGGGCAACCACTGTAGATCTAAATGTTATAAAATATTTTATCACAGTTTAATTATTTCCTCAGTGGAATTTTAAGCATCACGACTCGAAGGACAAAAAAGTGCTACGTTTGATATAGAATATCTAAAAAAAAAAAAAAAAACTTTACACAACATTAAATTTTTTTTCTGCATATTACCAATTATAAGCACTACATCTGTAGCTAATTTCATTGCTTTAGCGCTTGTCATTAAAAACATATTTGTGCTCAAAAATGTCAATTTTAGGGCAATATTTGGAGAGATGAGAAAAACAAACTGCAAATACCATAAAAGTATATCGTTACATTCTGCCCCGACATCATCTTAACAAAACTGCTCTATTGGAACCGTGTTATCTTTAATAGATTCTTCATGAAACATGAACCAGCGGAGCAAGTGAGGGTCCGCGCCATCATATTCGCGACGCTACAAATGCGCATTAGCCGTATAAACCAATACATACATTTCAAATGAAAGAGGATTACTTTGCCTTTCGAACAACATCAATGCCACAAAACAGTATTCAAAAGAAGATGAGTAATGACCTGCCAAAAAGTGCCTAAACTGCCACAATCAGTGGGACCGTGGCCTTAAGCTGAGACAAGAAGCTCCACCTTCAGCGCGAGCTCTCTGGCTTCCGCAGTTCTTTGGTTGCGCGTGCCTGCGCGTTCGCTCTTGTGAGGCAGAGTCTCAGCTTAAAGGGGCCATGCAACGAATTTAGTACTTTACGCAAATACCGCTCAGGACGAATCCCTGACGCCAATGAACTATGCAACACGCGATCGTTTTTCACCACGCGCAGTATCAGTCGCAGAAAAAATTAAAGAAAAACGAGCAGCGTTCACCTCCTCAACTCGCAGCCAGAACAAGCGGCCACCTGATCTGGAGCCGATGATATGCCGCCAATGCCACGCGCTGGGGTTGGCAAGCCACGGGACACGCGCTGAGTTCCAGACATTGTTATGGCTCGGCTATTGTCGTCGTTGCAGCGATTGGACAGGGGCCACTACCCGAATGCTTCTCGAGCTATCAATTCTCACGAGCCCAAATCGAGTGCTCACGCAATGCTCGGGTCCAATCTATGAGCCACATTCAAATATCGTCCCTGGAGGATGCTGCTACCACCAGGGTACGTCATCAAAATTTGCGAAGGAGAGATTGAAAGAAAACGCTCGCTTTTCTCCTTGAAATTACACCGCAACAAAGAGGTTTCTCGGTTAGTGGCGTTGCGTGCGAGTGTACTTGGGTTCCACTAGTGTCAGTAAGCTCATACAAAGTGAAAAACGCTCAAAACGAATATCGTTGCACCGCCCCTTTAAGCGTCAGCTCTACTACACTCTAGTACACTCCCATCTTCATTATTGTTTATTGGTCTGGGGAACTACTACAAAATTTCATTTGACTAGGATACTTGGTCTACAAAAGAAAGCAGTTCGTTGTATTGAGAACCTGGGTTATACTGATCATACAGCTCCATATTTTGCAAAGCACCGACTTTTGAACATTGAAAGCCTCTTTATCCTTAAACTTGCAATGTATATATATATAGTGACTACAACAGAGATGAAAATACATTTAGTGACACCTACTACCCGAAGACAACGCCATATAATCTGAGAAACGAAATCTACATGAAACCAAAAATACGAACCAATTACGGTTCCCAAGCAATAACTTACAAAATACCCGAGCTCCTAAACAACCACCCCGATATCATTGAGTTAATGAAAAGTTCTACTTCACTTTTCACCTTTAAGAAAAATATGAAACTTTATCTTCTGCCATTTTATGAATAGTGTTGTGAAACTGTTTATTTAATAATTTTCTGTCTATTTATGGGGCTGATTATCAGTTTTATGTTTTCTGTATTTATCCTTGTTAACCGATACTTTGCTTTGTAAGCGACACATTCCTAGCAATTGATTACTGCCAATTCTATGAAGTGCCTTATCATGTATATTATTATTTATATGTGTGTAATTTTATTATTACTGTTTTTTGTATTATTTGTATAAGAATATTGTTTTGTGGACACGATATTAACTCCAAAGTTTTCTTTGCGTTTACTGCTGTATGCTGATGAGCTATGTACAGGGTGGTGGGGCCTCGTCCGGTAAAATTTGTTTACCTTTTGGCCATCCACCCGCAACTCAAGGAGTCCAAATAAAGATTATTATTATTATCTGACCAAGCTCTCTGCGCGTGGGTATTGGCGGGAGCGTGATCACGTGACGAGATATTGGGCCAGGAGCGCGTAGCTCCCTCCACCGTGTAGCTCCTTCCACCGTGTACCTCACGCAGGAATCACACTGCTCATATATCATCCAAACGACAGTCTGCAAACACGAGTCACCGTTTGGAATGTACAAAATGCACCCATTCCCCCAGAACCCCTAAAAAATTAAGTTTCTGCGTTATTTTATTAATCGTCATTGTTTTCTTTCTACCAATCGTCATTGATTGAACGAGAACAGCCGGACGTCCCTGTGAGATACCAGACCGACAAAAAAATATAACTCCACGTCCGCGACAGGACTCGAACCTGCAGTCTTCTGATCCGAAGTCAGACGCCTTATCCATTAGGCCACGCGGACTTTTTTGTTTTCATTTATTTATTAGGCCACGGGGGCGGACGGGACCTGCCATCGTAGCAACTGAACACAAGGAACAGAAGCCTGCAGACCAGTAGCCGCATCTCAGGCACGTATCCAGGGGGGGGGGGGGGGGGGGTACATCTGGCCCGGGCACCCCCCCCCCCCCCCCCGAAATCTTCCATTTTGCTGGGGCCTCCTCTCCCCCCTCCACCTCCCAAAGCTTTTTGTCATGGACGGCCCCCCTTTCCCCCTTGGTCTTTCTCTTTGAGGCGCTCCCTTCTCCATGGCGGAGCAAGAGGCATCCAGTAGCTGCGACGACGCGTCTTCACCACCCTACGACCTGGACGGGCATATACTGCGTATACACCAACTCATGTTTACAAACAAACCGGAGCGCCCGGAGCGCCCCTAGCGGACGCCACCGGCGCCGCGCATGCGCGATGGGGGTGTGGGCAACAAGCTCGCCGTCGCCCATAAACAAACCATTGAAATGCGATGTTGTCGGCGTCGGTGTGAGTCCCCCTGCCCTTTTTCGCGTTCGAATTGTTGGTTCTACGTCTTCCTGGCGATGTCTGACTATCTTGAGTGGCTTCAGCGAAATTACCAAGGCTCGTTACACCACAAAACTTCGCGTGAATAATGTGACATGTGGCGATTCATTCCGCGTGGACGCCGCAGATTGTACGCTAAAGCCTGATTCGCATGATGAGATTTCGCTCGGAATTTTCAGTCGCGACGCCGCTCGGGCTGCAAAAGCGTGAACCGTAGCTGAGATGGTCGACGACGATACTGAAAATCGCAAGCAGAATCGGACCAACTGAATTAGGCATAACAAGTCGGTGTTGGACACTGGTAAGAATGACCAACATCTCCTTGTATCTACTGTTTACATCGAGCCTGCTTACCAACCTTCAAATTTAAGTCTTTTGAGGCCTGCACACACTTCTTATCGCAAGTACCGGGCCAACATTTGGTCTACGGACCGGCGTCGTCTAAGAGAGCAGACGACAACCAGAAACGTTTGAAAGAGCAGACGACAATGCGAACAATCAGGCCGCCGTTTGAACTTGAAGACGCACAAACGTAGTCCGCAGGTGGTCCGCACAACTTGACAGTTTTCTGGCGTTCATGTTGGAACAAAACAAATAAATCTGATGACCAGAAGCGTGAATTTAACCCAAAGTGCTTCCCGCCCAAGCAATCGTTGTCCGACGGCGTCTGCTTTTCCCTTTTCACTGCACATATCCAGATTCTCGGACGAACCGAGCACGTGAAAACTGACCTTCAAACCTTTCTCGACACTTTTGGTACGGCCCCAGTCGCGGCGTTTTGACGAGAAGGCAGGTTTATGTCTGGTTCCTTTCAAAACAACGCAGGAATACACGTCTGGCATGGGGACTTCTGCCCACAGCCCCAGACCGGAAGTGCGACCGACGCGCCACCACCGCGCCGTGACGTCACAGAGATGAGTTCGTGTATGCTCTGGAGTACGTGCAGCTTTGCCGTTCATTCCCATTTCTGTTGGTAGCGTAAGTTTTTTCGTAACTTTAGACCAGCGTAGGATGTCTGTTTGATAATCATTTTATCCCTCTGCCAGTGTGGTTACTTGGCTTAATATTTCCATCTGTCCCGTGCAGGCACGTAGCCAGGGGGAGGGGGGGGAGGGCATGGGGCCCGCCCTCTCCCCCCCCCCCCCCCACCCACCCAAATCTTACATTTTGCTGGGGCCTCCTCTCCCCACTCCTCCCCATACAGCATTTTGTCATGGGCGGGCCCCGCCGAATCAAAATCCTGGCCATGTGCCTGGTCCCGTGCTTCCAGAGGAAGACATCGACACGCGCGGTTTTTCGAGTACTTCTTTTGACCAAATCGATCGACTCACAAAGATGAGCGGCGTGGAAGTCAGTACGGTGGAAGAACTCCGTGTCTCAGTGCAACGAAGGAAGATAGGTTCATTGCCGGCTTCGCTTCAATGTGCCAATTTTATCAGTTGTTACTTTATATGATAGACTTATGTTTGATGTCAGAACGATTATTTTGGACGCTATGTATAGTGTGCACACTGAGTGTTTTTTTCTGCTATGTATCTTCTATCAAAAAGGCGTTTTTCTAGAAAGCGTATGATGGGGATTTGCGGCCTTCTTGGCTGAAAAGCTTATCGCTCGTCTGTTTCGTCTCGCAGCTTTTCGTCCACCTGATTTGATCAGCAAAGCAGCGCACGACGGCTATCACTCCTGCATGGTTTCATCCATCGTTTCACCGCCGCTCAAGTTTCGGACTTCGTCATCTTGCGTCGTGAAATCTGCTACACGGCGGCGACACCATTGAGCTTCGCTTTGGTCGGCGCTATAAAACGGGCGGTTGAGCTGCACTCCGTTGGGATTTGCGGCCTTCTTGGCTGAAAAGCTTATCGCTCGTCTGTTTCGTCTCGCAGCTTTTCGTCCACCTGATTTGATCAGCAAAGCAGCGCACGACGGCTATCACTCCTGCATGGTTTCATCCATCGTTTCACCGCCGCTCAAGTTTCGGACTTCGTCATCTTGCGTCGTGAAATCTGCTACACGGCGGCGACACCATCGAGCTTCGCTTTGGTCGGCGCTATAAAACGGGCGGTTGAGCTGCACTCCGTTGGGATTTGCGGCCTTCTTGGCTGAAAAGCTTATCGCTCGTCTGTTTCGTCTCGCAGCTTTTCGTCCACCTGATTTGATCAGCAAAGCAGCGCACGACGGCTATCACTCCTGCATGGTTTCATCCATCGTTTCACCGCCGCTCAAGTTTCGGACTTCGTCATCTTGCGTCGTGAAATCTGCTACACGGCGGCGACACCATCGAGCTTCGCTTTGGTCGGCGCTATAAAACGGGCGGTTGAGCTGCACTCCGTTGGGATTTGCGGCCTTCTTGGCTGAAAAGCTTATCGCTCGTCTGTTTCGTCTCGCAGCTTTTCGTCCACCTGATTTGATCAGCAAAGCAGCGCACGACGGCTATCACTCCTGCATGGTTTCATCCATCGTTTCACCGCCGCTCAAGTTTCGGACTTCGTCATCTTGCGTCGTGAAATCTGCTACACGGCGGCGACACCATCGAGCTTCGCTTTGGTCGGCGCTATAAAACGGGCGGTTGAGCTGCACTCCGTTGGGATTTGCGGCCTTCTTGGCTGAAAAGCTTATCGCTCGTCTGTTTCGTCTCGCAGCTTTTCGTCCACCTGATTTGATCAGCAAAGCAGCGCACGACGGCTATCACTCCTGCATGGTTTCATCCATCGTTTCACCGCCGCTCAAGTTTCGGACTTCGTCATCTTGCGTCGTGAAATCTGCTACACGGCGGCGACACCATCGAGCTTCGCTTTGGTCGGCGCTATAAAACGGGCGGTTGAGCTGCACTCCGTTGGGATTTGCGGCCTTCTTGGCTGAAAAGCTTATCGCTCGTCTGTTTCGTCTCGCAGCTTTTCGTCCACCTGATTTGATCAGCAAAGCAGCGCACGACGGCTATCACTCCTGCATGGTTTCATCCATCGTTTCACCGCCGCTCAAGTTTCGGACTTCGTCATCTTGCGTCGTGAAATCTGCTACACGGCGGCGACACCATCGAGCTTCGCTTTGGTCGGCGCTATAAAACGGGCGGTTGAGCTGCACTCCGTTGGGATTTGCGGCCTTCTTGGCTGAAAAGCTTATCGCTCGTCTGTTTCGTCTCGCAGCTTTTCGTCCACCTGATTTGATCAGCAAAGCAGCGCACGACGGCTATCACTCCTGCATGGTTTCATCCATCGTTTCACCGCCGCTCAAGTTTCGGACTTCGTCATCTTGCGTCGTGAAATCTGCTACACGGCGGCGACACCATCGAGCTTCGCTTTGGTCGGCGCTATAAAACGGGCGGTTGAGCTGCACTCCGTTGGGATTTGCGGCCTTCTTGGCTGAAAAGCTTATCGCTCGTCTGTTTCGTCTCGCAGCTTTTCGTCCACCTGATTTGATCAGCAAAGCAGCGCACGACGGCTATCACTCCTGCATGGTTTCATCCATCGTTTCACCGCCGCTCAAGTTTCGGACTTCGTCATCTTGCGTCGTGAAATCTGCTACACGGCGGCGACACCATCGAGCTTCGCTTTGGTCGGCGCTATAAAACGGGCGGTTGAGCTGCACTCCGTTGGGATTTGCGGCCTTCTTGGCTGAAAAGCTTATCGCTCGTCTGTTTCGTCTCGCAGCTTTTCGTCCACCTGATTTGATCAGCAAAGCAGCGCACGACGGCTATCACTCCTGCATGGTTTCATCCATCGTTTCACCGCCGCTCAAGTTTCGGACTTCGTCATCTTGCGTCGTGAAATCTGCTACACGGCGGCGACACCATCGAGCTTCGCTTTGGTCGGCGCTATAAAACGGGCGGTTGAGCTGCACTCCGTTGGGATTTGCGGCCTTCTTGGCTGAAAAGCTTATCGCTCGTCTGTTTCGTCTCGCAGCTTTTCGTCCACCTGATTTGATCAGCAAAGCAGCGCACGACGGCTATCACTCCTGCATGGTTTCATCCATCGTTTCACCGCCGCTCAAGTTTCGGACTTCGTCATCTTGCGTCGTGAAGTCTGCTACACGGCGGCGACACCATCGAGCTTCGCTTTGGTCGGCGCTATAAAACGGGCGGTTGAGCTGCACTCCGTTCGGATTTGCGGCCTTCTTGGCTGAAAAGCTTATCGCTTGTCTGTTTCGTCTCGCAGGTAAGAACACTGCACCGTTTTCACTTAGCTGTGTTACTCTGGCCGCAAATCCCAGCGCGAGTGCATCGTGTACGTCTGCTTTGTCAGTATGGGCATCTGCCTTGCTGCCTATCGTGCTCGCATCGGACGTTTTTTTCGATCTCGCTCCACTAAAGGACGTCATCGATTATTGTTACCCACTCTGAACTTGCCTCTGCCAAAGTTCCGCCTGGTAGTCGTCTCAGTGTGCGTGTGCGCTCTACTCATTCTTGCGGGTGATGTCGAGACTAATCCTGGACCTAAAACCGATCCCACGCAGCTCGAAACGCTCCAGACCACCCTAGACAGGCTTCTGCAGAATACCGAAAGCTATCAGAAAGGAAATATCTGACAAATTAAATGCTATTCAGGCCGGCATTTCGAGCCTAAGAGGAAGGGTGACGGAACTTGAAAAAAAAGTGGACGCTCAATCGAGCTGCCAGGAGGATGTGATTTCAATGAAACAGGATATAAGCTCACTGGAAAGCAATTTACGGAAATTATCTCTAACCTGTGATAATGTTGACGCGGTGGCGCGGCACGTAGATGCTTTGGATAATCGCTCTCGACGAAATAATCTTATCTTCAAAGGAATTCCGGAGGAACACGGTGAGACTTGGAATCGTACTGAACAGATAGTGATAGACTTTGTTAAAACTTACCTAAACGTTGACCCGGGTGAAATTGAAAGGGCACATCGTATAGGTGGGAAACGTGAGAGGTTTCACCGTATGATTGTTGTTAAGTTCCAAAGTTTTAAGAAAAAACAAGAAGTGCTTAGTAAGGCCCCGGCCTTAAGGAATGTTCCATCCTTAAAAGTATGAATTGACGAAGATTTCTCGCCACATATTCAGGAGGCTCGTAGGAAACTCAGAGAATTTGGAAAACCGCATCGTCATGCGCAGAAAAAAGTTCGATTTGGTTTCGACAAACTGTTCATCGACGACAAAGTGTTTTTTTACGACTCCACTTTGAACCAGGTGGTTGAATTGCAAAACGCTCCCTCCAACCCTGAGCTTCCAATCTCTCAAGAACGAGAATGACGGTCTACCACAGAAAGTGAGGTCAATCAGTTAACTTTCCTTGTTGCTAAATTTAGAAGCTTGTTGTCAAAACAAGATGAGTTGAGTAGCACTATTGAAGTATGCCGTCCCCACGTCATTTTGGGAAGCGAAACATGGCTATCTAGTAATATACCTAATGAAGAACTTTTAATTCAGTGATTTTACCATCCATAGAAAAGATCGTTCATTGTCTAGGAGAGGTGGTGTTCTTGTTGCAATCCAAAGCTGTTTCTCCTCAGTAGTTGTGGAACTAGATACCGATATTGAGGTATGCTTTGTCCGAGTTAAGTGCGCATTTTCTCATATTTTAGTTGGAGTTTGTTATAGGCCTCCAGACTCGCAAGCTGTGTTTCTCCAGGAACTGTATGAAATTTTGAATTTTGTTACACTACGTTACCCGCAGTGTCCTGTATTTCTTGGTGGGGATTTCAATTATCCCGGGATTGACTGGATTGATTGTGTGCCTGAGAGAGGTTGCAGAAGTACTTCGCAGTGTAGAGACCTCATTGATATCTGTAAATCTTGTCCTCTTGACCAGGTTGTGCTGGTGCCTACGCGTGAAAATACGATTCTTGATTTATTTTTTACGTCTATTCCGGAGTTAATTCTATCTGTAAATACTGTTGACGCTATCAGTGATCACCGAATGGTGGTGATCGACGCTAACATTGCTGTTCACGAAAAGCGTTGCGAACACAAAGTCATTTTTGATTATGCCAGGACAAACCTATCGGAGATTGCTTCGGCACTTGAGTCATTTCTTATCGATTTTCAGGATTCTTTCAGTCTCAGGTCAGTAGAAGATAACTGGATTCTAATCAAGGACAGGCTTTTAGAGCTTATGAATCTATTTGTGCCTAAAATCAAAATTCCATCCAATACACAAAAGCCATGGTTCTCGATGTATCTAAAAGGCCTCCTTAACACCAAAAAGCGACTTTTTTCAAGTGCAAAGAAGCATAACAGTACGACCTCTTGGGACAAATATTTAAACCCTTCTAATCTCTGTAAGCAGGCAGTTGAAGATGCCAAACAACGTTTCTTTGGTGGCACTCTTAGACAACTACTAAGTTCAAATCCTAAACAATTTTGGAAAATCATTAGCCCTCCGAAAAGTCAAAATGCCCCGAGCGGTCTTTCTAACATCCATGGGGATACGTTGTCCGATCTAGAAAGTGCGATTACTTTTAATCAATTCTTTGGGGGGGGGGGGGGGGGGGGGGTCACTGATGAGTCATTTCCTTTACCTACCTGTGATAACATTTATAATAATTCTTTCCTTGATCGCATCTCCGTTGATTCTGATGGGATAAGGCAGCTTATCCTCAACCTTTCCAATTCAACTAGCCCGGGTAGTGACGAATTACGTCTAAACTGCTCAAACTCGCGCTGCCGGTCTCAAGTATTCTTCTGCAACTTTTATTTCAACAAAGTCTGGACCAAGGATACTTACCTAAGGACTGGAAACATGCAAAAGTTACCCCTATTTTTAAATCCGGTGATGCTACGTCCGCCAATAACTACCGTCCCATTTCCCTAACTAGCATACCCTGTAAACTTCTGGAACATGTGATATACAGCCATATTGTGAATTACCTTACAGAAATTAATTTCTTTTTTCCTAACCAACACGGCTTCCGTAAAGAGAAGTCGTGTGAAACTCAGTTATTTGAATTTATCACTGATATTTATGACAACATTCATTCACGAACGCAAACCGACGCTATCTTTATCGATTTTTCGAAAGCGTTTGATCGGGTCCCGCACCAGCGTTTGATAAGTAAACTTGAATCACTTAATATGCATCAGTCTCTTGTAAACTGGATCAAAGAATTCCTTTCTGAAAGAACTCAATCAGTCTCGATCAATAACGACTCATCTCGAAGTATTTCAGTAAAATCCGGTGTCCCGCAAGGCTCCGTCCTCGGCCCTCTTCTCTTTTTAATTTACATTAATGATCTACCCAACTTAATTTGTTCCAACATTCGGCTATACGCTGACGACTGCGTAATATATAGGCGCATTGTCACGAAAGAAGATAGCTTGGCCCTCCAGCGTGACCTTGATTCGCTATCTTTATGGTGCGTTAAATGGCAAATGGATATCAATATTACAAAGACCAAGCTTCTTACTTTTGCTACAATTAAGTCTAAGTCTGCTTTTGATTATAAAGTTAATGGTGCAATTCTTGAAAAGGTAACTCATTACAAATACCTCGGAGTATTTCTAACGGATAATCTCGACTGGAAAATGCATATTGATCATATTGTGAGCAAAGCGAATCGATCTCTCGGGTACCTTAGGAGGAACTTGTTCTTAGCACCAAGTGACGTTCGATTGTTAGCTTACAAATCTTTTATTCTTTCAAAACTAGAATATGCGAGTATTATTTGGAACCCATGGCAAGATTATTTAATTAAAAAAATAGAGTCTGTTCAGAATAGAGCCGTACGTTTTATTTTTAGAGATTATTCCTTTACGTCGAGTGTGACAGCACTGAAAACAAGAGCTGACCTTGTTCCTTTATGTAATAGACGCAAAGTATCACGACTGACTTTTCTTCATCGCGTGTATTATTACAACGCTGACCTAAAAAGTCAACTTTTACTTCAGCCCCATAGGATTTTTCCTCGGCATGATCACCGTCATAAAATTAGGCTACCCTTATGTCGCACTAAGCATTTTTCAGAGTCGCCCTTGATCTTGGCTATCCATGAATGGAATGACCTCCCTGAAAGTGTGGTTGATATCTCGGACTGTGCACAGTTTAGGAGTGTATGTGAAGAATTATTTAAGTCAGTTTAATTTTATACGCTCTCTGGTGTGTAGCTGTTTGTGTATATTGTATGCTGTGTATGTGTGCGCGATCTGTCGCGTGCTGTTTTCACGTGCTGTTTTCAATGTTAGTGTTTTCCTGTTTTTGCGACGAACTTTTTCTTTTGTCTCTCCCCCCCTCATGTAATGCCTCCGGGCGCTTTGAGGGAAAAAAATAAATGAATAAATGAAATGTTTAGAGTGGTGACATCATTTGTAGTACCCGATACCGACAGCACGCTGGCAAGAAAAATACAAATAAATCGCCGAAAACAAAATGTCATCCCAGCACAATAAACGCCAAGAGCACGTCCAGGAAGATGATATTTCACGCGCCTTAGAACAAAAAAAAAAAAGAAAAATAATCGGTCGGAACAAAATGGTCGAATGACACCACCCTAAGCAAAACGCGCATGAAGGCACCCTATCAGTGGCGCTATGGTTCCAAGCTAATAAATATACTTTTTTAAATACCAGAAAACAATAACAGCAACAAAAAAATGTAAACTTATGAAGGTAATCTGTCACCGTCCCCAGCGAAAGACTGATAATTAATTTAGACACGGTGGTGTTGTATCGGATATAAAAAAAATTATATGTCCATAAGAAAGGAATATACAAGTCAAACAAGCATTTACCCGCAACTGACAGCAATTTAATCAGCATGGAAGACGATGAAATACTTTTGGTCTGAAGGTGCCCGTACGCAAAGCATGTTCAGTAACGTTATTATATTGAAAAAAGGGGCGATTCGCTCCCACAAGATAAGGGGATCGGTGGCCGATTGTGTTAGAGCACCGCAGCATCGGAGCGCGTGGAGCGGAAGCTCGCGCTTCAGAATTCCGGGGATTCTGGGTTTAATCCCCACTCACGCCTGTTTCGATCTGGATGAGCACCGTACCGGCGTGCAGTCGTGAATCACAACTGCGTGACCCCAGCCTAGCAGTTGTACTGCACTGGCTAAATTTCTCATCTGCAGCTGAGATACCAGACGCCCATTTGGCTGACTAACTTCCGTCTGTATAGACGCTTTGCAGCAGCTGTGCATGGGCGCCGCCATAACTGACCTTCAGTTTTTGTTTCCTCTTATTCCGTTTACTTCACTTCATTATTACCATAGCAGGCCAGGTTATTGCCATTTTATATTTTATTCTGTATTTCTCCCCAGCATTGGCCTTTGTGGAGGCTCGTCCACACCAATTTCAGTGGCTCGGTATCTCGGTAAAACAAGAGAAGGTCAGCAATGGCGGCTGTATTCTGGCGCGTGTGTAAAGCGTCTATAAACATATACACAACACCATTTTTTTTTTCTCACAAGATAAGATATTGGCCTCGAGATCGACCTAGAGGTGACGCTACTGTCGCGCTATCATCATCATCAAAGCGGGGATAGAAGCATGGCCGCCCCGTAGGCTCTCCCCAACACTGTACTCTCCACGGTGTAGATTCCTGCGTTTATTTTGTCGCACAGTATCGATGGGAAAACAATTTTAGCGGAAAATGGTGAGGTACCGTTCGGTGCTTCAGTGAAAATCGAATTGTGTTAACAGCGTACAGCCTTAATTTAAACAATCGCTTGTGTGGATGCGTCGTCTGCTCCAGGCAGACGTTTGGATGCATGGATCATCACGACGGATGCGTGTCTCCGGGTGAACTGCACTATTTATGTTAAATATTTGTTTGTTTTAAAATAGATGTATCGGTTCACCAGCGTGGGAATTCAACAAAACGATGAATTTGAATTGGGATAACATAATAGGGTAATGTGACATGTGAAATCGCAGTTTTTATGTATTCTTGTTTTTGTAACTTTTAGATTTTGAAGCAATATAAATATTTAGCATAAAGTGAAGTTAGTGCTGTATAAGAAATTACCGTGCTATTCAGTGCCGCTGCTGCCAATGTTTCTCTTTACTGTAACATGGTGTGGGGAATTATTTCGGAGTCGGAAAAATTCTACTACGTTGCGATGCGGAGAGAGTGCCTCTTTCCAGTTACGATCCGGAAACTGCTCGTTGGCAGGACAACTGAAACAAGTGAAACAAACTATTCTAATATATCTGCCGCGAGTGTAAAAAACGGGTGTAACCGAGCAATGCGTGCGTGTTATTAGATGCTTTTCTCGGTAGTGTGGGTTCACCCGCTTCAATTTTTTCGGTGAAGGCCGCGGATGTCAAAAGGCTAATATTATAAATTTCTGGTTAAATAATCTTCTATTCAAACATAGTAGACTCTGCAACTCCAACAAACGACTCGCACCACGGCACAGATGGCATCGGCCGCAGCAAACCTCTTAGTGATGAGGGCTAGCGACTCTCACGAGACTTTCCGATTACTCTACGCCACCACTTAACGCATATCGGGACTGCGCAGTTCATCGATTAACCCAGATTATTCAAGTAATGGTTTAATTGCGTTGTTTTATTTTGCCGTTTAATTAGAATTTTGCGCTGAAAAAAGTCAGCAAAAAGTAAAAAATATTTTGACGTTTTTATTCCTTTTAGGACAGAGGCTTGCACGGTAAACCCCTTCAGCATGCTTGTGATTGTCATCGAGCTGGTGCTTATACTGTTTAAATAATTGCTTAAAAATTACTTCACTTTAAAACGCTTCCCGTGTTCACATTTCTGTAAGCGTCACAACGTGAAGTTTAACATGGGAGTGCAATATATGCCATTTATGACATACTAAAAATAGTAAAAAAAGTGTAGTTGTAACGTCTTTTATGCAGTATGAACGGTGAAAAAACAACTAACGCATTTAACAACTGATTAGTTTATTAAATGGTAGCGATCAGTCTGATTAATTTTTTATTCAAACAACAGCTCCAATCAACGTTCCATGTTTTATGAAAGCTATGATTTGTGCTAGTGGCTAGTGGCTCAAAATCATGGTTGCCAGTCATCTGAAGCTTTATCTGAAATCACAGGAAACGTTTTTCCATCCTCCACAAATGTTTAAACAGTTCGCGACGAAGCAAATCAATAGTGGGTGCCGCTATTTTGGTGCTTGTGCAGAGCTGACGGAACTGCCGATGGTCATGATTCAAAAGATTTCCTCAGCATTAGATTAGGTGTTAGGAGTTTTAGTGGATCGTACGCTAAAGCCTTGCGTACGCAATAAAATTGCAGGTCGGGAGTGCGCGTGCGCAGAACGCAATAGAAGAGCTAGCGTATTGCGTACGCGCGCAACGCTGGGGATTTTGCGTGGCGGGCTAGCGGGCTTTGCGGGACGCTCTCGAGAGATCTCGGACCCAACGAGAGCGCCAGTTTCAAGATGGCGGTTACCTCGACTGGCGCAGCAAGGGCGACGTGGTGTTTTCGAAGTTCTGTGTTACGTGAAATTGCGTGGTGTTCAGCTCGGCAATTTTTTCTGGGACCTACCGCGGTCAAATCAGATCGCCGTGCAGCTGAAGGAGTGCACAGTGAAAATGTTCGCCGCTCGGAATGTGTGTCAACGCTGCGATCTGCTCAACGCTAAGCCTATTCGCACAGTTCATCGCCGACGTACGAACGACTCTAAAAGAAATCGCCGAAGTTCTCGCTATGCACTGGACATCAGTAGGTCATGAATTTTATTCCGCGATAGCATTGATAAAAGCTGCCGTTTCCACGGGACGACTGACGGAGGCTCCGTGATCGAATTTGGCTACGCACTCGTACTCGTAGCCTCTGTACCCCGCAGAAAAGCGCGCTTGACGAGACAGCTGCGACTTGGTTTAATGGACCTTTTCCACATACCGACGGCACCAGGCGGTGGCTGCACGAACTAAAAATCGAGGAAGGGACCTACCTGCGCTACCAGTCGATCATTGGGAGCTACGCTACCAGTTTCTTCGCTCTCTGAGCTGTGGCGCGTGCCCAACGCGACTTTAAAGAGGGGAAAGAAAAACACGACCCAAACGTCGTGTTTTTCTTTCCGTCCACTTTCTTTTTTTGTGTAACACAATTATATATATGCTGCAATTACGTGTTCTACTCGCTGATCCACAGCCTCTTTCCGAATTTCCTCGATTTTTCGTGCCGACTTCCGCCGCTTGGCATCGGGCGCTCGCGCGTGCGTAGAACGCTTCTCGGAAAAGGTCCATTTGAAATAAAATGATTGGACACGTTTTTATTTTCAATATTTCTTTCCAGGAGCATGATTGCACTATAAGGACGCGGAATTCTACGGCTCTAGCAAATTTAACCAAGATCATGCGCGGTGTTCCCTCGCAAACGTTAAGCCTGGTTCAGACAGTTGCGTTTGACTGCGTTTGACTGCGTTGCGGTAACGAGAAACCAGGACATCCCTGATGCTTATATCGCGCGCCAGGATGATTCCTTGAATTGGATTTCACGCTTCATACGAAGCATAGATGTGCCGGTGACTCGCTTTCGGTTCTCGACGCAACGCAGTCAAACGCACTCAAACGCAAGTGTCTGAACCGGCCTTAACGCACAACTAAATTCGGTCTGAGCAGGTCATTTTTAGCGTACGCTATACTATTGCGTATTGCGTACGTAAAGCCCGGTTCACACAGTTGCGTTTGACTGCGTTTGACTGCGTTGCGTCAGCGGGACACTAGGACATCCCTGCTGCTTATATCGCGTGCCAAGAAGATTCCTTGAATTGGATTCCACGCTTCATACGAAGCACAGATGTGCCGGTGACTCGCTTTCGGTTCTCGCCGCAACGCAGTAAAACGCACTCAAACGCAAGTGTCTGAACCGGCCTTTAGAGCCAGCAACGCTATACTAAAACTCTCTAATGTCGCGGAACGGAATGCCGATACTGTAAGCGCAGCTCATTTAGTGGCTCTAGTTTGTGCGAGATAACAAAAATATGTGGGACCAGCAGCGGTTGTATACAAACCACAGCACTAAGACCATTGAAGCATCCAACTTAATAATGATCGCTTTGCTGAATTTACACGCATGTGAAACGATACAACACAGCCTTTAGTAGTAAAAAACGGCAACAAAAACAACAAGCGTTTAATGAGGAGTGCTCAGCTCAGCCGGAAACGCGCTTGCGTCGTCGCGATCCAAGCTTCTGAACGCCCGTAGCAGACGACGCACGGCGGTATCCCCTCTTTCGCATGTTTCCGATTTCGGCCGCACGGTGGCGACACGGTTCGATCTCGATGCGAATAAAGATGCTGAACAAACGTTCGTCATGCCCGTTTTACCTGCGCAGAGTTGGCACTCATAGTCGGAACTCAGGTTCCGTAAAAAAAATGAGAGAGGGCTGGTTTATGCATGTTTCCATTAAAAGTTTAATCAAAAGCCTCCAGTACCTTCCTTGCCCTCTGCTCTTTAAATTGGTGCACGATCCTGGACTCCGAAAACATAAAGGAGCACCCACACCTGCTGCTATGCACCGCCAAGTGTACTGAGGGGATGATACACGTACACATATAGGCACTGTGCTCCCGTAACCTATCCTATGCATCGACCGCCAACCCTAACGCGAACAGGGCATCGGCACCTTTTTTTTTTTTCATTTTACTCAGACAAATTATTGAACGGGCACCAAGGTCTACTGCTTAAAACGCCGCCCTAAATAAGGACTTTCCGCCGCATTAGTAGGGTCCTAGCCTCATATATACTGACAAAGCCTGGCAGATCCCCACGAGAAGCGGCCGCCGAAATGGAAAAGGTGGAGCGGCAGACAACGGATGAGAGGAGAGCCACGTGACTGGCGCCCCGCTGCGGCGAGTCGCCAATATACAGTTCTCCCCAGCGAACCAGTGTGTTTCGTGTCCTCGCCGCTGTAAATGCTGTGCACTGACGTCCAGGTTACCCGAGAAATGCCTCTTTGATGCTCTGTACTACCCGATCCTCGCGCTCCAAATCTGCGACCGGTCACTCCATGGCTCCGTCGTCGAACTGCCAGGCTTTGTGAGTATAGAGGAGGCTATGGTAGGGTTTATGACAGCAGGTTAATTAAAAAAAAAAAAAAAAAGATAAGAAAAAAAACGGATATCACAATTTTACGCTGTGTCGCGCTGTGTACATCTTTGATCGGATACCGGAATGCGGCAGAAAGCATCCACTCGTCAGAAGATGCAAACTTTGAGTCGTCAGACTTGGAGAGCCCAGATTTAAGAGAGGAAGCAACCCAAACCACGAGAAGCGTTTGCAATCTAACGGCGGAAGCCTCTTGCGCCGATTGCTAGCCAGTGCGCATGCGTTGTGTTGCCGCCTGGCGAGGAGAAAAGCGGCCGGAGAGGCCTTGACGCTTGAATGCGATTAACACTTTCGTTACCTACTCGCAGCTCGCATTGCAAACACGGCCTATGAACCACGTGACCATGATCGAGCAGTTGGAAGCACTCTGAAATCTAAGCGCTCTAGTCACACACACACACACACACACACACACACCGCTTCGGTGGGATGTCGGAAATGCGAGTAGGTGCACAGCCACGAATAATGGGTGCAGCTAAAGTGAGACAATGCTCTTTACTTACCTCACTCGAAGTTATTGGTCGCGCTGCTCCCTGCGCGACTATTTGCGAACTGGCGCGTCGTATCTAAAGCAGGTCTGTGCCTCTAAGATAATCGGTATCCGTTATCCAAGTCTTCCTTCTGTCAATCGGGTCGCAAAGGGCAGAGAAAGCGGAGAGGCCTTCACTGTGAGACAAGTTCTGTACACTATAGAGAGCGGCTTCACGCGAAGTAAGCATATCTGTTGGAAACTGTCGCGAAAATCCATACTGGTAAACCTTACTTCGCTCTGTTTTTTTTTTTTTTTTTTTTTCTTGGAATGCGCGGAGGCGCATTTTGTTTTTAATCTGCTCGAGTTCTTAAGTTGTTACGGACTGCACTAACCGGAGTAGCCAATAACATGAAGAATCATGGTCTAGGACAACTTCCAGTGGTATTTCAGAAGTAGTGAAGAGCGCGCGTGCACAGTCTTAAGGCCCGTTCACACACTTGCGTTTGAGTACGACCGAGTGAGACCAGACCGGTTTTGAAAGTTCTTAGGACTGGCTGCGCAGCAATGCAGCCGGTCGTCAGACGTCACAAAAGGCTTAGAACTCGGTCTTGTTTCGCTTGGTCGTAGTCGAACGCAAGTGTGTGAACGGGCCTTTAAGGCCCGTTCCCACACTTGCAACTGAGTGCGACCGAATGAGACAAGACCGGTTTTTAAGCTTCTTACGACCGGATGCGCTGCTGTGGAGCAGGTCGTAAGCCGGCTCAAGAGGCTTAAAACACGGTCTTGTCTCACTCGGTTATATTAGCGGCGAGATGTTTTGGTGGCGCCCTCCTATGGTTCCCCCTTGTGACGTCATTACCTTGCAAACAACAAGTTCGATGGTGTTTGTAAATATCATGGTGGAAGCTTGAAATCATTGCGCTCTCAAAGCAACACTGCCAACACCGTCAAAATTAAAGTTCTTTCATTCCTCTTATTTTCGTCGATGATAAATCCCTTTCTTACGTCATAGTCAGCGTTCGGCCAATCGTGGAAGGCCGACCACAGCGACGCTTTCGGTCGCGCACGTCACCAATAGCTGCACGTTCACAAGCGCACGGGCGCCCATAGCTTTGAGTTCTCAGCCAAAGGAAGTCCCTCAACTGAAGTTACTGAAAATATGAGAGCGGCACGAAGGGCCGGGTTTCAGTTGTCCCGCCCCCAGCGCGAGCTTCCTACACTTTGGACCGCGTTTCGGCGTCAGTGCACCTCGAGCGGGCACGCGCAGATAAGCACGGCGGAAGGCAGTGAGAGAGTGCTGGGTGCTGAGAGTCCGAAAGACACGCCCCGACGTTCTCATTCTGTCAGTGGCTATTGTTGATGTTCACACATACCGGCCTAAGCACCCGGCTTGCCAGCCGCCAAAATTGCCCCGACAAATTAACGGAATTCCATTAAGAAAAAAAAAAGATGAGTTATTAGGGGTGTGTGCAACTCAAGACACATTCTTGATCGAGCTTGTTGATTTGTGTCGTCGACGGTGATGCCTTCTGAGATATGATAGCACAAAACAAAAGGCACGAATAAACAATCGCGCATCGAAAACCAGGAAAAATGGCGGAAAGGGTTATAATCATCAGCAAGTCCATACACGGCTTGTGTGAAGAACAGCCTTTCGCAAAACCGCGCTATCTGTTTGATAACAGTCGTCGGCATGAAGAAGGTGTTTGGGGACTTGACTTATGTTGCTCTTGAAAGCAGCCCTGCGTCGTGCCGAATGCGCGCGAACACAAACAGCACTCTACGGCGTTCACACAGTACCAGAACCCAGAGATCCTTGCTGATTGAGCGAGCAAACACGCAAGCAGAGGCCACGCATCGCGCAGGCTCCTTTCACGGAGTACGATTACGCCGTGATCCCAAGGTAAAGTCACCCGTTCAGTCCTCGCCAAAGATGTGTTTGCGCAACGCTTTGTTCCCTCTTCTTATTTAGCCTTTTTCTTTGCAAAGGGTGTCTCAAGAGGCCAAACATTTGGCGCAAAAATGTACTGAGGTGCATTACGTCTGGAATAATCAAGTGTACAGTACTTATAAACAAGTAACTTCTTCACTATGAACACAAATGCATGAATTCATTAGAAACTGGGCATTACCGCGAAAAGCCCTAAAAATTAAAAAAAAATCTAAGGCGCGTGCATCTTCTGTCAGCTTGATGTTTCCAGTTCAATCCCCACCCCTGCCCGTTTCGATCTGGATGAGCATCGTACCGGCGTGCGGTCGTGTACCACTACTGCGTGGTGAACGTTAAAGACTCCAGGCTAGGGGTTGTACCGCATTGGGTAAATTGCTCATCTACAGCTGAGACACCAGACGCCCACTCCGAGCCGGCGTACACCAGCTCGGAGCACGTGGACCAAAAGCTCGCGCTGCAGAAACAAGGGGTCCTGGGTTCAATCCCCGCCCCTGCCCGTTTCGATCTGGATGAGAATCGTACCGGCGTGCGGTCGTGTATCACTAATGCGTGATGCACGTTAAAGACCCTAGGCTAGTAGTCGTACTGCACTGGCTACATTTTTCACCTCCAGTGGGTAACAATGTGGCCATGTTCTGGCAGACTAAACTCTCGCTGTATAAACAACTAACGACTAATTTCTTTTGTTTGCTACGGTCGCATTCATGTGTCCGCGGCTATTGTGCCTCTAAAAACATATTTTTGACCGCCGGATACTATACTCATTCGCAATTCGAATGTCGGAGAATCGCTCCTTCCTCCCAGCAGGCCTTGGCTCAAGGTGTATCATGCACGAGGGTCGGGAGTACGCGCTTGTATGCATACTATAAAAATGACATCACGTGAAACCGCTGTGGTGATAAAACGTGCCCATGCCGTCCATTTCGTCGCTGTACATATTCTGGTAGATAAATAATCGTTATCAAATCTGTCGTTTGTTCATCACTAAGATATTATACACAAATGTTATCAAAGCTGACTGAGAAAACTTAAAAACAAACCTACTGGAAACATTAAAATTGTTGTGTGCATGTTTATACAGCCGGAAGTTAGTCTGCCTTAGTGGGCGTCTGGTGTCTCAGCTGTAGATGAGCAATTTAGCCAGTGCGGTACAACCGCTAGCCTGGAGTCTTTAACGTACGCGTGACGTTTGCCACTGGACACACCCGACACATCGCGTTTTTTAGATGTAATCATATTATAAACTTCGTAATATTTTTTGATCATTTTAGTGTTCGTCGTGATTGCTTTTCTCCCTGTTATACAGGAAAGTACATTTGTGGAGTGCATAAAAAAAATCGTTGTTTGCACGAACGACTTTAAAAGCTGGGACGTGCACCATCAGAGTCAGCCGCGCTGGGCAGAGCACAACTTCACAGCTGAGTTCATTGTTTGCTCTCTCTGTCTCTGATTCTGAAACAACCCAATAACATCAATTCATGTCAGTGCACTTTCAAAACAACACACCAAGCAAGGAGCGAATGTAGGCGAGCTGGTTAGGAAACATAACCTAAACCTCGAGACAAGGAGAAATAAAATAACACGGGAGGGTTTTCTAAGGGATCAAAAGAACCCTTTTTTACGAACTGTATTTCAGGTTGCGCTGAGAAACGCACTGCCTGAATTTATTGTATCTTCCGCGGATGTAAGGCCTTCGAGAGTTCGTGGTTTTTTGTACGAAGTAGTGCAGGCCTTCCGGTTTTTGAAAGTGCGATTCTCTATGGAATACCTAAGTGTGGTTTCTAGAAAGCGTTTATATAAAGACTTAAGAGATGTGGTGTTTTCGGTACCTTTGTATCGCTCTCTGTTCGCCGAAGAAAAAGGAAAAGATGTTTTAAAAAGAGTTAAGAAAATGCCGGTAAGACCTTCAGTCAAGTCTTTCTTTTTTCAACTCCACAGTAACACACTCCCTGTAAAACCATGGCTGCAAGAAAAAGGCCTTTTTGTGCCCTGGTCAATCAATTGCCTGTTATGTAAAAAACCAGAAACCATAGACCACATATTCCTAGATTGCTGGGACGCAATATTTCATTGGGACATCCTACAGCGTACTTTGAAAAAATGTTTGCCGATAACACCTCATGGAATACGTTTCCTCACGACAGATAATGAGGAGGACGTGCCTTATGACACGTTTATGTTGCTGAGTCTCCACAGTATGTGGCAGTCTAGGATGGCTCTTCGACATGCCGATTTGGTTGTACGACCGGTTAGAGATTACTTTATTGAGAGTATGTGCTATTTAAGAGAAGTCATAAAGATGCAGAGTGAACCGCCGGAATGGCTGCCTGTACTAGATAATCTTGTTGATCTGAAACCTTTCTAGGGCCTGATGTGCAGTGTCTGAATGTATCTGTATGATGTGTTAAACAGGAAATAAAGAAAAAAAAATCGGTGGCCGAGTGGTCTAGCGCACACCAGCTCGGAGCCAAAGCTCGCGCTGCAGAACCCAGGATCCTGGGTTCAATCCCCACCCCTGCCCGTTTCGATCTGGATGAGCATCGTACCGGCGTGCGGTCGTGTATTACTACTGCGTGATGCACGTTAAAGACCCCAGGCTAGCGGTTGTACTGCACTGGCTAAATTTCTCATCTACAGCTGGGAGACTCGTCGCCCGTTGAGGCAGACCAAGTTCTAGGCTGTATAAACATACACACAACCCACTTTTTTTTTTTAAATAACACACAAGACGGTACGTATTGTTCATTATTTTATTTCTCCTTGTCTCAGGGTTTAGATTACGACGCCAAGCAAGGCGGGCCAGAAATTGCCACTATAGCAACAGAAAAATAGAGAGACCTAGAAACCATTTAGATTATATCTCTGTTTCTTTCTTTCTTTCATTTTTTTCTTTCATCCGCAAGAACTGATACGCTCCAGCGATCCACACGTGCACCATTCAAAACAGATTAAGGGCGTGCTGCGCCAAGCGGCTAATCCAAGCGTGTGCTCTTACGCAAGTATTTCGTAACGATTCCAGTCATGGCGTCAAGGTATCTAGCAAATCTCCTCCATTGCAAACATCGGGAGCACCCAGCCCAGAAGACCAAATGCTCTTGTTACTGCCCCGCACAGCCTTTTACAGGTAACGACAGTCAGCATACATGACGAAGCTCATTTTAAGAAAGTACATTGCGTCTCCTAATTGATTACACATGCGTTAAATTAACGCCGCCATTTTCCAGGGGTGTGCGGATACTGGCTCGAATCGAATAACCTATACGTCATTCATAGCCCTCACAAGGGAAGGCAAAGCCCCAACGACCCAGTCTCTTAAAAGTGCTAAAGCTAGGGGTTGGAAATGTACTACTCGATTCGAACCAGCGCAATTACAGCACGAAACTTTTAAACACGTCTCCGAATTGTGACGTGAAGCGCGAGTTGCGCTTCCTATCTCTCTCTCTCTCTCTCTCTCTCTCTCTCTCTCTATATATATATATATATATATATATATATATATATATATAAGAAGGTCATATTGGGCGGTAGGCATTTAGACAGCGTGAGTTTTGTCTGCCTCTGAACTCGGGAACAACTTTGTGTGGAATGTTGAAGAGACGTCCTGCATAATGTTGATCGGTTTCCTAAGTGCTCGGGCGCACGGGCACCGACAGCTTTGCTTCAGTGCCGGGCCGCCCATGACAAAATGCTTTATGTGGGGGAGGGGGGAGAGGAGGTTCCAGCAAAATGGAAGAGGAAGGTTTCGGGGGGGGGGGGGGGGGGGCCGGGCTCCATGGGCCCCCCCCCCCCCCTCCCCCCGGCTACGTGCCTGGTCCCCACATATTGGCGAAGAGATCGAACTATAGGGGGCGTTTTGTCGATCCTGTTTTCCGGAGCTCCGCTGTTTTCCACGGAGCTCGATGTTCCCCAACGCTCCTATGAACTGGATTCGTTTCGTCATTTGTCTCGATCGAGAGTGGGGCACAGACTGGGACTATGCCGGGGTTCGTGTTCAGTTGATTGAACCGAGCCCCAGCCGAATGCTGCTTCGTCAGCCATGCTTTGGTTTTCAACTTAGCTCCAAGGGGCGCGACGGTTGAATGCCCTTCGGTGGGTACTTTACGTGAGGATAACTGACAAAGGGACCTTTAGCAAACCGTTGCCGTGCTACGCTTACCGCACTACCGGAGCTTACCGTGACCACGGGGCGAGCGCTTAAAAGCATGCTTCAAAGGCTCCGGTAGTGCGGTAGGCGGAGCACGGCAACGGTTTGCTAAATGTCCCTAATAGCCGAGACGAATCGTGAATTTAAAATTTCCGTGACAGATATTTGTGTACGGCAGGGGTGGGCAGTATTTCATATGCAAGTATTTAAAATAGGTATTTAAAATAGTTGAAGTATTTTGTATTTCGTGTTTACTTACACGTTAGATACTGTATTTGTCGATTGTAATTAGATATAAAAATGGAATCTGTTTTTTTTTTTCTTTAAATACTGCTCTAACACAATCTTGGTCACTGTTTTTCGCTATCAAATGTGACTTCGACAACCTTTGTTGCGACGAGAAACATAGAAGAAAAAGACGGAAGAGAAGAATTAGAATAAACGGAATGGGTAGAATTAGGGTGCCTCAATGTCCTTCTGTTTAGGGTGATTCCACCCTTTGTAGCAGGGTATTGAACCGAACCCGAACCGTGAACCGAAAACCGGAAAAAACCGTTATTTTCGCACGAACCCGAGTTGAACGGGAACGAAATAATTTTTTTCGTTCCGGAGCGGAACCGCTATGTTTTCCATGCGGTTTTCAGTTCATACGCGAAGTCAGGTCATGTGAAAAGTGCGCGGCAAAAAACACAGAAACCTTAAAAATAAAAAAATGCAACAAAAAAAACTTTTTTTTTTTCGCGCAAGCCGGAGTTGAATTTGACCGAAATAATTTTTTTTTTTCGTTCCTGGGCAAAACTGATAAATTATTTTTGCGGTGTTTCGTTCATGTGGGAAGTCAAAAAGCGAGAAAAATACGTAGCGGAAAGCTCTGTAACGTTCCATTATCAGGTCTTCACATAATGTCCGTCTTCATAATTTATAAAGTTTGTCTCGAGAACTCAAACGAAATGAGCACAGTAACTATAAATTCTCCGGGATTTCTGGTCACATGTAATTCTTTAACAAATGCCCACATTCGTCCCAACCTTTTCTTGGGGGCCGGAAATGGTTCATCAAAGAAAATTTATCACTAGAACGTACCCAATTCGTACGTCAGCAAAAGGGACCAATTAATAAGCCTGTTTGGTGTTTCTTGTCTTTAATTTTGTAGAGTTGTGTGCAATTTATTTTGAACGCCTTGATTTCATTGTAAGACTGATCGGATAAGAAAGCGATAAAAGGCCGATGTATATTTTAGGACCTGCACTAGTTGCCATACTGTGGCGCATCTAATCTGCTTTTAAAATAACTCAGCGGATATTGTCACGAAGGACAAGTGATGAGGCGGCGAATAACTGACGAAACTAAACGTTTAATGGGGCGAACTTGTGCCCAAAAATGAAGAGGGAAACAGAAGATAACAATAGAGCGTCGCGGGCGTCGAAGTCGGCGTAAGCGCAGAGTCGAACGCTGGGGCGAGACTGACTCCGGTTCGCCGCGCGGAGCCCCTTATGTACATGCGTAAGCTTCTGGAATAATCAGCGTAGAATGTTCGACGCGTACAGCATTCGGACCTCGAACACGCAACAGGATTCTCGAATTTACCAGAAAACTAGATTGCAGGAATAACAAAAGATGCGTCGCTCCCAGGGATCGAACCCTGGCTTTTCGCGTGGGAGGCACGCGCGATAACCGTTAGGCCACGAGCGCGCTGCCTGCTTGGTCAGCTGCGCTCGCGGCATTACTCCCCCTTTAAAAAGTGCATCGCCCCGATGCAACACAAAACAAAACAAACAAAAGGGACGGTAAGCTAAAGAGTCATTTGGAACACATAAGGTCCACAGTCCTATCGAGCGTAGTATGGCTTCATGCGCACGACGTGGACGACTTCTGGTCGTGGAGGGCGGCGTGATGAAGTCCGTGTTCCGTCGGGCATCACCTCGTAGTTCAGATCTCCAAGTCGACGAAGAACCTTGTAGGGTCCAAAGTACCGTTTTAGGAGTTTCTCGCTGAGACCGCGTCGTCGTATCGGGGTCCAAACCCACACACGGTCTCCGGGCTTGAAGCGAACGTCGATCCGGCGAAGGTTGTACCGGGTAGCGCCGACACGTTGTTGATCTTGAATTCGGAGTCGGGCGAGCTGGCGGACTTCTTCTGCCCGTTGGGCAACCACCTGGGCGTCGTCGCTTCTGTCGACAGCCGGTTCGTGGGGTAACATCGCGTCCAGCATTGTTGTCACTTTGCGACCATGAACCAGTTGAATGGGTGTAACCCCGGTGGTCTCTTGCACGGCCGTGTTGTAGGCAAAAGTGACGTACGGCAATACCTCGTCCCATGTCTTGTGCTCCACGTCGACATACATGGCGATCATGTCGGCGATAGTTTTGTTTAGCCGTTCTGTTAGTCCAATTGTCTGCGGGTGGTACGCAGTGGTTCGACGGTGACCGGTGCCACTGAGACGAAGGATGTCTTGCGTCAGCTGGGCCATGAACGAAGATCCGCGGTCTGTGATGAGGACTTCAGGGGCGCCGTGCCGGAGGACAATGGACTCGATGAAGAACTTAGCGACTTCAACAGCCGTGCCTGATGGGAGGGCCTTCGTCTCGGCGTAACGTGTGAGATAATCGGTGGCGACGATTATCCAGCGGTTTCCCGATGTTGACGGCGGGAAAGGGCCAAGTAAATCCATTCCGATCTGCTGGAACGGCGTGGACGGGGGAGAAATCGGATGCAGAAGTCCTGACGGCTTCGTCGGCGGTTTCTTACGTCGCTGGCACTCGTGGCACGATCGGGTGTAGAGGTGGATGTCCTTGGGGAGCTTTGGCCAGTAATACTTTTCACGAATACGGGCCAGTGTTCGGCTGTAACCGAGGTGTCCGGACGTCAGGTCGTCGTGACATGCTTGAAAGATCTCCTCCCGAAGGTCGGTCGGGATTACCAGCAACCACGGTGTGTTGTTGCCCCCGAAGTTCTCTTTGTAAAGCACACCTTGTCGGAGGACGAAGGTTGGTAGGGTTCTCGAGAAGACACGGGGGACAGTCCCCCCTCGTCCTTCGAGGTGCTCGATTAGCGCGCGCAACTCAGGATCGTCTCGTTGACGTCGTGAGATGTCGTCGGTATTCACTGCGCCTAGGAAGCACTCATCGTCATCGTCGTCGCTGCTGCGGGAAGGCGTTTCGACGGGGGCTCTGGACAGGCAGTCGGCGTCGCTGTGCTTGCGGCCTGACTTGTAGACCACAGTCATGTTGAACTCCTGCAATCGGAGACTCCATCGAGCGAGGCGTCCTGACGGGTCCTTGAGGTTCGCAAGCCAGCAGAGCGAGTGATGGTCGGTTACTACACGGAACGGGCTCCCGTACAAGTACGAACGAAACTTCGTGATTGCCCAGAAGACCGCAAGGCATTCTTTCTCGGTCGTGGAGTAATTTTTCTCCGCCTTGGACAGTGTCCGACTCGCGTAGGCGATAACTCGCTCGGTGCCTTCTTGCACTTGAACCAGTACTGCGCCAAGTCCACCGTTACTTGCGTCCGTGTGAATTTCGGTTTGCGCATCCTGATCGAAATGTCCAAGAACAGGAGGAGTTTGCAGTCGTCGCTTCAGTTCATCGAATGCCTGCTGCTGCTCTTCGGCCCATTCGAACTTCTCGGCGTCCTTTGTGAGGTTTGTTAGCGGTGCGGAAATTCTTGCGAAATCCCGAATGAAGCGCCGATAGTAGGCGCATAGTCCAAGGAACCTTCGCACGGCCTTCTTGTCTCTCGGCGCTGAAAATGCTGCGACGGCGCGAGTCTTCTCTGGGTCGGGGCGGACGCCTTCGTTACTAACCACGTGACCTAGGAACTTCAGTTCGTCATAGGTGAACCGACACTTTGACGGCTTCAGGGTGAGTCCGGCGGTCCGTATGGCTTGGAGAACAGCTCGGAGTCGTCGCAAGTGCTCGTCGAAGTCGCCGGAAAACACTACGACGTCGTCGAGGTAGACGAGACAGCTCTGCCACTTCAGTCCTGCCAGTACGGTGTCCATTACACGCTGGAAAGTTGCTGACGCTGTGCACAGTCCGAAGGGCATCACCTTGAACTCGTACAGTCCATCCGGCGTGACGAAAGCTGTCTTCTCTCGGTCCCGTTCGTCGACCTCGATCTGCCAGTAGCCGCTCTTCAGGTCCATCGATGAAAAGTATCGGGAGTGGCGCAACCGGTCTGTGTCACGAAGGACAAGTGATGAGGCGGCGAATAACTGACGAAACTAAACGTTTAATGGGGCGAACTTGTGCCCAAAAATGAAGAGGGAAACAGAAGATAACAATAGAGCGTCGCGGGCGTCGAAGTCGGCGTAAGCGCAGAGTCGAACGCTGGGGCGAGACTGACTCCGGTTCGCCACGCGGAGCCCCTTATGTACATGCGTAAGCTTCTGGAATAATCAGCGTAGAATGTTCGACGCGTACAGCATTCGGACCTCGAACACGCAACAGGATTCTCGAATTTACCAGAAAACTAGATTGCAGGAATAACAAAAGATGCGTCGCTCCCAGGGATCGAACCCTGGCTTTTCGCGTGGGAGGCACGCGCGATAACCGTTAGGCCACGAGCGCGCTGCCTGCTTGGTCAGCTGCGCTCGCGGCAATATAATAATCTAACCGAAATTAAAGTCTAGCACCGTAAAGGGAAGAGAGGATTCAATCAACAGTTGCAGCTACAGGAAACAGCAAAACAGCTTCGATCTCTGGCAGCAGAAACAGCAAGGACCAAAACGTATTCTCCTCAGAAAGACAAACATCAAGACGCGCGGCTTTTTTGAGCATTGCTTCCTTTCCACCCTCTACGCGCGTTCTCGTGTTTTTTTTTGGTTTTTTTTTTTTTGTTTTTTTTTTTTGACTAACGGCTGGCGGCCTACGTGCCTCGCGAGTGTCCGCTACTTAGTCCAGACTCTCAGGCGCGTTCAGAGACACGACGACTCTCGTTGCTTAGGCTCAGCTTCAACCTAAGATGGACCGCGGCCATTCCTACGAGCCATCCTCAAAATTCAGCGCTCAGATCGCACAAAGAGACTTCACGTTCCGCGCGTCGCTGCTCAGCCGGGAATATAGGCTCTTAGCACTGGATATGCTAGGCGAGCTGCTAGCGTCCGCTGCAGTCCACCTTAGCGTAGAGCTCTGTACCAGTGTTCTTTCTTACTCGCTTTTCTGCGAGGCCCTCGGCTCGGCAATTCGGCTGGTGTGGGTTGAAGCTAGGGTTGAAGAAACCAGTGCTTGATTGTCCAACGCGGTCGATGTCCACGCAGCATTTGCTCACCAGGCTACTTGAACTAGGAGGCTTCGCTGGAGGGTTCCTCTCGAAATAAGAAAGCTCCAGGTTGACTGAAGGCGTATGCGGGCGGAAGTCGAAATGCTCGCAGTATCGCTTCGCCCGTCAGAAGTGACGACGAAGACATTGCAGAAGGAACAGCTCACTGTAGGAGATTTCTGCTGAGCATGGCTGAGATGTTCCATGGACACTTCCAAGATATCGTCGCCGTTAGAAAATGCCTTGGTCCAGTCAATAAAAAACTGGGAGCTACAACTTCCTGACATGGATGTCTTCTGTGCAACAGTGTACATGGATCCCCGCTACCGCCTTCTTCTCGCCCCTGAGCAAAAGTACCGGACCACGTTGCATTTGACAAAGACTTGGAGGCGAACCACACCTCTGCAATGCGAGCAAGATTCTACCCCTTCTTCTGAAACTGCGGCGGCTCCAGATGATCCGGAAGACGCTCTGCATGCGCTCCTCAGGGAAAAGAGAGTTTGAGGCTGGCTTGCACGTTCGAGGTACCAGTAGCCCACTTGATATAGCATGCCTCCTGGAAATGCTAGACAAGGAGCCGCGGCTTTGAAGGGACGCTAACGTGTTGCAGTTTTGGGCGGAGAGAAGGGAACGCAATCCAGAACTCTACGCATTGGCGCAAGTAGCCCCGAAAATGCCTGAAACCCAGGTGAGCGTGGAGAGAGCCTTTTATGCACTGAAGTTCATTTTATCGTCTGAGAGGTGCCGTCTTTCCCCGGATATGCTTGACGACGTCCTGTGTCTTCGGTCAGCTGCCTGACATTGAACTGCGCTTTCACCCATGCCCCGAGGTGCTCCAGCGCTAGCTCGCTTCTTCCACACAGTAATGTGAGCCTTTGCTTTTTATATGTAACATGTTTATAAAATATGCGTAGTTTATATTTTGCTGCCGTCAATTGTTTTTGTAGCATATGAGTACGAACCGGTTCGAACCGGTTTGAACCTTTATTTTTTCACTCCGGAGTCTAACCGGAGCTGAACCGTTTTCCCTGAACCGGAACGAAAACCGGAACGAAAAACTTTTCGGTTCGACACCCTGCTTTGTAGTACTCGATGCCGACAGCAAGCGCTCACGAGGAAAATACAAAGAAATTGACGAAAACAAACTGTCGCCATAGCAGAGTCAGTGCCACAAACGCGTGAAGGAACACGCTCTTTCAAGCGCTTCTCAACAAAAAATAAAAATAAAAGTGTGGGACAAAATGGCCAGATGTCTCCATCCTAAGCAAAGCGCACATGAAGGCACCCTAGGTAGAATGATTGACTGTTAGGTAGGGTGCATTTATTCTTAAAGGCGTCGCATTAGCGACAAGCTGTTTGAAAAGGCTTTGTTGCTTCAATTCTACCTTGGTAATTAAACTCGCGCTGAATACACAACTTTTTTTTCTAGCCCGCCTATCATATGCCAAATGACTTCTTTTTTTTTTAAGTTACAACTTACCTTTTAGGCACTTGATTCTTTGTGCATATAGACTCCACTATTTATATGAGCACGGTCTTTTTTACCCGGAAATAAGTTGAAGTATAAAATTTTAAACTAAAGGAACAAAAATATATGTAAACGTATTTGAAGATGATCAAATACCCGTAGTTGTATTTGTGTATTGTAATACATTTCGAAGTTTTCTGTATTTGTATTTAGATACAATCTTTGCAAGTATTTCCAAATATATATATATATATATATATATATATATATATATATATATATATATATATATATATATATGCGTGCGTGCGTGCGTGTGTGGGTGTGTGCGCGCGCGCGTGCGTGTGCTGTGTGTGCTTGTGCGTGTGTGTGCGTATGTGTATGTGTGTCAACTTCGAAATACGCTTTGAAGCTCGCGCCCTCGCGCCCGGAGCGACATCGGGCATGTTTGGCCTGACTGACAAAGCGATGCACAGACATACGCATCGGCTTTGTGTGACTGACTACGTCACAGCTGCCGAATCGCCCGAGGCTGGTAGGCATGCAGAGCAGTGTGGGCAGAGCCCTTCCCGGCGCATAATAACCGTCGCCTTCCCGCTCCTTTGACCAATAACTAATTGGAAAGAACCGCGGCTGTTGGCCACAGAAGCAGCAAGGCGGCGAGCCCGCGCGACACGTCCATCCTGGCTGTGGGTTGAAGGTATCGTAACCAGGTGCCGCCACTAGTCAACGCGTGCTCGTGATAGGAGACTAGGGACATGTAACGCCGACGCATTTTAAGAAAGAAGATAAAGAAAAAGAAAACAAAAATGGCGGTGACCCGCACCTCTGAAGGCCTATAAATTAATACATGGAATGCAGTAATTCAAGAGCGACAGTTTAAATTGCAACTGCATCATGCTCTATGAAGAGTATCGGCATGTGGTGACTGTAGATGCCGCCGCATGCACGCAGAGATGTACAAGCTCACAGTTAAAAAAAAAAAAAAATCAATAAAAAACATTCCTTTTTAAAAGAAACAAAAACGTCTGCAACTCTCGCTTTAGTGAAAAAATTCAGGAACAGCACAATACACTTTATATGTAAAAAAAAAATGAAATAAAACTGTGTGGCTGCTTTCCTGAGAGGCACGTGATAGACCGATCGCTGCATTGCTCCGCCAAATAAAAAAGAAAAATTAACGGATTGATCTGAAAACGCAAACTGAGCATCGCCACTGAGCTTTGTACGTCCGCAAATTGCGTTCTCGAACCAAACTGTCCCGCCATTCGCTGAATACGCTTCGTTAATTGCTGTTGATCGACCCACCGAGTGCTCTGCATGGTGGGTAGACAAGCAGGAATTTTTAGAGTGTGCCCCTCCCGGGTTCTTCCTCTTTCCAACAATGACTCTCTCAAACGAGCAAACTAATTTTTCCCCCTTGCTTCTTTCCCAGCGTGAACAGTACAGCTGCGTAAATTTAAGAGTTGACGAGGTGTATAACAACACACATTGCACAGCACAAACACAAAGCATTGTCTGAGCTTCAAGGCCGCTCCGCTGCTTTTGAATACGAAAGCTGTTGTAAATGCTTCAAGGCCTCTTAGGGACCGCATTTCTTCCGGTTTAGATTCGGTCGCGATAGCAACAAAAAGGCGTGCTCGCTCTCCAGTCATGTTTTCTGTGGAACTCACCCTGTTCACTCCGTATTTATTTATTTTTTGTTTTGTGCTCCAAGAGTTATGAGGAATGAACAATATCGATCCTGGTTTTCATTGGTTTCACTGACTAAAGCCTGATTGACATGTTGCAATTTTACTTGCGATCTCGCAGTTGCGACGTCGCTCTTGCGGTAAAAAAAAAAAAAGAAAAAAAGCCTGGGAGAAGCTTCGGTGCCCCACGTCGCCCGGTTCTCATAGTGCGGTTTTGCTTGCGATTTCGCAGCTGCGGCGCCGAACCCGTCAGCTTCGACTACGCATTTTCTGCCGCACGAGCGACGTCGCAATTGTCAAATCACAAGCAAAATCGCACCATGTGAACCAGGCTTAGATCGGGCTTAAAGAAAGACCGCCAACTGACGTTCCCGGTGCATCGCGGTGCAGCATACATAAAGGAAGCTTTCATATTAGGGTGTTCGTAGATCGTAAGCTTGGAATTTCGGGTGCTGCGGGCGCGTGCTCAATCTGTGCTGAACGTTACGGCGCGAGTACCCGCTAGAGTTCCTGTATAGGCTCCCTACGGGAGCCAGAGTTGCGCGTTTGATTCCACGTGCCGCGTGCCGCCCTCGCCGCTATTCGCCGAGATCCGATCACGTGAGGAGCCGTATCAAGTGTCGTGCAGCAAAGTAGACGTTGCACGCGCCCCGCGGCGCTGCTATTCGCCGAATTCAGTCACGTGAGGAGCTGAATCCACATGCCATGCGTGAACGCGCAACTCTGGCTCCCGTAGGGAGCCTATACAGGAACTCTAGTACCCGCTAGCAGCGCGAGGCTCTTGCGAGTGGCCTACCAAAGGTCCGTAAATACTAGACGTCAAGTCCTATGTCTACAAGCGTTCCGATGCCGGTAGGGAGCCGAGCCACACTTTTCGACGTCACCTTTTGAAGAAATGCTGGTTCTGATGTGACTGATGGACACATTGAGAAGAATACTTTCGTGCCTGTTTGTTTCTCTCCCAGTCCCATCCGTCGGTAGACACAACATAAACACCAATCTCTTTTTGTATTGAGTACGAAACAAAATTAAAAAAAAATGTTATTTAAAAATTTAATTGATGGGAAACGAAACAATAATAATGTAGCTAACTAAAAGAAGTAAACGGTAATACTTTGCTTTTGGAATGACGGACCGGTAGCATAGAAATTTGGTGCGACTTTATTGCTTCGTCTAATATCAAAGCTGTCAAATTATTATTTGGTAAATATTTATTTTAATAATCATTGGTAATTATTAAATTAACAATTAAACGCATCTAAGTTACTGTAACCAGCTGCAATTTTTTTACAAATAATTATGAGAGGAAATGATACCAGAGTAACTTATAGCTGTTTCATTGGACCTAGTCCAAATTACGCGGACAAATACACAAAGACATATCAGTTTAGTACCGCGATCAGTGCTACGTTATCGCCGCCTCAAAATTACCAAGGTTAGCCTCTCTGGCTGTGTTCCGAAATTTACTCGATCCGACTCCGGAGTAGAGGTTTTGTAGCGTGGCGTTTCAAAACTTACTCACGCTTACTCGATGACGTCAGAACTCGCGTTCCAGAAGCGGGTTGTTTACTCCGGAGTAATTACTCACGCCAGAGCCGTTTATTGAGAGAGTTTGGCCATACATTGGTTTGAATAGGCGAGCATCTCGGGCCAACCACAGGCCGCGAAACAGCCCCTAGCGGTGGTCGCGTGCTCTAAATTTGTGCCACGACTATACTTCGTTTCGCCTTATGTGCGAGCGAAGGCAAAACTGGAAGCGCGAGCACGGAAGCTCCGTGTGTTCAGGCTTTGCTCGAGCGCGCGAGCTGGGGAGAAATGCAAAAAGCGCTGGTCTCGCGCTTCTAGCTTTGGCTTCACTCGCAGGTAAAGTGAAACGAAGTATAATTTGAGCCGTGCCGAGCGGAACTCCGCGTCTCAAGACGCTCGCGCACCCCACCCTTTGCACTGCTTTCTTTCAGCCAGTCTCAGAACGCTGTTCTAGCAGTGCAGACAAAGGCATGGGCACGAGCGCGTGGCTTTGGAAAGTGCCTCCTATGCACGAGGTCTCGTACAAACATTAGCGTTTCGCTGAGCTAGGCTCACGCGCCTGTGCCTTTGTCTTCACTGTCGACATTTGTGAGATGGAGTAGAGGTCTCCTGATTGGTCGACGCTGTGTCACAAATTTAGTTTACGCTCTAAGCGTGGGGGGAATATTCGGCGCTGGCGGCGGCCTTTGCTCCGCCTATTGTCCAAACTCTCCTAATATACGGCTCTGACTCACGCTACCTTCCTCGATCGGTGGGTAGCGTGAGTAAAGACGGCACGTGATCTGTTTGCCGTGTGCTCGTCGTCTGCTTTCTGCGCTCACAGCCGTCGAAGTGTGTCTGCTTCGTTGGCTTTGGTGGCAGACGTTCAAAACGACAGAGAATGAGGTTCCCCCATTTATGTGTGATTACTGTTATTTGCTGTTTTCAACACACAAATGGACTGTCCACCACATTCAGACCGTGCAACTTCCGCAGGAAGGTATACCTAATGTAGAGCGAGCGTAAGCAGGGGCTTGCATCCTCGTCTTCGGCGTTGGAGTGAACTCCGTATTCTTACGTTCAAGGCTAAAGATTTCGAACGCAGTAGATGACGGAGAGGTCATTTTTTCCTAAAATGTGCGTAATGACACTTAAAAGGCAGTGAATGATTTGAAGATGTCATGTATACAGTGAAACCCGTTTAGAACGAACCCACGTACAGCGAATTATTGTCAATATCGAACTCACGGAAAATTTAAATAAAAATGCATATAAAACATACTTTTTATAACGGACAACATATTGGTTATATCGAACTTTTCCCTTACGGGAAGGCTTCCTCAAAATGCGCAAACAATCGTCTTCTAGACTGTCCCTTCCCCTAAAAAAGAAGTAGGAAAGAAAGAAATTTCCAAAAGCTCAAGTTGCGAAGAAAAGTAAGCGAAGAGAAGCGATTCAGAAGGGGAGAAAGCTAAAAAATACACTCTGCACGCACGCACAAAAAAAAAAGAGAACTTTTCATCCCAAAGCATTTGTCCACGGAGAGAAGCGATTCAGAAGGGGAGATAAGCTAAAAGAACAAACTCTGCACGCATGCAAAGAAAAAAAAAAAAAAAAAAAAAAAACTTTTTAGTGCGCTGTTACAAGGCAGAAGTGAAGAGATGAGAAAGAGAGAGAAGGCCTCGCTTTACAACGAACGCATCGTGGAAGTTCGTTGTATATGTTTGTTGCTATATCGAATTACTTGCTATATCGAACTGATCGTAGCGTTTCTTGCTGATCGTTATAAACGGGTTTGACTTATATGATCAGTCAACAACCCCACCCCCTCTCCAACCCCCAGAAGATGTCGTTTTGATTAAAATTTCTCTGTGTGTGTGTGTGTGTGTGTGTGTGCGTGTGTGTTTTTGTCAATGCTAAGGCTATTAAGCTATATGTATCACTGTTGAGTACCGCTACACCGTGTGGAAGAGTATTTTAAATGTCCGCAAAACGTAATCGATGCAAATTACGATGCGTGGAACGTATACGTTTAGGGTACCCGGAGTAGAAATACAGCGAGCGTGCATGCTTAATAAAAAAAACAAATGTTTGATGTTTAACTGAAAGGAACAAGTAATTTTGTTCTCAATATACAGCTCAAAAAGGAAGGTGACCAAGTGTAGCCGCTGGAGCCACCTCCGAAAACACGGCGTCGTCACTGTTAAAGAAAACCTTCACAGCGGTCAATATTATCATCTCCTTGAGTGCTTCCCCCATGATTAAAAGCGATCGTCTGCTATTTTCCGCCGACGTTGCTGTTTTCTTTTTGCAGTAGCCCAAGGCGAAGCCAATCCGCGCAATATCCAGGTGATAATCCCGGCCGTTCCAAAATCAAGTCGCGGATCGTTTACTCGCGATGTCACGTGGTATTAACCGTTGACGTAGCAGACAGGAATCTAGGGTCAGATTTGGAACATAGGCTCTGTCTTCCTGCCCTGTCCTTCCTTCCTTCCAACTCTAGCGTGATTGAACTGTCGAATCAAAAAGACAAAACTGAAATATCAATCCTGGCATCTGAACCTGGGATCATACTTCAAAGGTAAAAAAATGAATCAGGAGTTAGAATAAACGTAGTGTTTTTTTGTTAGCAAACCGTAACTGTAAACACACACACACACACACACACACACACACACACACACACACACACACACACACAGATATATATATATATATATATATATTATATATATATATATATATATATATATATATATATATATATATATATATATATATTAATACAGAATTAAGTAATTTCCTTATATCGTTTGAACATGACTTTGATGGGCGCTCTGTTGACGAGAACTGGAAATTATTCGCAAATAAAATGCGCCTACTCATTGAACAATACATACCATCGATAAATATAAAAAGTAATTCATCTTCACCATGGTACAATGCCAAGCTAAAGCGCCTAAATAATAAGAAGAAACGTGCGTTCAGAAAGGCTCGGTTGTCTGGATTACCGCGATTATGGGACACATATTATCAAATAGAGAATGACTATAAACATGTTATCAGGGAAACCAAGCGAACCTTTTTCTGTATACAACTCCCGTCAATGCTCAAAGAAAGCCCCAGAAAATTTTGGCAAGCGCTTAATCCCCAGAAGCCTGATGCAGTGGTAGCCATAATGGATGAGTCAGGTGCTTGTGTCGATAACAGCCAGTGCGCCACCATTCTTAACGAAGCATTCTGTTCCATATTTACTCATGAAAATCTTGACACACTACCCTCCACCATCAGCACTCAGTATCCAATGATGGATCCGATTACTTTTACTCTCCCTGGTATTGTTAACATAATCGACTCCATAAAACTTTCCTCCTCGACGGGTATTGACGACATTAATTCCAAAGTTCTAAAAAACACTAAACATATCTGCAGTGTTTTGCTCTCAATGATATTTGTTCAGTCCCTCACTGTAGGCCTTGTTCCACAGGATTGGAAAGTGGGGAGGGTCATTCCTATCTTTAAGAAAGGGGATCGGTGCTCACCACTTAACTACCGTCCCATTTCACTAACTTGCGTATCATCCAAAATTATGGAACACATTATTTACTCTCATGTTGCGCGTTTTCTTGAAACTAATGATTTTATTCATCCATCGCAACATGAATTCAGAAAAGGATTCTCATGCGAAACTCAGCTAGCCACACTTGCCCATGACCTGCATATGAACCTCGATAACAACATCCAAACCGACGTCATTTTCTAAGATTTTGCAAAAGCATTTGACAAGGTTCCTCATCAACGCCTAATGCTCAAACTTTCCCAACTTAACTTAGACCCGCAGATACTAAAGGTCTGTTCACACGATGCATTTTTCTCGCGCATCTAGTGTCGCGAAATGTAGTTTCGCGAAATGGTTGCGCCGTCTGAACGAGTCTGAAAAGGACGCGCGCATCTAAAAAATGTTGCGCGCACACCTCGCTTCTGGAGCGAGCTTTTGCTGAAACTTTGCCGAGTCCTGTCAATCACTCTGAGGACGCCGCCAATGGCCGCTCAGAAAGGCTCTCACGTGGCCTTTGAGGGGGGAGCGAGCTGTTTGAGAAGACCACTTCACTGCCGGTGTTGTAGCCGAGCCAAATCCCCCCAAAAACCGAGACCACGAACGATGGATACTGCCGGCGCTTCCGCAAGCACGTCAAGCACCACTGAAGGAAAAGTGAGTAGCATATCGGAAAAAAATCCAGCGATGGACGAAGACAATTAGCGGGAGTTGGCGAGATTAGAATAGTGCTCACAGCGTTGTTGTCGCGACTAGAGTGCCTCAATGTCCTTCTGTTTAAGGCGATGCCATCGTTTGTAGTACCCGATGCCGACAGCACGCGCTCACAGGGAAAATACAAAGAAATCGCAGGAATCAAAATGTCGCCGTAGCACAGTCAGCGCCACGAGCGCGTGCAGGGACACGCTCTTTCACGCGCTTCAGAACAAAAAATAAAAATAACCGTTCGAAACAAAATGGCCAGATGTCATCACCCCAAGCAAAGCGCACATGAAAGCACCCTAGTCGCGACGATACCGCTGCATAAGAGACCATCGAGTAAATTGAAACCAAGTTTGCTTTGTTTACAAGCGAACGTGAAACCATGTGCGCTCTCTGAAACAGTTGGCACAGTAAAATCGGGGCAGACATGGGCGCCGAGAAGTAACCACATTGGGCACGTAGCGTTTCTATGAATACCATGTGCATGGATAGGAGCTTTGGCAATGAATCGGCTGCGTACGGGCTCTGCACCGGCACATGTCCTGCACGTTCAGGTTGACGCCTCAATCGTCTTTGCGCACATGCGAGATCGCTCCAAGTAGTGCAGCATGTGAAAAAAAAAATAAAGTGAATTGACTGCATAAAATGCGCAAAGCAGGTCCCCAGATAAATAGCGATCTGATTTGGGAGTTGTAAACGGCTTTCACTTTTTTCCTTTGCAACTCTTCACTGGGGCAAGTGTCTCCTTCGATATTTAGCTTGTGTGTCACAGCTTGCAACACACATTTTCGTGATTAATTATGACGCGTTGCTGCCATTTGTACCATCCGGCAGTATACGTGCATGCGAAGCAATTTATGCTATTTAATTTTATCCTGTGACCCCATACTAAATTCGTTTGAAGAAAAACAAAATGAAATCACGAACAGTTTGCAGGAATGCTCCATTTTTTAAACAAGTAAAAAGACAAGTAAATTGCATGTTTGAGACTTGATTTGACTTTTTATTTTCCAGTTTCAATGGACGGTTTCTAACCAGAGGACTCTGATAGAGTTCTATGGTGCTCATCAGTTTCTGTACCTGCCGAACCACCCCGACTTTAAAAAGAAAAGACTCCGGGAAACCACAATGCAAATCCTTACAGACATGCTGAAGTGCACTGGTGAGAACATGGTTTTGGTAGTACCATACAGTTTCTAAATTAATACTAGTTCATTTAATCTGACTGTTTTCTCCCACAGTGGCCGAGGCAAAAGCAAAGTTCCACTCGTTGAGAACATATTTTAATAGGGAATGGTCCAAAACACAGACGAAGAAGTCCGGCCAAGGGGACAGGCGACAATCATGTTTCCAAGTGGGAGTTTTTTGAGGATTTAAAGTTCTTGAAGACGAGTCTGACGCCACAGCCATCGATTTCGTCCTTGGAGGAGCTGGTGGAAGAGGTGTGTAGTACCTTAATCACCATGTAAACAGTACTGCATATATTATGAAGGAAACAAGCTACATTATGCCAGTAAAATGAGTACAACAATGGGGCAGTCAAATCAACATTTAGGTGCTAGACAGCAGCATATATAAAACCGCACAATTGCTCAAGTGTTATTGCTGCTTATTTACATGGAGGCAATATGCCTTTTCTCAGTTTAATGGGTGAGGTGGAAGCTACAAAAACAAGCTGCACCTACTGTGCAGACATTCTTGTGCAGTGCAACGGTCACACAAGGCTACTTGCTCGTGACTTCAGCTTTGGTTTCGCTCCATCTGATGGTTGAGCATCATATCGGGCTGAACTGAAGAGTAATGTAATACAGGATGTAAAATATTAAGTTTTATATTTTGAACAGTCTGAGACGTCAACGCCCCCTATGATGTTGACGGAGGAGGTGATCGTCGAGGACACCACGCCAGGTGAGGTGCGACGGCCAGTCTCGAAGAGGAAAAGGAACGGTCAGCCCCAGCCCATAAGAGAACAAGTGTTCCAACATGCGCTGGAGCTGTTGTCGTCCAGCGCCAAGCATGAAGACGGAGACCATGCTTTTGGGGAGTCTGTGGCAACCGCAATCGCCGGCCTTGATGAGTATAGGAAGGACATGGTGAAGATGAGGATTATGCAGGTCATTTTCGAGATAAAACATTCCTGTATTGTTGAACAGGGTTAAAGAATGCACTCCAGGGCCTATAGCTTTCTAGTAATATTGCGTGGGTTACTTCAAATTAAAATATTCCAGAGCCATTTAGGATTCACGTGTTTGCATGGATAGCACGCTTCTGCGTGCTATCCAAGGACAGTGAGCTGGACTTACAAGGAATGATTGAGTAAGGGGAAAATAAAACGCTTTGTGTACAACAACGGACACTGAACTCTCAATAATTTATATCCAGCCTGTTACTACGGCATTAGTGCTCATTAATATAGTCCGACTGCCAGGCCACAGCTCCTTCCTGATTGAAATGCCTGCAGAACTCGTCTCTGACAGCGATGGCAGCCACCGATGGGTTGATTCCATGGTTGTCCAAGGGCGATAAGGCACCCATGTTTGACAGCTTCTCCGGCTGGATGTCTCGGTCGATAGCTTCATCGCGAAGCATGTTGTGCAGTGCACAGCAGGCCAGCACCAACATTATCACGTTGTTGGGGAGAGCCTGGATGGGTCGGAGAAGGATCCGAAACCTCTGTGCAAGTACCCCGAAGAAATTCTCTGAAACTCTCCGTGCCCTGGAGTGCCTGCATAAAAATTAGACTTGCTGCAGCATTACCATGTGACATTGCGAATGACATAGACCATTCTGTCTGTAACCTGTACACACTACCTGTAGTTATAGATCTTCTGGGGATTTGGTGCCTTCCCAGGGTAGGGACGCATGAGGTTGTTACTCATCGGGAATGCTGCGTCAGCAACAAATACATACGGTTGTGCGCACTGAGCACCTGAAAGTATAAAAGAGAAAGAGCTACACCTTCTGGACCAGCTACACACCACCATACTCGATTTGCGAGTGCAGTCCATCTACATACTGGAAGTATAATGCTCCTGACTTCTTACACCATGGCACACTTTTCTGCACCGGTGCAGGGTGGTGCTGGTAAGTCAAATGAGCCGAGTTGTTTTCACGAAGTGGAAGGTCAACTGCCAAAAGTTATTATGGAGGGACGAAACACATCACCTGGGAGAGGCTCAGGAGCAGGGAGGTTGAGCGCATCAGTGGTTAGTCTTTGGTAGAGGGTACTCTTCTTAAAGGTGGTGGAATCGTGGGTCCTGCCATTCGCGCCCACATCAACATATATGGCCTGGAAGGAAACGATGGAAAGCCAGGTGTTGGTATCAGGATAAACAAAACATTTCTTGCATTTATGCCAGCTGTGCCAGGAATTACAAATTTTGATAACGGACGCAAATCTTGCTTTGCGCAAACAAGGTATAGACCCCAAAATTCACTGGCCGCCTGAATTACAATTGCCAGCTAAGCGTATGCCATCTGTGCCATTTTGAGGTGCATAAAGCGCCTCCCTGACCGGAATAGTTCATGTCGTGTACGACACACGCATCCAAAGCGGTCCCAATACTGGGACAAAGTATGTCATACCAGCTCGCAGCCCATTTTGTGACTTATCAAGGTTTTGGTGGTTGGTTGTACATGTGCTGGTGAAGAAGGCGGAGGACACAAGGGTCATAGTCGTTGCGGCATCCTACCCCCGTGTTTGCTAGATATTGTTTTTTCGACTGGCCGGCTTAAGAGCAAGCTACAGTATCCACACTAATGGTGGCCCTCTGGCGGCCAATGAGGGCGCTCGTTGAAGATGTTCCCAAGAGTAGAACACAGGAGGTATGTATACTGCCTGACACTATTAGCACAAATATGGCATTGGTAGTTTTTCCCATACTGACAAGCACCAAATTCAACTTCTGGGAAACCTTGGATTGTTGACATAAATTTGCATTTTCAATCACTGCGGGAGTTTGGATGATCAGCTTTCAATCTTAAAAGAAAACAGCATACACTGGCTCTCACTTGTTTGTGCTAATGTATTAGGCATATGTAACTACAATGCATGAACTGGACACTGCTGCTTCGTCAGCATTCATTTTGAACTCTGACTATTAAAGCATTCAAAATAATGCTGATGTGTCATTTTGGATGCTTAGTCACTTGTATCAATGCTCCGTCGGAGCTTATTGTGAACTTACTGGCTCAGCATAAGCTCTCCTGGTGTAAAGAATTTGACCAGAGGGCTTTAAAACTGAAACAAGTAAAAATACATCCACATGGGAAATAACATATTCTCGTCTGCCAATGACATGTTGACATGGTGCCCGAGAAAATACCCTATTATCACTGCCCAGTTTGCAAAACACAATTGAGCCTTCAGACGGAGCTCAAATTAAGAAAAGGACTGTCATCACATGACGACGAAGAAATACCCACCACAGCAAGGAGAACCAAACTGAAGTTCCCCATGTAATCGTAGTACAAGGAGCCGCTGTTTGGAGGGGCAAACGTGTTGATGTGCTTGCCGTCAATTGCTCCCAGGCAGTGGGGGTAGTTCCACATCCCCTCAAACCTGGTAGCTACAGCTCGCCACTCGGCAGGGGTCCTTGGAAAGACTATGTGCCTGAAAAAAAAAAATTAAGGAGGATGGCCGGTGCTCTCAGATGTGTTGTGCGCCACTCAGATAAAGGATCCTCAAAATATCACTTCTTACCGCTCTCTCAAGTAGTTGTACAGTGCAGTACATGTGCGGTACACGATGCTGTGGACAGTGCTATGCCCCTCCAGGTATTGGTAGTGTAGCGACCTGAGGGAATCACCTACAAAGTAAAAAAATAACCAATTAGTTGAGCAACAATATAAGGCAGATTCCAGAAATGATATATATTTTTAATAGTATATGAATTTCCAGCCACTCGGGGGCAGATTCAGATAAGGATATCGGATAGTAGAGTTTTGGCAAATCGTTTTTTAGCCCCGAAAACGATGCCCGATACGACACATGCCCAAAGCAACAGGAAGGGAGAGGAGGTATTGTTATCGGGGCGAGAAAACGGTCTGCTAAAACTCTCTAATGATAGCACAGCGTTTGAGCGTCGCTTGCGCTCTGGTAAGACAATAATTTTCTGCCTTTGCGACAACACTCATTTTAGTTGTAGTTTCTGACGTGGAACGTGGGCTCGGGCTGCATTTCCGCGGCTCTCCTGAGCTACTAAATATGACTTGATCTATTACTATGATTTGCACCCACTGTATGGTACCCACCATCGGCAAAGGTATTTTTATAACAAAGCACTTTTATTGAAACATGGCTTAATTAATTTACGGTAATTCGCTTCAAATAATCCGACGACTTACCGCTTGCAAGGTGACGGAGCGTAACTTCAAGCTGCCCCTCCGCAGAGATAGACTCCCTCATGACGGTATTCTGCCTTTGAATATCCGCCCTGATTCCGTCTGCCAGCCGATGGAACACATCAGGCGTCATCCTCAGGTACCGCCTGAACTCATTTGCATCCCTCAGTAGGTCCCTTGTGAGCGAGTGATGCGCTCCCTTCTGCTTGCGTTTCTGTAGGTACTCTTTTACCCACGGTCTCTTCTTCTTGGGAGGGGCATCCTCGTCGCAGAGAACAACTATTAGAGCTGCCGCAACATGCCGACATGCCACTTTACGCACGACGGAATCGCAGGCAGAAGGTGCTTCGATTTCCAGAATCTGGCAGGAGATGGAGAACACAACGCGCGTTCCCGCAGCAGCAGATACACGACGGTGAATGGCTAATGGTGATGATGATGATGTTGGCTTTCAACTGAAGCGCCACATTATGGGCAACACCGAAACTATTTTCGCGAGACTAAACGTCATCGTTGTTGCACGTGAAGCGGTACGTGTGAACGAGCACATTTCGCGAAATTTGAGTGTCGCGAAACTGTTGCGCGCCTAAAAGATGCATCGTGTGAACAAACCTTAACATGGATTGGTAACTTTCTGCAGGATCGCAAGCAATTCGTAAACGTCAATAACCATTCATTTAACTACGCACCCGTAACCTCCGGCGTCCCCCAGGACACTGTTTTGGGTCCCCTCCTTTTCCTTATTCACATTAACGACCTTCCCTCTTCTGTTTCCTGCAACGTCCGCCTATTCGCTGATGATTGTGTTGTGTATCGTAATATTACTAATCTAAGTGACCAGGTATCTCTTCAAAATGATCTTAATAGAGTTCAAACCTGGTGCGATTTGTGGCAAATGTCATTAAACATTAGTAAGTGTACTTTAGTTTCCTTTCATCGGCGCTCTAACCCACTAACCTACAACTATTCTATCAATGAGACCACAATCCCGTCAGCACGAAGTTATAAATACCTAGGTGTGCACTTCTCTAGTAACCTATCTTGGGCACTACATATTAACCATGCCATCTCTGAGTCTAACAGATCACTCGGACAACTAAAACGTCACCTCAAATTCGCACCTGTAAACTTAAGACTTGCCGCCTATAAAACACTAATCCGCCCAAAGCTAGAGTACGCTGCCGCTATATGGGACCCATTTCAAAATTACCTCAGTCATCAATTAGAAGCAATTCAAAATCGTGCAGTCAGGTTCATCTTTTCTAGCTATTCATATGAAATAAGTGTCCCCGGCCTAAAGGAACGTGCTCAACTAGATAACCTATCACTTCGCCGAAAATATTTTACACTAACACTCTTTCACAAATTTTATTACGATTTCTAGCCAAATTCACTCTACATCATGCCATCCGCACGAACACCTTATCGCACCGGTCATCCACTCAACGTGATGCGCACCAAAACTAGAACAGTGACCTCGTCTGCTTCAATTTTTCCACGCGCAGCGAAGGAATGGAATGACCTTCCCCACAGCATCGTTTCCATATCTTCTCTTCATTTCAAAGAGAAATTGAACGAAGTCATTCACACCGCTGCCTCATAGTTGAAATTGTCTTTACAATGTTTTGATTTTTTGAATGATTTCAGTTTAACCTTGTATACTTTCTTGTGTCATTTTACTCTTATTGTTCTTGTTTTCTTTACTAATTTGACAAACGCGAGTGTTAAAACCTTCTGTAATACCCTCCTTGAGGGGGTCTTGAAGGTCAATTGAAATAAATAAATAAATAAATATATATATAAAGACAATAATTCCATTTTCAACTTAATCCCATTACGGATCAGGTAACTGTGACTTACGTACATTTTTAAGAGTAACATTAAAGCCTTTGTTACAGATATTAGCAAGAAACCTCCTGCCCCGTCCTCGTAGAGCACCGACCTCAATGACCTTTCTAAGAATCGACAGCCTTCCCACATTCCCGTCTCAATCCTTTTGCCTAACTCTCCCCGAGAAGAGTTCTTTTTAAAGTTCCGGCTAGACGCCATTACTCCACGCATCGACGAACCATCGCGCCAGTTGTCGTCAAACTCCCGGATAATCACGGATTGAATGCGGAAGCTGTATACACGCTAATGACCGTGCCGTCTCTTATCCCGCCCCCGTACCATTTCGTCTTTCTTCTTGTATAGTTTGTTTCTCCGCGACAGTTGCAGGCAACGTCCCGGAAAGTCGTTCCGACTGCCATGACAGAACAGGTGTGCGTGCGGAAGATGCGAAACAAATCGAGCCCCGTGCACGCATAGTTTTCCTCCAAGTTTCGTAACGTGCGAAAGTGGCGGCTCGCGTTGATTATTCTGGCGTCTGCATGCGATGACGCTTGTTCGGGCTTCAGTGCGCATCTTTAATCGAGAAAGAAAAACGCGTACATATTGTAGGCGAGCGTCCGTGCCTGGGAATGGAGTCACGCACCACCACGAAATAGCCAGCTACCTTAAAATTGTAAGGACACAAAAGGAAAACAAAAACAAAAATTGACCGCATCTCCACGTGGTGAATGATGTTGCTTGGGGCGAAGCTCTGGTGGTGCTTGTCTGCTTAGACGCCGAGCCGCAGCATGCCGAGCCTTTTCATTCATGTCAGTAGGAGAATGTGTGGTTTCTTCTTTTTCTTTTTTTAAGCAGACAGATGGGATGGCATCTCAGAACCCCCTACTCTTTTTTTTTTCTTCTTTTTCTTTGAGCCTTTTCATGTCAGTAGGAGAATGTGTGGTTTTCTTCTTTTCTTTTTCTTCTTTTTCTTTTTCATAATTTTTTTCATCTTTTTTTTTCCAATTGTTTTTGCCCTACACGAGCACGTGAGCATGTGCTCACGTGCTCATGAGCACGTGATCTCACGAGCAGAAGCACGAGCACCCGACGCCGGGCCTACGGCGGACGGCGGACGGCGGACGGACATGGTTAGCCCCTAAGGAGCTTCGCCCCTAAAACGTAACGAAGTGGACTGTTGCACACGCATACAGACCATTTTAAGGTGACGGCCGCCTTGTTAATTTGTGTGTGTGTGCATGTATCTGGTAAATGACCAAAAAGTATGTTTTAAAAAAGTTTTTACACAACTATTTTCGCTGCATAAGTAACGCAGGGCATGGCCGCCGCCATGTTCTTGCTCATGTGAGGAAGCACGTGCAAGTGCAAGCCTGCCAAACCTATACCTTCACGCGCATGCTGCACCCTGCTTGTACGCATCCATGGGGCACCAGTCGGGGAACCCGCGTTTGCACGCGCGGTCTTTCTTTGAATTCAAGTGTCTTCCAGGGGGTTACTGCAAAGAAGTACCGTGTGTTCGGGAGGAAAGAAAATCGTTGTTTCTTGGCCCACGTAAATAAACTACGCATCGTACAAAGCTTGAACTCCGTGGTAGCAGCGGTGATATAGAACGCGAAGGTTTGAGACCATGACGTTATATGAATCAAAAAATACAAGAGAAAGACGAAATCTCTCGATAGTGAAATGGAAAAAAGAGCGCAAAAGATGGAAGACAAGTGGAAGACACAAACACAGCGCTGACATGTCCAACCAACTAGCCCTGCTCCACACATTGTGTCTGTGAGCCGACGTCCACCAAAGCCTAATATCGCCAAAACAAGACATGATGATTCTGGACGCGTGCATTTTATATATGTGATAAACATTTGGTAGCATGAAGGAGAATATTGTTTGCTTTCTTGCTGGCAATTTCTTTTTTTACTGAAATAAATGCTACAGGCGCCCAGATCTTTTTGGTTTGATGAATATTAGGCTTATCGGTGGACGTCAACTCATAAAGAAATTTCGCCTTTCTCTTTAATCTTTTGATCCAGGTAACTTCACGTTCTTAAACGTTCGCATTGTATTACCCCCAGTAGCGTCACGTTCCCACAAAGCTTCACGTTTCTGCGATGCGTAGTTTATATACGCGCGTCGTAAAAAACCCGGTTCTATTTTCTACCAAACACCCGGTACTTCCCCAAGCCGGTTACCTCAGAATTCAAGCGAAACAAGTGTCCACACTGATAATAGGCATCGCGCTCTAATGGGCATGTGGTCTGAGCGGCACAAAGGATTGAGTGAACGCCTTTTTGCAGCTGAGACCGCTCGAACACTGGAGTGTGATACCGATCGTTGCTTTACATTTCGGTTAACCGGTAACAGGAAGATATACGCTCTTAAAAAAAAAAAAAAAAGTTAGTAAGACTTACTAACTAGAAGTTAGTAACTGCCCATCCGATACGGTACGATTGGCCCTCCTGTGCGTGCACTGCTCATATTAGAGACATTCTCTGGTAGCGCATGCGCAGTTCCTACCGGAGGGCCCATATTGTGCAGTATCGGATGTGCGAAAACGGTTTCCTAAAAGTCTCTATTAACTCAAGAAGCCAGTACCGGTTACAAACCAACCCAGTATCTTTCACTACCTCTATTAATAATTGGCACTAATTCTCACAAGACTCAGCAACCGCTCTACCTTTATTCACGTTCCTCCTGGGAAAAGGGTAACATGGGTTCTCCTTCGTTGATTCACACCGTAATCACGAAGAAGTTATTAGCGATGTGCGGTACCAAAAGTCGCTCTCAAACTCCCGACCCCAGGCGGCGCTAGTCAACCTAAAATTCAAAAATTGGCAATAAACATTATCGCTGGGATCGATTTATTTCAACGCTGCTTACATGCACATTTGCACAGGTATTATACACTTAGCACAGCCAAGAAATTGAAACACAGATGACACTCACATGTACACACACACATCACAAGCTACGGCACGCTAAACCAATATCACTGTTCTCAGTGGCTACCCCTTGCGTCTTTTATACTGATCATTTGAAAGAAGTCGGTTGTTCAGTGACCACCTCGTCCGTGAACGATGTGACAAACATGGTGCTGCTTTCGCACGAATATTGTTCCCCAATATTGTTGCTAAACATTCCTAGGAATATATTTCTTATTAAAAAGTAGCGGTAAACACGGTAATCGTTGGCAACACTCTGTAAAACAGCGTTCCCATAGGCTTCCCAGCAGCCATATTCTCGCTTCCCCACATAGCAGGTGCAGTAACTACCTGTCGCGCGTATGAGGCAGTAAATAGCTAGCAAAAAGGTAGTAACTGCTGCATTTACTAACTTTTCTCTGCCTAACGCGCGCTTGAGGTAATAAATAGCCAGGAAAGTGGTAGTCCCAGTCAGAAAAAGGTGGTAACTGCTTCAGTTACTAACTTTTTACTACCTATCACGCGTTTGAGGTAGTAAAGAGCTAAGAAAGTGCTAGTAACGGTCAGAAAAAGGTACCAACTGCTGCAGTTACTAACTTTTCACTAACCTTTTTTTAAGAGTGTGTACAAGTGGTGTTCTGGTAGCACCACGGCGCGCAGTGCACACTCATGTGTTCTGAGAGAAAAGGCCCGTTCGCACACTCGCGTTGTTTGCTTACAACCTGATTCTGCGCTGATCTCTTAGAACGAGAGAACTCACTGGCTCGCTGGCGCCATCGATCGGGTGACCTCGGAACTGCCTTTCACTGGAGAAAACGTTTTGTAACATTTGCGAGATCAAATGTACGTACAATTTATGAGAAATGGTCCTTCATAACATTCTCAAAAGCTTTTTTTAAAGAAAAAAAAAAAAAGTAATGCCGAAAAAGAAGGGGAAATACGCAGAAATGCCGAGTCTTCCACGAATACCTGATAGACGGTGCCAGTGTGTCCTTTCGTCGTAAGAGATTCCCAGTAAGCAGTCGCAAGTATGTGCACTAGCCTTATAGTGTGTAGTGCAAACGCTTCCAGACGAGTACGCCGAAAATAGAACGTGTATACGTAAAATATTCCGACACCACACACAGATATGATCACTGGCAAGAGGAGGACAAGGGAAGTGGAAGGTATTTCAGTGGTCCCACTTCCAGCGCACGGTCCCTACCTTCGATAGCGCTTCGGCGTCTCGTGAACGTCGAGCGCGCACGTGCAGCCAAAGCACGACGGAAGGCATATATGCGCCAAGAATGTGTGCTGAACAGGAATTAAAGGAGCTGTGCAACGATTTTAACGTTGAAAGAATTGACATCTTCTATTTTTGACAATGTTTACCTTGTCACAAAGGACATAAAACACACATCCTTCCTTCGAAATGTTGCGATTCCGCCGCGTAATCGCGAGGCAAAAATTAGAATATTCCCCGACCTGCAGCCGCGAGCGGATATATACATGAGAACCACGCGGCATGACGTCAATGTGGGTCTTGTAGAAAGATGGCACGTTGCGCGAATACCTGCTCGATAAAAGGTAACGTTTCTATAAATCTTGTCGTTCCAACATAAATATAAATGCGTCAAAACCCTGGTATCATCGACAAAACTTTTATTATACGGAGTTTTAGTGGCGCCATCTATCCTAGGTCCACAAAACTCAGCTTAATCTGCTACCGCGAACAGCCGCCAGAAGCCGGAGGGGGAGGGAGACAGAGCCGTACGGGTATGGCCGGACCCGAATGAGACTTTCCTCCTTTCACCATATTGTTCGCGCTGCGCCCGCCAGCACGTGGTCACGCGGTCGCGAGCGGATGAGTTCTCGCTGCTCACTGATGGCTCTAGAGAGAGAGCTTCACCGGAACCCCGCGCAACCCCCATTGACGTAACAGCGCACGTAACTCGGAAGATGGTGAAGGAGTTGAGAGGTGCCGAAAACCTCAATCTTTGTCCATTTCTAAAATAAAAACTAGGACATGCAGAAAAAATAGTTTTTTTTTTGTTCTTTACTTCGGAAAGGTCGAGAAACCAACTCCCAAATTATTTAAGCAAAGCACTGAAACTGCAGCACAGCTCCTTTAATAAACGAACAGAGTTGCTCGTTTCAAGGGCGCCTCGGAACGTTTTGCGTTTCGACGAATCCTACGTATGTGTGCACAAAACACATACACACAAAAAAAAAAAAACAGAGACGCGAGTTTGATACAAATCTGAATCTAAAATCTACGCTGGCAACTCGTTGCATCCTTCTTCAAAAACACAGCAAAAAAAAAAAAAAAAACCAGAACCAAACTTTTTTAAACAATTCCACGCATGAGTCACCTGATACAATATATAAAAAAAGATACAAAATTCATCCGAAGGACGGTCAAAAAGAAAACAAAAGAAGAGAGAATACTATGGTCGTAAAATGTTAAGCCTGATATTTAGACAATAGATAAGAACGACAACTTGGAATATACGTCGCTCGCAGAGCGAAGCCTGAAGGCCCATATATGGGTTCATACGTAAGTACGCATATACTATATATATGCTCCCGACAACGCGATAAAAGCTTTTGTTAGAAAAAATAAAAACACGCATCAAGAACAAGGCCCAGGAAGTATACGCAACGTCGATAGCAGCTCGATATCTCGACATCCCATCCGCTGCGTAGTACGTGTTGACGTTGGCGTATACTCGAACCGTGCGTATATTAGAGGCAGTGAAACGCGAGAATCAGCAGCAGCGGCTCGCAGAGGAATCTTGAGAATGTGGAGCTTGCGTGCAGTCGAGTGAGATTCGCTGTATCGTGCCAAAGCTGTACAAAGAACGCATCGATTTCACCCTTGTCTGGATTTATCTGTGAGTGAAATCATTTTTTGTGCCTATCGTATCACGTCCTCCGATTAAATATATTCACTTCTTTTCCAAAAATAATTATCGGGGCGGTAAGGTTGCTCTCCAAAATGATGAGGTCACAGTTACTTGCTCCGAAATAAAACTAAAGTTTAAAAAAAATAATAATCTTATTTCCATCATTCTGATAAACCCGGAGAGCTCGAAATGTGTCGTGCATTCATTAATTAATGAGTGCGTTATGAATTCCTAAACTTGGTTGCGGATTGTGATTTTGGTTGGGCTTCACGCACAGCACTCATGTGTAATCCCCGGGTTTATCAGAATGATGAAGTCAATATCATTTTCATTCAGGACCAGAGAAATTGTGAGATCACGTGGGAAGTCTACGCTTCGTCTTTCTAATGCCAGTTTCGCGCGTCGACGGTCTCCCTCATACTTAGACCATGCTTGCTCTTCCCTTCGCCTCCTCCCAGTGGCGCCTGTAGCAAAGGCGTCGGGGTTGCGATTCGTACGGTTCGGGGTTAAATTCCGGCTGGGTCGCTTAGCAAATCCCGCTAATTTTGATTAAGTACGCTGAATAGCATGCTTTTATATGCTTTGTCTGATTACGCATTGCCTGCTATGGCGTGTGTATGCTAAATATTTCTTTGGCTCGTGTGTAACGGATTTTCGTTACACACAAGCAACACATTCTGTGTTCAAACAGTTGCCGTTTTCAAAAGGGTACCGAGCTTACCCACGACAACGTAATTGAGTGGCTCCTCAATTAGTTTCAAAATATTTCATGACGCCGAGATGGGCGGCGGTTGCTGATCTACCAACTAAATTTCCAAAAAAAAAAAACGGAAATAGAAAAAAAAAAAGATAGTGGCAAAGTTTTGTTTTAAGTTAACACTCATCTCGGGGTATCTTTTGAAGCAGGGGCAATACCTAGAGCCGATACTGTGACTAATGTAACGTGAATTTAAGCATTCTGAGTGCTCAGAGAACATCGGAAACCATTCATATTGATCTACGGAGGAAGCTCGATAATTGACTCAACGGGAAATATGTTTCGACCTAAAAAATAGACTCACAGAGCGATACAGGGCATAATATGAGAACGAAATACGTCACGGATAGTATCACAGCGCACTCATTTTTCCGAGAATTTCTTATACATTTTATTTTCCGTTTCGACATTTTTTTTAAAGAACATAGTGTCGGCCCTGGGTCCTTCCCGGAGCGTAAAGGAAACGAGAGAGCATTTTTAAAGAATAATTCGTAGAAGAATGTGTAGAATAAAATAGTCGAGTCCAACGTGAGTTTATAAGGTTGCCCCCCCCCCCCCCCCCCCCCCAAACAAACAGATACTGAGATACATTTGTCTTTTATGCAAAGGGATATCTCTGAGACACTCCTGCAGAAACAGCGATAAAGTATTCCTGAATACAGATACAGATACTTCGAGAAATACATTGGTTCCCGTCCCGTGCTACGTGGGGAGGGTGTAGTTCGTGGCGAATGCGAATGGTACTTTATGCTGGTTCTCCTCTTTTTGTGCCACTTTATGCACTACCCCTTGCCTCAAACTCTTTATTGATCATTAATGCCGCTAAAAATACATGTCATCCCCGTTGAACCACATAGTTACTGAACGGTAAAGACTGCGTATCATGCTTGACGAAAGGCGTCTGCCCGAAATGAGCCCTGTTTTGCCGTGAGGTGTTGTCTGTCTGTATGTCTGAGTCACCCATAGTGTGGGGAGATTGAACAACAGAGCCGTACTTTTTCTCCACGACACTCCTTTACAGCGTTTGCTCCGCTAAATTGGGAAGAGTGGAGGGCTTTCCGAGAGGAGCTGACTTTGTTATTCTTGCAAGCAACCTTCTTTAAACCAGTTTTGTTTTTATGTTGGGGACTGAGTTGGATTATGTTATTGGGTGCGTTCATGTTATAAATTACGAAGAAACTTGCACTAAACGGGTGTATTTATCCTTTACATCTTAAAAAGGTCAACAAATGTAACGAGATACCTAAGTCTGGCAAAGTATCGCAATACAAGCGATACATTGTAAATGTGTTTCATAACTGAGATACAAATACATTTTTCAAATGTATCTCGATACAAAGATGCAGATACTCGAAAGTATCTCTGGGATATTATCGCGTTACATTTGTATCGCGATACTGCCCAGCCCTGAATTTATGACAAGTTTTCCTCGTTACTATTTGAAATCAGACGTAAAATCCAGGGAAGCTTGGACGATACATTTTGATTGGAGACCCTTCGTAGCAAAATAATTAAAGGGCTTTATAGAGCTTGTACCCGGTCAAGAATGAAATATTCTAACGAGAGGAAGAGACACATACGGGGCTGAAAGAAGCGCTTTACTGTGCTAAATTTGTTTCCGCGACTGACGCATGTTTTCCCCTAAAGGTGCTTAAAAATAAGCAGGGAAACTACCATACAGATAACAAAATTATAAGGGCGAGCTGGTGAACTTTCGCCATCGTGGAAACCCATGACCGATATCATAAGATCTCTAAAAGAATTAGGCTCCAAATAAAGCTTCTTGAAACTTTTTCTAGGTACGAAAAAGGAAAGTGATCTGCGCATGTAGAAGAAAGATACGAATTAAGTGAAACATTCCTATTAAATGAAGCAAGTTAATGACTATATGGGAGTCACGGAAAATTCCCCCTCGATGTGGCAAAGAGATAATAAAATAATAATTTTGTAAAACTTTCAAAATGTTTCGTTTTACACCGGTCTAATCTGATGTTCAGATGGCAAAAATGATCGTGGTCGCTGTCGGTGTCCCTTCAAATAAGCCGGTAAAATACCCTGCGAACAGCTTATTTCGATAATTTGCTCAATGTTATAACATTGAGCTCAATGTAATAAAACTGGTCAGGGTGAAATACTAGGCAAAATTGTGACATTAAAATATGAATGATCCTTTTACGCAGCTGACATCGACCCTAAGCAGCTAAAAGCCATTAGTCAGAGTCTAAGCATTCCACTCACGTATGTTTACAACCTTGTATTTTACACGGGCGGCCTTAACGGACAAAACGAAAGGTGTATGTGTGGCCATTATACTCAAAGCTGATATAGTCGGGGATTAAAATTACTAGAGACATATTAATTTTTTTCGCTATTTTCAACTTTGCACATATTGAAAAAAAAAAAAAAAAGAAAAGCTTGGGCAAGGTTTCGGGAAATAAGCAATCCAGTTATCAGAGAACGCGCCATCAGCACTACCATTTCTTTGAATACGAAAACAGAATATTAAAAAACAATTCCGAGGTCATCTAAGCACCTCTTATGAGTTGAAAATGCGAAAGCATAAATATCGTTCTTCCACTCCCTTAGTGATCGTCTGCGGTATACCAGCGTGGACGGCCACGTTTCGCTACTGCCGAGGTTCCGGCCGTCGATAGATGCCTCAGGCGCCGCCATGTTCCTCGGCGCCGAGAAGAGCAGAAACGGCCGCAGCCAGTCCCTCCCCTCCGGCGACGCCTGACACGAGAGCGGCGGCCGAGCAGTTTTGCTCAGCCAATGGGAGAATGGGCATTTCTTCCGCGTTTTTTCGCGGTCACAGACGCCGCCGGCTCCATTCCATGGGATAGTGAATGCTTTCACATTAATATGACTTTAAAGAAAGGCGTATGAAAACTTTCAACAAAATTCACTGTTGAAAAATAAGGTATCAGTTTTGAAGAGCTTATGGGCATGGGCATATGGGCGCTTCAAAAACAACCTCACCTCTAAAGTGCGGTATGGCGCAAGCAAACGGTATACACTAAGAAATCAAATAATAATAATAATAATAATAATAATAATAATAATAATAATAATAATAATAATAATAATAATAATAATAATAATAATAAAACAATAATAATAAAAATAATAATAATAATAATATTTATTGCAAACGAACAAAGCGAATCTGAAGCCAGACCTGCCAAAGCCACATTGAGCTTGACTGGCAGCGTCTTACAGTTAGTGAATCTAGCCGCATTCAAAAAGGAAACATGTTAAATAAAATCCACCTATATTCTTTTTATTGCACATAAACGACGTTGTAAACATACAGCCTAGCTCAAATTACAGTGTCTGGATCCTCCAACTCGTTTGTTGATCTCGACCCAAAAAGTTGTCCCTCGACTTCCACCCGATGATGCCATAGAAGTATCATGCCGTCGACGGCCGCGATCCTGGCGGCGTCAGAGCAGCGGTGGCGGACGTGGCCGACGCCCGCTCTGCTGCAGGTCGCTCTCCAGTTTGACAGACCACGGAAACTTCCGAAGCCAGGAGTTGGGACTCCGCGACGACACAGCGCGGCGCTCGCATTCACTCGTACCTTACGCCAAGTCTCACCAACCGGCACGGCCACTTTTGATGCATAAGCAGGACGCTATAAGAGACGATCCAAGATGCGTTCCAGGCAGTGTTGTACGGAACGGCGTTCCTGGGATGGCTTCCTGTGAGGAGGAACAAAGGAACGCCGCCGTTCCATCTTAATTGCATCGGTGGAACTGGAACGGGAACCCGTTACGTTTTTACGGGAACGGAAGAAGGAACGGCGTTCCTAAGTTCGTTTCATCCAGCGGGGCAATTTTTGTTTTATTTTTTTAAGGGGGAAACTTCAAAAAGGTATAAAAACAATATCATTACGAAGAGCAGGATCTCGTTAACTTTTTTGTTACTTATTTTGTGGGGTCTTCGCTTGGTAACAGTCGGGTGCAGGAGAGCTAGTGAACATAAATTCTTTTCTCAGTGCCCGAGACCACGGTAGAAAAAGCAAAACTTTTAATGGCAGGAAAAGACACAGAAAGAGGCACGTCTCAAACTCAGCTACTTTCTTTGCTTCCACGAATATATCCAGAAATCTAAGGTCGGCTACAGCCATCACTGAACTGCCAAAAAGAGACATACAAGTCACAACAAAGAAACAGGTTAACAGACATCGAAAGCACCCATGTATCCCGAACATCGGTCACTTAAAAGACACATAAATTAACCGTTCATTCCCTCTCCCTTTCAAACCGAACAACGAATGACACCTTCACGAAGAAGGACAGTTTGTTTTCAAGAATAACCTTTCAGAAGCCCTACCCTCTTCTACACTAGCTCGTCCTGCGGACAGCAACATACAGAATCAACAGTTGTTAATTTCGGAGATGGGACTTTGTTAGATTGAAACATGTGAGGATGTTGTAAAACGCTAGGGCAATGTGGAGTAACAGTATACATTTGACTTGTCTAAATTGCCCACCACAGCATGAATATAGTGAAACGCTGTGATTTTTGAGGGTGAATATACCAACAAATGGAACCTCACTTCCGTTTGTTTTCTTCTCCTGGTGTCCTCCTATTTAAATTCGTACGATGCCATTCAAACTATGTGGCGCTTTATAGAGCTTGTTGCCTCCACAGCCCGGTGTTTACTAACGCAGCACAACGATGAAATTGAAGCTCGCCTAGCACGGTCTGGGCACGAGCGCTTTGCTCTGACCAGGGGCCCTAATCTGGACACTTGGCGAAAAGGTCGGCAAGAAATCTGGCGGCCGTGATTGGCCGACGCCGCACTTGACCTTGGCGCCGGCCAATCATAGCCGCCAGATTTCTGGCCGTCTTTCTCGCCAAGTGTCCAGATTCGGGCCCCAGTGCTTTGGTCGCACGAGGAGCGCCCCTCAAATCGTCCTCTTCGATGTCTCTAATAAAAAAAAAAAAATGTTTATTGGTTTCCTCTTTAATGGGTCGTGAAAGTTGCGAATTGTATATTGTATATTGTTTAAATTGCGTCTTGAAGCGTTTCGTAAACATCATTTGTGTTAATAATCGTTTCAATCCAAGCATCATGCCAAAATTCGCTCATCAAACTTTAAGGCAGAATTTGATGGGGAGATCACGTTCACGAATAAAATACAAAGACCAGAGGCTACGTTTCCAGATACCAGACCTGCAAATTCATTTATTCGTTATCTTGGATATAGCATTGCTTTAAGCAATATGTAACGTCATATTTCCCGCAAAAGAACTTGGGAAAGCCAATCGATGCAATCTAAAGAGGCAACTGGGCGAACGACCAGGCTGAAATTATTGCGGCGACGAATTGTTTTCCGCAATGTGCTCTTATTTGGACGCAGAAGGGAGGATGCTTGTATCAAGTGGAGCGATAGGGAATGGAACACATTGTCGACGAGCCGCTTCCAGCGACTGGCGGATGGTCACGATTGTGCTCACGACAGCGGGAGGTTCAAGGACGAAAACATCTACGGCCTCTCGTTCGCGGCGCCCTCGAGCGCATGCCCAGCTCGCTCAGTTTCTGGCATGTTTCGATCAACTTTCTTGCCGAGCATAAGATTACTCTCAATGTAGGACGCATTCGCAACTTTGCCGACCTATAGGGGGAGCGCTATAGTTCCTTTCGAGATGGCTGGCATATGGATGAATCGTCGTAGAACAGCAGGACGAGGTTGGGTCTGCGAAATACGAGCGATATGTAAGAGCCGCACCCGACACTTCAACGTCGGGAAGAGGTAAGCAAGCACCTTCGTTAGCCAGCCGATCATCCAAGAGCTATGGAGCGCGATTCTAACACCATGGTACGCACCACCGCTGAAAGTTGCGAATAGTCTTCTGAACGGAGCTGCGACAGTGTGGCCTGTTTCTAGAGGGCGAGCCGTACGATCTTAGAGTCGCGGTAGCGCTGCTAGCGCATCATACAAGAGACTGTCTGGAGCAGGCACGTAGCCAGGGGGGGGGGGGGGGGGGGGGGGGGGTCCCATGGGGCCCGCCCCCCCCCCCCCCCCCCCGAAATCTTCCATTTTGCTGGGACCTCCTCTCCCCACTCCCCCTCATACAGCATTTTGTCATAGGCGGGCCCCTCCCCCCCCCCCCCCCCCCCCCCCCGAAACAAAATCCTGGCCACGTGCCTGGTCTGCAGTCATGTTCGAAGCACACATGTGCATGAAGCAAACGCGCTTTTCAAAGTTGCTCGAGGCGTGTGCGCAGATCATTCTTTCACCATTTCTGCAGCGAACGCCGTGTCTTTCGCATAATGTTTAGGGCGTACACATTTTACTTGTATGCGGGTGCGAAACGCTACCCAAGTAGAAGTATAGCCTTCAAAAAATGCAAACTCTTCGCTAAAAAATGAGAGAGAGAGAAAAAAAAAAAAAAGCTGCGTTTACTGCTAAGCTGACAGTGCGATGTGTACTACGCCATCGCCGGACCAATCGAGAGCCTCCCTTTCGTCACCTGACCTCGCTCTCTGCGCGTGTGTATATGGGCGCGCTGGCGTGAGCCCCTGGTGACAGGTAGGCGTACTGGACTGGTTCAACGAGTGCGTAGCTCCCTCTGCATTGTCAGCTTAGGCGTGAGAGAAACAACGCCTAACAGAGCTGGCCGAACGACGAACGACGAACAGAACTGGCCGGTCCCGTCTAGACCCGTCAACATCGGGTTTGTTTTGTAAATAACGGAAGACAAATATACGTAGTTGTCCTACGAAAGGCGCACGTTACGTATGCGGTGACCCGGACTTGATTTTGACTGGCGTTCTATCTCATGGCACTAGCCACGACTCACGAGATTGGACGCCAGAAAGCGAAGAGGGTGAACATTTGTTTAGACCTGAGAAGAGAGGGCATAGTACCTCCATACGCCATAGAGAATACATGTAGATTTTTGACGTTTTAAAAAAATTACTACACATGAGAACCGCTCTTTGTATTTGCTTGAAACCTTTACGATTAAGAGATTAACACTTAATTGGTGCATTGGTGCAGATCATATCTCTCAGTATTTAATATATATATACTTGTTTTTAAATCGTGAAATCGATTGAAAACTGTTGTTTTGACACTTTTGCGTTCAACGACGTTTTACATAATCTACTAATTTAAGAAAATAACATTTCTGTTCGCACCATTGCCTCTAAAATTTAATACGGAATCGATCGGTATCATGGGCCGAAAGCAGGCTCCTTATGGCAAGCGGAAGCTTTTGAAGTCCCACCTTGAGAATACTCGTAAGCGACCGTCTGTGAAAGCCTCGCACGTTGAGGTTTCAGGTGAGGTCGAGCCATCGTGTTCCATTAACTATTGTTGAAGTTATGGTTCAATGAAGCCCTAAAAATATGAATGTAGTTGGTATAGACATCAAGCTCTAATCACAAAAGCAGTTTCACTTCGTTTAATTCATATGTATATACAAGTGTAGCAATAAATTAGTTATTTGTGCATACATGTTTAAAAAAGTGTTTGTTATTCGACATAGGCCGTTAGGAGAAGGATGTGTTCAGATTTTTCTTCATGAGCGCAAATACACCTGACGCAATAAATAGTGACGATTTCGTCGTCCCAGTGGTGAGCAGGTGATTTCTTGCTCGAAAAAATAATGCTATTTCACAAACCAAATTCTGTGACATGTTTTTCCAATGTCTGGCCACTATTTCGGAAACCTTTCAGTCCAAACGAGTGTACTTCTGTTTGTGCCTGCAAGCTTAGGAGGGGGTCACAGAGCCTATCTTTTTACCTTCCTCCAGGGCAGACGTACAGAGTCATACCGCAACACGCATCTGTGAAACACGCAGAGCTATCGCTCTCCTGTTGGCGGTACAGTAGCAGACGACACAACGTAGCTCCGTGGGCGACGGCAGGGGCGTATGCGTGCAGCTGCGGCCCGTACCGCGACCGTTCAGGACTGGGGAAATGGTCTTGAGGAACCGAGAAATGGTATCTTGTGATCCATAATAATCGCATGTCCTTAGCATATTCTACTTGCTAAGTCAAATAAATATCTGCAGCTTGTGAAAATATGTTTGCGTTACGATTTACCGTTCTCACTCCAGACGGCGCAGACGGTGCACGGCGCAGATGGCGGTGGTGCACGTTAAAGACCCCAGGCTAGCGGTTGTACTGCACTGGCTAAATTGCTCATCTACAGCGAGTGACTTGTCGCAACTTTAAATGGCTGACCAACTACACGCTGTATAAATATCCCCACAACCCAAAAAACAAACGAGCTGGGCCAAGCTAACTCAGCTTTTCGTTTCGGGTATGTTTGGAACTAATCTTATTCACTGTGCGAAAAAAAAAAATCGAAGCAAATACTGAAACGAATTATGCAATTTCGACGTTTTTGTAATTCGGTAATTTAAATAACTGTATATTTCTTTAAGAAAGTAAGGACATCATAATTAAATAGGAGAGAGAGAGAAAAAAACTTTTATTGACGGAATACTAGAATTCCTTAGAGTGCGGTCCTCGTTGTGGCCGTTGTGGCGGCGACCTCCTTAGCCCTTTCCACCAAGGCGCTTTGCACCTCAGGGTCGGAGCTTCGGAGCGAGGTCTCCCACTCATCATGGGATGGGAGTGAGGGAAAATGGTCTTGTGGGCAAGTCCATATTATGTGGGGCAGAGTGGCTTTGTCTCCACATAGGGTGCATTCCGAGGTAGGGTACATTGAGGGGAATATGTGGGTGAGGATAGCGGGGTTAGGAAAAGTGCCCGTCTGGAGTTGGCGCCAACCATGGGCCTGCTCCTGGGTAAGGGCCTTGTCGGCCGGCGGATAGACCTGACGGGAGAGGACGTAGTGTGTGGTGATTTCATGGGAGCTGGATGGACGGTCCCTGGCGGATCTGGCCCCGTGGTAGAGATGGAGGCTACGCCGTGCCTGGATGGTGTATCCTCGGGTTTGTTCATGGGCCGCCTCGTTTCCCTCGAGACCAGCGTGCGCGGGTGTCCAGACCAGTCTGACGGGGGTCTGGGGAGGGTTTTCGTCAAGAATTTGGAGCCCTGGCTTGGAAATGCGGCCAGCTGCGAAATTTTAAAGGACGGTTTTAGAATCCGTGATGATCACTGAGGGGGTTGGGATCACAGTGAAGGCGAAGGCTATGGCTACCTCCTCCGCCGTTTCCGGGTCAGTGGTCAGGACGGTGACGGCGTCGATGGGGGAGTGTAAATTGTCAGTCACCGCCGCCGTGAAACCCCTTGGTGCCTGTATTCTGCCGCGTCCACATGTAGGACACCCGGGTTATCCCCGAAGGTTCTTTGCAGGGAAATAGCGCGTTGTTTCCTGCGAGCAAGGCTGTGGGGTGGACGTTTCGAGGTAGCAGATTTGCTATAAATTTGTTGTGGATGTTGGGCCTGATGGGGGATTTGTCTTGGAGGAGCTTGTGACATCTAATGTTTAGGCTGGCGAGTATGTGCCTACCAGTGGGGGTGCGGGAGAGTCTAGTCAGTTGGGCAGCACGATGTGCTTCTATTAATTCGTCCAGGTGATTATGCAAACCGAGTCCTTCCAGTTTGGCAGGTGGAGTGCTAGGCGGTAGGCGTAGTGCTATTTTGTAGGCCTTGCGGATCAAGGTATTAGCCTTATTGGTGAAGGCCGGCGTGAGGCGTAGGTTTGGGGCCGAGTATGTTAGCCGGCTTAGGACGAATGCCTGTAGGATGCGTATGCGAACCGGTTCGTTGAGGCCTTTATGTTTATTTGTCACCCTTTTCAGTAGGCCTATTGTTTGATTAATCTGACTTTCTATTCGCTCAAGGAATTTGTTATTGAGCCTATTCGCCTGGATCTGCAGTCCCAAGATTTTGAGCTCCGAGACCTGGGATTGGCCTGCCATTGATGTGTAGTTCGATGTCAGCGTTGTTTTGTTTCCTAGTGTTGGGGGGCCGAAGTAGTATTAGTTCGGATTTCGCCGGAGAACAAGCGAGACCTGCTCTCTCTGCGTCCTCCGCTACTATCTCAACCCCTTGTTGTAGCGTATCTTCTATATGGGCGTCACTCCCTCTGCCGATCCAGAGGGTGATGTCCGGATATAGACTGTGTCTGAGTTGGGGAATTTGGCCTAGCCTTTTGGGGATGTTGATGACTGCCAGATTAAAGAGAATGGGCGAAAGCACAGCCCCTTGCGGGGTTCCCCTGCTGCCCAGTTGGGTAGTGTCTGACGTGAGGTCGCCAACGTTGATTACGGCAGTTCTCCCGGAGAGGAATGCTTTGATGTAGTTGTACGTCCTCTCTCCGGGGTTTACTGAACCCAGACCCCCCCCAGGATGTATTCATGGGTGACACTGTCGAATGCCTTTGTGAGGTCTAGGGCCAGGATAGCTGCCGTGTCGAGGTTACCTGTGGATTTGATTATTTGTTCAGAGAGCTGTAATAATATGTCCTGCGTGGATAGCCCAGCCCTAAAGCCAACCATGGTGTGTGGGAATAGGTCTGCGTCATTCATGTGGTTGGTAAGCCTATCTAGGATTATCTGTTCCATTAGTTTACCTAAGCAGGATGTTAGAGAAATAGGTCTTAGGTGTTCTAGGATGAGGGGTTTCCCTGGCTCGGGGATTAGAATAACTTTCACGTGACTCCACGCCTCGGGAATCCTCCCCTCTCTCCAGCGTGTGTTGATGTAGTCGGTGATGTCTGTAATGAATGAGTCATCAAGGTTGCGGAGGGTGCGGTTGGTTATTCCGTCCGGTCCTGGCGCCGAGTTGGGTTTGAGTTTGGATATTGCCAACCTCACCTCCGCCTCCGCGATTTCTCGGTCGATGTTAGTATTTTGCTGCCCAGGGTAGGGAGGGAGTGCATTTTGGGGCCCGGTCGGTAGGTATTTTTCGGTAGCTTGATCGAGCAAATCTTGATCCGAGCCTGGGAAATTTTGTACAAGTTTAGTCATGCGATTCTTTTGTTCCGATTTGGCTTGATCCGGATCAAGGAGGTGTCGTAAGAGGATCCAGGTATTTTTCAGCCCAAGGTGATCGCGCATTTGGTCACAGATATGTCCCCATTGGTCTCGCACAAGTGAACTCGCGTGTGAGCTGATTTGTCTCTCCAACTGGGACAGTTTGGTTTTCAGTTTACGGTTGTGTTTGTTCTTCCTCCATCTTTTTAGAATGCTACTGTAGGCTTCCCATAGATGTTGTAGACGGGAGTCTACCACTTCCGATGGAATACTCGGGTCTAGCTCTTTGGTGGCTCCTCTGACATCCCTCAGCAGCTGATTAGTCCACTGATTGATATCGTCGATCTGTTCGTGTTTGCTTCTGTTTTCTGTGGCGTTGGACTCTCTGACTGTTCTGAAGCTTTCCCATTCAATCAGGGTGCTTTGCCTGAGGGTGCGAGTAAGCCTCAGGTTGGGGGATAGTGTTGTGCTTATGATGAGATGATCACCGCCTAGGCTGTGTTCAGTGACCGTGCTCGTGAGCCGGTTGATGCGTGATGAGAGGGTGAGATCTGGTGTTGTGTCTCTTGAACACTCTTGCCTATGCGTGTGGGTGCTGTTGGGTTGGTCTCTAATGTCAGGTGATGTGATTGTATCTGTAGCCAGAGGTGTCTGCCCTTGGGACTGCAACTCCGGTAGCCCCACGCGGTGTGCGCGGCATTAAAGTCTCCAACTATTAGGAGAGCGTGTGGGTCCGCCTCTTTTCTTGCGGGCGAGAATAGCTGGTTGAATCGGTGTGTCCTGCCCTGATTATTTGGTGAGCTGTTTAAGACACATAGCTTAGTCCCACCTCGCTTCGGGGGATAGACTGTTACTAAATCATGAGGGATGTCTAACTGTCGAATTGGTGCCGCGACGCGGGGATGTTTCTGTGCACTAGGACGGCAGTCTTGCCATTTTCTTTCCCTTGGTAGGCTTTATACCACGGTAACTTGACCTGAGTTTCTACTTCCTGGAGTGCGATAACTTCCGTGATAAAACGTGCAGTGCGAAGTGAAGACAAATACTTTTTTTAATGTCCACAAAAAAGGGGCTATGCAGCATCAATCGTACCGTTTCCTTTTGTTCCCTAACGCGAAAGTACCGATGTAGAAGCGCTGTGGAGGCGACATGAAAAAAATTAATTTTGAAGCAAACCGAGTTTTGTAGTAGTGGGACGGAAAAAAAATAATTAACGAATTTTTATGGTAAACACTTTACCTCTGAGTAGAGCTTCAACCAAGCGGCGGCGGTTAGGCGCTTTCATGTCTATTTCAACGAAGTTGGGAGAACGATGTATGGCGCCTTGTGAGTACACATGTGGAGCAGCATGTTTGTGTTAGAAGCATTGTGTGTAATCGCTGCGCAGTACCTGCCAAAAGAGGATATCATTTGAGCACAGTCTCAACAATTTCCGTCTACGTGTACTACGAATACAGCAACTTTGTTCGTAGAAGAAGTGACGAGGAAATGGCGTGCCCTTGATGATACGATTGTGGTTATGAAATAAAATGTTTAATCAACCAATAATTGCGACCTGTCCAGTCGCCTGGGACCCCGACAACTAATATCGTTCTCTGGAAAGTTAATTATAATATTTCCACGTTTTGTGGAGCTCATCGAGCGAATAAGAATGTTCCAACGATGAGCTGAACCTACACGAGTTCCCGAATCCAACACAGCGCTTTTGAATTCTAGCACTGTAGATAGTAGTTCTGCGCACAGTGTATACTTGTGTGAAAATATTCGTCTAACAGTTTTGCAACGTTGGAAAGCATCAGAATGATTCAGAATCACTGCGGAGTTGATACTCGGGGAAGATAAGACGGGGACTTAGGCACTTGGGAGAAACAGACCGTGGTATTTGGAGACAGGGGCACTGCCGCGGGACAAACGTGTTACAATCACACACCCTCCAAGGGAATCGCTTGGGCGACCGCGAGCGTCCGAAAATCTTTCTTTTCTTTTTATGGGGGAAAAGGGAGTGGGGGAGGGGGGGGGGGGTGTAGGCGCTGATTGTCTTCCTCCTTTGTGGCATTTCTTTCTATGGATGCGTTCTGTCTATGAATTCGTAGTGATTTCTTTTTTTCTTTTTAGTAGTTGGTAGTTCTTGCCTTAACTCGGGTCTCATGGGTGCGTTGTCGTTGTATGCGTACTATATTTTTTTTTTTCTGTTTATGGTAGTTTTTGCGCTGAAGAGGTATCAAAGTAAAAAAAAAGAAAAAAGAATAAAAAAAAATTGCGCCTCGACAAAAAAAGAAAAAAAAAAAAAGGTTTGTTGTTTTTGCGATTAGGAGCGTTTTCAAAGCCCGGAGCACCTCGCCTTCGTTCCCGTGACATGTCGCTCGCTCTCGCGTAGCACCCCTGGATTCTAAAGGCCACCGTGTTTTTCCGGAAAGAAGGCGATTTTGGGTGCGCGCAGTGCTACCAAAAATGCAGGATTGAGAGCGCAACCCAAGCACTTGAAGAGGAGGGGAAGGGGGAGCTTTCTTCTTATCGGGACTCTCTTTTATGGGTCTCCACTTTGCTATTTTCCTACAAAATCAACTTTCATTTATTTCTCGCTCGCGGCTTCCAAGTACTGCGCGCAACTAGTCAGATAGAGTATAGACCGACACGCGGCGCGGCTCCGTTTACCAAAACGGCTGGAAGGCCGCGCATGCGCAGAAGATATGTGGGCAAAAGCGGCCGGGCTCTCCGTGTTTTCGCCATTGCGTTGAGTGGCGGGCGCTCGTTGTTGACGTTGTAGAGACGCTTCTAGCTTTATTTCTGCGTCGTATGTCTTCTCAACGTATGTCGTATGTTATGCCCGACTATTTGAGCTCGCTACCCGAGCCTGAACGGCAGCGGTATCGAGACAAACTGTGCATGGACGCCGTTGCCTCAGACGATCCGTACGCCGTAAACAAGGACTGCTGGAGTTCCGACGTGAGGTTTCTGCCACCGACGTCGATGGCTCACGACCTCACGTCGTCGTTAATCTAGTTTTTTCGCCAAGCCGGTTCATGGCCGACACGGTGCAGGCGTACAGGTCTCTCCAGGCCTACAATTACTTCGAGCCGCTTTCCGCGCTGCCGGCGGGATTAGCACAGTGGATCGGCAGACTGTGGGTCTGAGGAAGTGTATTTATTAATTTATTAAATACATACAGAGTTCTTCGAGTCAAGGTATGATATCTTTCTTACCCTCATGACCACAAGGCACAAGAAGCGATAACGCTTTTTTCGCTCTTGCGCCAGTCTCCTTCCGATTCGTAGCACGGGCGTAGCGAGCAGTGTTGTAGGCGTTACCGGAAAAAAAAAAGGAACGAAATACGTTACTCGTTACTTGCAAACAAAAGGAACGCGTCACCGATACGTTACCTCAAAATAAAAGGAAAGCGTTACCGTTAAAAAGTAACGCACGTGACTTTTGCATTACTTTTTATTTATGAATTGACAGTAACAGTGTTTTTTTAATTTTATTTGCGACAGCTTTTTTCGACACTGGAACAAAGGGCGTAGGAGTTGAGGTATTTCCTTAGTAGGACTTTTTGCATGGAAGACAAGTAAAATTTTGAAGGTAGGTGAAATGTAGTGCAGTAATTAATGACTTGGCGCCTATACTTCGTTTCAGCTTCAGTCCAGACGCAGCCGAAGCTACGAGCTAATGGGACCAATCAAGCAGCGTCAAAAGAGCGAGTCACTGGGTCTTTCTTGTTTATGATTGGCTCAGCGATGCTAGAACACGTACTACAGAAACATAACGAACACCATGATGGTGTTCTTTTTTTTTGTTTTTTTTTTTTTTACGCTGTCGACTGGTCTCATCAGCTCGTAGCGCCAGCTACGAGCTGATGTAAGACAAAGTAAGAAAAAGTATGAAAGCACAAAAAAAAATTACTGTTTTCAGGTCTTGGGAAGAATATGTAACGAGTAACGTTACGTAACTACTAGTACGCGTTATTCGAAATAATTAGCGTAGGTACCTTCCCCGTTACTGTCTTGAAGAAGTAACGAGTACGTTATTACATTACAGAAAAAAGTAAGGCGTTACCAGCAACGCCGTTACTTGTAACGCGTTGCTGCCAACACTGGTAGCGAGCCACCGACAAGCGCTTGGCCGGTGCTTTGTGCGCGAACACCGTAGGAACAAAATCGGAGTGGTCTCGATCAGACGACGGTTTTTCTGCACATAAGTGAGCCTCGGCGCGGAGATTCAAAAGGAAGCCACACTGGCCTTCAAGAAAGTGCTTGCCGCATGAACGGTCGTCCGCACGAGGCGACCATTATTTTCGATCCACGAATATTATCCACATTCTGCGCCTTTCAGAGTCAGCCAGGAACTTGTGAAAACTCACCCCGCTACTTTTGCTGCACCTTTTAGTGCAATTAACGGCTGCACAGCTTCGCGGCATGCTGAAATGCTATGACGCCCATGCAAAACGCGCGAGCTTTTGCCCACACCACCCGGCTCCGGCGCGATCGCAGCGCCACCACAGCTCCGTGACGTCAAGCCCGCGTGTCGGTCTATAGTTATAGACCGACAAGACCTGCACTCTCGAATTTGAACTGTAGCAAAGTAAATCTATCATATCGATCGGAAATACGATTTGACATATCCCATCTGAACAGATACTGTGCACAGCGAATGCAATAGCGAGTCAGCGTGTAAAACACCGCCACACAACGCTACCATAACATCTCAGCAATTTTTGCATAGCACCGAGTACGGTAAAGAGAAAACAGTTAATATAATTCACATAAACGAAGCAAATTTATCTAAAGCCCCTACACTCCGTAGGTTCAGTCTACCTAAGGTTATCAAAAGACTCGATCATGTCATTTGTCGAAACAGATGACAGACATTGGCAAAAATGATTAGACTGAATAAGTGAATCTAACGCACGTATTTTACTAACCAACGGTCGCGCTCCTTCAATACAATTTCCAATTGTCACTCCGCAGCTTGGACACACTTTGGGAAGCAACACATATTTACACCGCCGCCCGAGGTCTTCATTCAACGTGTAGTGCTGACCAAAATAAAATGCTAACCTGACTCTCCATCGCTCGCCGCAAAGTACGATTTCGAACTTGAGATAAAAATTTCGTCACTTGAGATAAAAACCTAAGCTATAGAAACGAGCGTCGTAAAAAGCGAACCGAAATTTTTATTCCTACCTCCGAACAGATACTAGCGCCCCCCACTGCATCACACAGCGCAGAGGCCGGACTCGGCCACCGCGCGTATTATCACTGACGTCCGATGCAATGCACACTGAGCTGACTGACCAGAGCCATACCAAGCGCGCGCGAGAGAGGGAGAAGCTTCCTCCGCCCGAGAACAGCACGACAAGACACGTTTGGGGATCTATTTCAAGCAGCGGATAACGCAGGCCTTTTCACACTTCGATACTGGCGCCATCTAGAAGTCGCGCGTTCAACCACGTAACGAACCGCGCGCCATCTGGTGTCTGAAACGGACGAATAAATAGAAGTACCGCACCCTCGAGCGTGGCTTTTCACCATGTTCGGTGCCACGGCGCAGACTTTCTTTTTTTTTTTTAGGTCTAGACAGAGAAGTTGTCGCTTGTCGTTGTTGCCCGTCCCTTTGGCCCTTCCTTTACGTACATATTTTCAGTTTCGTCACTCGCCGAGCTCGCTCCGTAGATAGCAGGGTGCTTCCGTGTCAGTTCATGAAATAAGTTTTCTTTTTTTGCATAGGACTGTTTTAGCGTAATTTTTAATATTTTGCATACGTTGTAGACCTTTCATAAGATGGATGAAACAAATTATCACGACGTACATGCTTCGGTGTGAAATTAACGACTAAGCGAAGTACCATAGTGAAACCTGGGGTATGTACACGCCTCGAGTTCCTCAATTTTATATCGCTGGGAAAAAATATAGCTTCGGCGTTCACGTATAACTCAATGTTCTGCCCAAGAACACGACTTTCACGTATATATTTTACATAAATATTTAAGAAAAGAAAGATTAACAGAATCATAATTGTATGGACTGACATGGAAGCACTCAGCAGCGATCGTCTTTCCCAGTTGCTTCGCAAGAAAGTAGACGTCCCAGATTTATGAGCGCGCACTCGGGCACGTCTAAGAGTGTAGAAATGAGTCTGATCTATCTCGGTTGTTTGTTTTGCCTACGTGAAAGCGTGCGAAGTCTGCTGACAAAGGATTGTCCGTCGTCATAAGTCTGAACTCCCACTGAATCATCGCCATGACTTAAAACATCCGTGTCGGTGAGAGACGTTGAACGGAATAACGGCTTTGTTTTCTCTCTATACGGCGAGCGAGCATTCCAAGACGCGTCTCGGCAGCATCGGAACGCGAGGGGGAGCTCGCCAATCAAAGGGCAACGCAGAGAAAGCGCAGAGAACACGCGATGACGAGGCAGCCAAGCGCGCACCGTCATTAGTTCAAGTCGTGGGGTAAACAGAAACACACATGGGCGCCATTGGGAGGTAAACAAACGCACAAGGTGCGCAAGGAACAGACCAACTTGCAAACAGGGCATCTGGCGGCCGCCATGCTCTTCCTCGTGTGAGCAAGCACGTGGAATTCCAGGCCTGCCAGGGCTATCTTCACGTGCATGCTGCACGTGCTCGCACGGATGGGGCACCAGGCGGGACGCCATGCTTGCAACGGAAACGCATGCCGTGGACGGACCTCGCGCATTTCTTTATCGCTCCGCGACCAATAAATAAAATTCTGGAATGTGGCAATAGGCCCGTAGCTCTCAAGTTTTGAACAGCGCTCCAGGCAAGCAAAATATAATATTTGGCTCGCATTTCGAGCATGCGTCAATACGCTTTCCTACTAAAGATTTTACACTCCGTTCCATTCTATACTCCGTTTCACCTTATGTTCTACCGCAGCGAAGGCTAGAAGCGCGAGCTCATAGCGTTGGCGGCTGCAAATGGTGCACGAGAGCTTGTGCCGCCGAGATGTGGCCTACAGCAAGGAGCTCGCGCTTGTAGCCTTTCCTGCGGTATAACACAAGGTGAAACAGCGTAGCAGAGGCTACAAGGGCAAGCTGCGAGCTTTCAGTATCCCTGCCAAGCATGCGCGCTCGTGCAGTGCGAGCATCGTTCAGGAGGACGCCGAGTACTATAGCTTCGGCTTCGCTATCACGTAAAGTGAGGCATACGTGCTCGCGGAACCTAAGCAGAAATGAAAGGAATGTTTAATGGGACGCTGCGGCCGCAAACTGCATAATTTATTTTTTTTATTTTTTAGACGTTTTGTTACCGCTTATTTACAGATGCAGACAGATGCTTGTATTCGAACGTGGCACGTGAAGAATCGAACGTTACATCGCTACACGGATGGTGCAGCCAGCATAACATGGTCGCGTCTTGCGTAAGTCTTCCGGACGCGCTTGCGCCCCCTGCCCCAGAGCAACGGGTCTTAGAGAACTCCGAAGGAGAGATCACGAAGCAGAACACGTTAACATATTAAGCGACGCATTTATTAAAATGTCAAAGACTATACTATATAAAAAAAAATATTCTGGAGCTGTCTACTCTCTTACAAAATACAGCTCGTCGAATGGCGAGGCTTAAAATGTTTTTTTTATGGGTATAAACCATTTTATTGTGTGTAGTGCCATTTTGAGAGTGAGAGAGAAAAGGGGAAAGGGCTACCGGCGCTTTCTCCCTTGCTGGTTGTGTAGAAAGTGTGAAAGTCCCGGGATGAGAGGCTTGGCCGGTGTTGGGAGTATGCAGTGCCCGAAATTCGTTCGCGCTTTCTTCTCTGTTTCAAACTCGCAAACTTAATTAGAGCCATGGTCTTCGATGGCGACAGCCCCAGTCATCAGGACACCACTGCTGGGTGATAGGGTGCACGAATAACGACAGAAAGCGTCGAATACTGTCCGAGGACCTATGTAGCTCGCATGGAATCCGGCAAGGCGAGTGCGGCTACAATGTTTTTAAGCTCCATCGCTTTCCGCATGACTGGAACTGATGAACCATTTATCAATTTTTGCTTGCAATGGGCCTATTTCAACGTAGCCGTTTTTAGTGATCAACAAGCGATACACGACACGGGAACCTCAATTAACTTTTGTAAATACCCGGAGCTGCTACAGATCGTTTTGCTGCGCTGCTTTTATCTTGCGTGTCCGTTTTCTTATATTTCCTGGTGGGTGAGCAACGAAGATATCGAACCGCAGAAAGCCTTAAAGCAGCCACGAATTAGTTTACTATTTGATACAATATTTTGTGTATTCACCTCCAATTTCTATCGCTGGCACGTTCGCTGCCGCTGTTCCCCCCATCGCCGCACTGGCGGATGCCATGAGTCGAACAAAGAAACGTGCACACTGGGCTCGAAAACGCAGATCGCAACACACGAGACGTACCCTGCAGCGACTATCCAGCACTTCAAAGCGCCCAATCAACGGAAACAGCCCGCCAGCGGCACTCCAAGGAGCGCTTATGCCGGCTCTCTGGTATCGCCCAGGAAGTCGCGATTCAGGAAAATGGATAAAACTAACTTTTCAACGATTTCCATCCTCACCCGGCGGCGGAAATGAGCCTTCAACTAAGTGTTGTAGATGATAAAATCGAGTCAGTCACCACTGCAAATTATCAATATTAAGATAAATTCAGTTACAAAATTGTACAATCTGAAACAGCAATTATCACGAGTGAACTCGCACGCACCTTGCGAGTGTACCCCATGTTCATCGGCGGTACATCGTTCGGTGCGCGCTCCATTCTCAAAATGTTCCGAGCACAGTCGAGAGGATGGCGTTGAGAAAACGTCTTTTTGGTTTACGGACGCAATCCACTGCCGCCGGAGACCGGGGTCATGTGGAAAGCGATGGAGCTTAAAGACATTGCAGCCGCTCTCGCCTTGCCGGATTCCTTGCAAGCTACATAGGTCCTCGGACAGTATTCGACGCTTTCTGTCGTTATTCGGGCGCCCTATGACCGAGCAATGGTGTCCCGATGACCGGGGGACTGTCGCCATCGAAGCCCGAGGCTCTAATTAAGTATGCGAGTTTAAAACAGAAAAGAAAGCGCGAGCGAAGTTCGGGCACTGCAGACACCCAACACCGGCCAAGCCTCTCATCCCCCGGGACATTTCCCTCTTTCTACACAACCAGCAAGGGGGAAAGCTCAGGTAGCCTTTTCCCCTTTTTTCTCTCGCCCTCTTTCAATAAAACGGTCTATAGACCTTTTCTTAAAGGGCGCCGCCATCTTGAATTGTCGTCACTTTCAATATGGGCGAAAACATTGTTTTGCCGTTGCCACGCCAGTAGAAGACACTTAGGATATAAGCGTATCCGTCAGACATTATCGTTTTGCCTCCCCCTTATTTGTTTTCACTAGTTACAGGTTAAAACGTTTTAGTATTTTTTCGTCGCCCATACCGGATACGCCTATTAGGTGGCTGGGGACGAGAGAACACAGAAAAGGTGTATATGTTGAAAATTTCAAGCGCAGATGCGCATATTTTCATATGCGAGTTACCGTGTAATGCTGTGCTCGATAAAAAGACTAACCGGGTCCAATTGCGCTGTTACCAGCGTGCAAAAAAAAAAAAAAAAAAGAAATGGGAAAGGTGTGTCAGAGTGGCCGGTCTCGCCGGGGAAAAGTAAATCCGGTTGCTGTAGCTTTTTTACTATAAAAATTTTGTACTGGTGTAGGCCTTTAGCCACAATGAGTGGAAGTCTGGAATAATAAATAAAAACGTGCTCTCCTGACGCAATAGACGCAGCGGTTGAGGGTAGTACTGCTGGCTGATTCCACTGCTATTAGGTTTGGTAGACCGCGTTTCCCCCTCCGCTAAGCCCTCCGCAACAAAGAGGCCGCCAGTGCGCCTGCGCGCCGATGGCATTGGCTGTGGAGTTCCTGGTATCATAGCGGGTTGCGGAGAGCGTCGCGCGACTGCGAAAACTATCTACGAAAACTATCCACAAAAATTAGGGGAAAAACAAAATCGATGTGAGCAGGGACATTGAGTATACCATTTCATTTGCTCATTGTTCCTGGGTAATCGATATTGTTTGTGATCTAACCACGCCTCGAGCTTGGTCATTCGCTGGAATTCATTTCGTCGTGATTGACTGCCTCCGTGTTCTGCAGGTAAGTTTAGTCGCACACCCTTCTTAGAGTGCAGGCTGCGTGACCAGAGCACTAACTTCACGAAGACGGGGCCCACTCAAACTATACCCCGTTTGTGGTACGCGAGAACTATACAATGCATGAACTGGCCGAATCGTGTGCCGTTGACGCGCCCGTCGTAATGACATACGAACGCGGACAGGACGCCAGTGGTTCTCTGGCGAGTCGGGGGCTCTGAATTCGCGCAGAGGTACGGAATACGCGCAAGGAAAGTCATTGAGGTCACAGCCTTGGCGCGGCATTAAAGATATATAGCGTGGCTTTCCGAGAAACAGTTCCTTGTGTTGTTGTTTCTCTGTGTTATATTCATTCTTGGTATTGTTGCTTTTAGAGTCGCGTATTGTGGGCAAATGGACGCGTATACTGTTCCTCCCAGGGCCACAGGGTATGCAATAAGCCGCTTGAGTTTGAACGGGCAAGATAAACGCTTCGTCGACATTTTTTAGCTGTTTTCTTAGTTGCTTCATCCTCTCACCTCTAGGATGCGGCAGCATTCGCTGCAGAGACCAATGGCCGCGAGATGTTCCGTTGTTCGATGCGTGTGTTCCCTGCTAGATGGCGGCGCATCCGGATTTGCAAATACTGCCGTGCGGCGTGGCCAAGTTTGCAACGCACGGTGCTGCCACGCGGAGAAAAGAGGTTCGAATCCTGCACGGCCCGGTTCTATCTTCGATCAATCTTTCTTCTTCCAGAAAGTTCCCGCCCATTCTCGGCTGTCGCCGTACGTTCTGGTTCAGAACATTCCCGAACGTACCGCGTCTATAAAAGCGGCGATAACGCCCTGCTTCGGGACAGCCGCCCTTTCATCGCCGACACACGCGAAGCGTGGTAGCTTTCTCTCTAAGTTTCTAGGCACCAGCTTGCCCCATGAAACATGCATGATCAGTTATCCATTCATCTTCTGGCTTTTTTGTTCCAGGAAAATGTTCGATTGGGGATAATCGCACTCTGCCGGCGCGCAGTTCATTGCACAAGTGTGCGGGGGCGGGGGCCGTGTACTGCCTCGATTAAGTAAGAAAACGCGAGGGCAGCGTTTGAGCAATTCAGCCATAGGACACATGCACCGCCCCGGGCCGGAACGGTCACATGGTGTTTACCGTAACTGGTAATTTCCCGCCTTCAGTATACCTTGGCGGTAAACCACGTGGCCTCGGAAAAAAAAAAAAAATAAAGCGTAATATTTCTAGGAAGTGCTTTTTTTCTTTTTTTGCGGGGGGAGGGGGAGGGGGAGGGGGAGGGGGAGGGGGTCATGCAATTTTGCAAAAGCATACTGGAGTTTCCTCGAGAGTAATTGTTTGCACCGACCGCGTCAGCAGTGCGAAATATGTGGTGATGAATTGCAGCTCCGGGTTTCTCCTCTCTAAAGGAACTAACGAGAAGTCGGTGAATGTGTCGGCAAAAATGAACAAAAGTGATGTTTGCGACACATCCAAGGCAAGCTTAATGTGGCCAGAAGCCCTGGACGCCGGTGTTACGAACATCACATATATTTCAAACGAATATAGAAAATGGTATAAATTAAAAAAAGAATCACAAAAAAAAAAAGAACTTCTGGAAGTTTTGCAGTGCAGCCGATTTCTCGCTAAGAGACTGGGATTTGTACCCTTACCTTCATCTGCAATTCTTTCGAGGCCATGATCGCTCCATCTTTCTTCGTTTATACTTTACACATACCTACCTCTATGTTGGGTTTTTCCTCAACGATCTATCATCTGCACTGTCGACCTCTCAGATGGGCAATGAAGAAACCCGTGCTGAGAACAAGGAACCGACGCACGAGTTCCGACAAGCAATGGACACTGTATGTGGAAAGGTTACCAACCTTTTTTTATTTTTTTTTTATTTTAAGGAATTGGCCAGTAAAATGTTGTCTTTCAGAGAGCAAGTAGATTGCATTGTCATTGCTCGTAGGAATATCATCCGCACAATATCTGAATGTTTAATCCTCCGCCGCACGAGTAATTCTATTTTAAACAGAGTCCAACTGCTCAGGTTGCACCTGCAAAACACGCAGCGTTTTCGTTGGCAACAGCGGAAGCTCTGATGTAACATCAGGCCAAGAGAGCCACCTCGGCTTTTGACTGCTGTCTCAGCATAATAACTTCGTTTTAAGGAAGATACAATCTACGCCACTGAGGGGAGCTCAATTCTTCGACGATGACCTTCCTACGCGCCATCACCAATGATGATCGAAACCGGGAAGAAGTCAACGCCAGCGACTCTGACGTCACCATGCCTAATGTGACGTCACGACACGACCAGCCATGCATACTTGCGAAATTTGGCGTGAAGTTTCGCATTTGATGTTCATAATTGATTTAACGAATATTGGGGCGTCTTTTAATGAAATAAGTATCACACTCGCCAAAACTTGGTAACTTCCGGATATCACCGGAAAATCCCTTTAAAATATGAATTTGTATGGTGGCTTGTCTCCTAGCAGATTCGAATAACTCACTTCCTGTAACGCACTCTTGTGACGGAAAGAACGTCACACGAGTGCTGCGTAAGCGTTGGGCTGGAGGTCGTGCCCCCAATGATTTGACACGAGTGACGAGACTCAGCTGAATGCTGACGAAACGCTCGTGTCCGATTTACGTCCCGCGCTGACCTCCAACGGGTGACCAGCAGGGTGACGTAGAAAACTCAGCACCACGCGAGCGGGGTTCGCACATACATGGTGGGGGAGTGTGCAACAGGCGAGATGGAAGACAAGCACGTGTTTTGGAGGAAACGATGAGACGCGAAATAGCAGGGTTAAAGCTGGGGTGTGCGATCGCAAGAAACACGACCTTACTGTTCAAGTCCCGCTGGGGCGCTGTAGGGGCCGTGGCTCGAGGTTGGGCTAAGGAACGCTACGCACGTTGATGTTCGAGCCGTTGAGGCACTAAATCACTACCAAGTTGATCTGTATCACACCAGCGCGATGAAACACACAATACATTTTGTGTTACCGCTGCTTTTGCAACCGCGAAACGCAAAAAAAAGGCGATTTTCTTTTTTTTTTTTCTTTCGAATGGTATTAATGGGGTACAAATGAACACAATAGAGCACATTGAGTCCCGCTAAAAATTATAAGGTGTTTAGTGTTTGTCACTCCGATATGGACGGGGTTTGCCAACTGCAAGGAGGGAAAACCCAAAATTGGCAGAAGGTAGTACATCGAAATACCCGCAGACCGCCAAGTGAAAAGACAAACAGATAAACAGCGGATGGCTGAGGTCAAAGGAGGAAACAGAAAGAAAAAAAGCATATAAAACCTCCTCGCTACACCATTGCCCTTCGTCTCTATCTCTTTCTCTCTGCCATTTCATTTACCTCACGCCCTCTCACCGCGACGGCCCTTCTCCTCAGCCCGTTTCCGTGAAGAACAACTCGGCGGACGGAAGGCCAACTCGACGCAGTCGTAGCAGGGAAGAAGATGCGGTACCACGATCGGCGTGTCACCGACAACATCTCTGGCGGAGGATTCAGTTAGTCCCCTTTTATGCAGTCGAGATCGCTTCACGTCGTTGACCCTTCGTCCGCCTTCTCTGGAACAGCGGTCTAGGAGAGGAGCGCGACGAGGAGGCGGCCTTCCACGGACACCGTGCTGCGGGACGATCAAGATTTCGTCGTCGTCGTCGTCACCTGCGTGTGCGGCCCAGCACCGTCGCCCTTGTTTGTGCAACGCAACCCTCTGCGAATCCTCCGGTGTCGGTTTGCACAGCCGCGAACGCAGCAGGGGTAACAGCCAGACAGCGCACCGCCGGAGCCTTCGCCGGGCCGTGAGCCAAGAACGATTGTTTTTTTGAGGTTGGTGGTTGTCGTCGTCTTTTATCCATTGCGAGGTTGTCGCCTGTAATATGCGCGATGTCGCGGCCGAGGCGATGTTGCGTGAAGACGGTCAGGGATGCTTGCGTTTGGGTGTCGCTCGTGGGGAACGACACGGTTTATTATTATTATTTTTTTCTTTTTTGCGTCATGATGTTCGCGATGATGTGTTTCTCACCGAGAGTTTCATGTACGTTTGATAGGGTTTGATATGCGTCTCTTCGTGAATTTGATTAGCGAGGTTCAACTACTCTTAACAAGACCTTGGAACTGATTTACTAGATATCGCTAAACACTGTTTAGACCAGGGGTGGCCAAACTGCAGCTCTTCGCGCGTCCAAGTGCGGCTCGCAGCTCCCTGGTAAGCGTGCCCCCTTTCCCTCCTGCGTCCCCAAGACAAACATAATTATAAAATTAAAAGAAAAAGAACGCAGTCTTGGCAGCCTTGTATTACACAACGTACATACAGCTAGACTGCTTTTTGGCGCCTAGATGTGTCCAGTGACGCCTGTTTCCTTTATTGTTCTAGAAAGAATTTCGAACCGTATACCCATAACGGGCGTCAGGGACAGTGGCTGGCTAGCGAACCATGTAGTGAGTTTTGTTTAGCGGTTGAAGAAACGCTCCGCTGGCTGCTGTTATTTGTTGTAGTCGACGCCTCTGCAAAGTCATGAACATTCTAACCCAATATCGTTTCATGACTCCTTTAAGCCGGGGTCAAACTGCTTATTAAAAAAATGTGTGTGTGTATGTTTATACACTTTGAGCTTAGTCTGCCTCAACGGGCTACTTGTCTCTCAGCTGTAGATGAGCAACTTATTCAGTTGCTCAACCGGCGTGCGGTGGTGTATCACTACTGCGCGGTGCACGTTAAAAAACCCAGGTTAGCGGTTCTACTGCACTGGTTAAACTGCTCATCTACAGCTAAGAGACAAGGCGCCCGTTGAGGGAAACCACGTTCAGGTTGTATAAACATACCCACATCCCTTTTCGTTTTTTTTGTTTTTTTTTTATACAAAAGACAGTTTGTCAGACTTTAGACACAGCGATATCCCTGGTTCGAATGCCGCGTGCCAAGTTTCTCCATGAACTCATAGCCACGCGGCATTCGATGCACGGTGACTATAGCATTAGAATCTGCATGCAGACCGTATTTTCTATGATGTGTAAGCAGTGTGACCCGTTTTAGTGTCCTTTTGACCTTGGCTTCATGCAGTACCGCGACAAACATCAAATCGTGCCTGCAAAAAAAACAAACAAAAAAAATCTTTGCGACGACTTGACGTTGCCGTATTCCGCAACACCGCCTTTTCGCAATCACGTTCCATTGCTGCCAGTTGGGGGCGCTCAAGAGAGAGAGAGAAAAAAAAATCGCTAACAAGATGTGATTGGCGTGTCTCCGAGCAACAATAGTGGCACTATGAATAGTTTTATTTATTTCGCTATCGAAGCAGTGTTGCAACAGAAAGGCGGATAGCGAAGAGGTCTGTGGCGCCTCTCCTAACGAAGACGATGATGAGATGAGAATATATACATCGTTATTTGTCGCTCTATACATTCTGAGAAATCTAGTGCGTCTACTTTTCCCAAAAAGCACTTTAGTGAGAAAATCGGTGCAATCCACGACGGATGGGAAGCTCAGTGAATGGCTAGGCAAAACATACATTTACACCTGAAAAAAAAAAAGCCGTCAGTGCTGTGACACCAAACATGACGTTTTACGTGTTCACGTCGTGTCCATGTGTTACACAGTGCATTGAGTTTTTAGGTGAAAACGGGTATTTTAAGTCTCGTCGTTCCATTCGCAGAACTCTCTGCGTAGGCTGTAGTCATTGGCTCTCTAAAGTACACTCAGAAAACGTAAACGCTCCACATTTGTCAGAGTGCGCTGCGGCAAGAAAAACTAACGCCTGCGTTATAGTTTGTCTGCTCGAATTCACTCATAGACGCCGATAAAAGAGCCTACTTCACGCGCCATAAAACGAATGCAGGAAGAGCAGGCATATCACCTCAACGAGGGTCAGTGTCTTCTTCTTCTTGGCAGCGACGAGGAAGCTTTTCTTACCCCCCAAAAATGGTGGAAGAAAAGCAGGTAAACACAATGGGGATTCCCCCGGCCATTTTCCTCGCGTTAGATTGCGCGTCTTCGAGGAAACGGCCTCTCGGGAGGCTATAGCAGGTTCATTCATTCGTTCGGGAGTTCATTCATAAGTGCGCTCTCGAATAGACGGCTCATACGTTAAGGTTATACGTAAGGTTATGCGTTTTTACGTAGACGTTACATGTAAATTTACGCGCTCATGTTCACGTCAGCGCGTTCATACGTCGATGCTACGCTGAAATTACGCGACGCTGACGTTAGGGTGACGTTCGCGTAAACTTACGCGCTTATACGTTGGCGTTACGCTTAAGCTTTCGCGCTTATACGTTGACGTTACGCGCTTTTCACTTACAAACACGAAGTGCGACAGATCTGACTTTGGCTGTCCACTTGTGGCCCTGGCAGTCGAGTTTGTATGAGACTTTGTATTCGGGGACTACTTTCTGCAGCAATGCAGAATTTGCACTCAAGGTCCAGCGTCCTTCGCTTTGGCGATACTGCCTCATATACCTTTTTTTTTTTTTTAAACAAAAATGATTGGAACGCGAGAGCAGGCTGGCTAGGATTGTGGTTCCGCAGACAGCACGTGCTGGCTGTTCTTTGACATAAAAATTGTAACACATTTTCATAAAATCATTTGGAATAAAAACGTCTTCAAGCAACGAAAGGAAAACTTTGTTTTGTACAAGTTACACGACTGGACTGCAGTGCTGCCAGATGGTCCACCAAAAAACCGCCAAACGGCTGGAAGGTATAGCCTAAATATAGCGAAAGCCGTAGAACAATACAGCCAAAATAGCCTAGACTAAAAACAATGATGTCTAAGCGTTTTATTGACAATTTTTCGTACACATACAAAACACGTTACATTCTATTTTTTGACCCTCGGATGCTGCAGATTTTGTGTACTAAATTCCACTTGTGAAAAAAAAAGAAAAAAAAACAACAAAACTTCAGAAGGATGAAAGTTTGTACAACACTGACCTTCCTTCATAGGTTTTTAAAAAAGTACAACATACACAACAAATTTGGGGGTTTTACGTGCCAAACCAACGACGGGCATCTGGCACGCCCCAGCGGAGGACTGAGGATTAATTTGGACCACCTGGGGATCTTTTGACGTGCAACCAAAAGCTCGGTTACACGGTGCCTCCTCCGCAATAAGCCTCCGTCAGATTGCGGGCACCTCGGCCGGGATTCGAACCCGCCACATGGGGATCCGTAGGCCAGAGCTCTCGCCTCGGTTTACAACATACAACATACGCGGCTTACAACATACACAAAGTCACCTTTATTGTGAAGCCCGGAAGATAAGTATTATCATACAGTAAAAGAACAGAATACAGAGGGTGAACGGTCCGAACACTGGGCGTTTCAAACTAGAACCCACCATATCCCACCCGCCTTTTCTTTTCTTTGTGTAGAATATGCCATGCCATGCTAGCCACGCTCTATTAGCTACCCCGTACGCGTAGTTCGCGACGACAGCTACTTTGTCTCCGAAACGCTTTAAGCTATTGGCGCCCGTTCTCGTGCGAGTAACAAAATGACCGTGAGGTGAGACGCGAAAGGAGGAAAAAGGTTGTTTACGGTTGCATACGGGCCCACATAGTCGGACGCAGGAGACTTAGCAGGATCGCTCACGGCGTTCCCACTTCGAAGGTTGTTGTGTGCGCATCGCGCGCAGCAGTTTCTTTTATGCAAACAAGAACGAATGATTGAAAGACAATAACTGAGTTTCTCATTATGTGTTATGTGCGGAAACAAACGCTGCGATTTGCGCAAAAACAAAACCGAAACGTGACTCCAAAAAAAGAAAAAAAAAGAAGGAAGGTTTGTGAGTTCAGTTGCCTGCAGAACACGCAGAAAACCAACCACGGTGATCATCAGAAGAATCTCGGCGGATGACGAAGCTTATATGACGACTAGATTTGAAAACTGCGAGATGCGCGGGGATATTGAGCAAATGAAACGTCATGCCGATCATCCCCGCGCGCACATCGCAAGTTCTTTCGATCTAGTCGTATTCTGAGCTTCGTCATGTAAGCTAGGATCTTTGCATCGTTCGCCGTGATTTGTTGTCTCGTGTTCTACGGGAACGTGAACTCACAAGTTTTCAGCGTCTCGGTCAAATACGCACTCTATATTGGAGCCTTATTCAGGATAACACACTGTTTAAAGGAATGCTGAACCGAAATTTGGATTTCACAAAATAAGGTAGCAGGAGTGTTCAACGGGGCGCCGCAAACCCCCAAAACACACTCATAAAGCGATATCTCGAACGGATGGCCGTATTTTTGTAAAATAAGAATGCAGTTGAGTGAGAACCGTGACGTCGTGCTTCCTGCAGAATTGTTGAGGAGGAGGGGAAACGGCCTTGCTTCCTTCACTCTTCGCGTCCTCGTGGAGTCAAAGCCAGAAGGGGCGGACACGAGAATGGCGACGTCACAGGCTTTTTTGGCCTTGTTCAAGCGCGCTCTTCTTCCACAAAAATAGGACCATCCGTTGGAAATGTCGCTTTATGAGTGAGGCTTTCGGGTTTGTAGCGCTTCCGCGTTGTTTTCTGGAGTCAAAATTTCGGTTCAGCATTCCTTTAAAGTATGCAAATGTACTTCTTAAGAAAACTGAAACATGCGAACTGCTTAGGGCCAACGAGTATGACGTTTTACTCACTCATTGCCACTTCGCACGTCTCATTTTTCAAATTTAATCCTATTCTAAGCGAACGTCTTTCGCTGGAGTTCCTTCTATCGCTCTCCGTGTTTGGCTGTCTCTGTGTTGTGCAAAATAGTAAACTCGGAAAGATCTTTATTTTTTTATTTTTTAATCTTATGTTTGTATTTATAGCTTCCGTTTCGCTCCCAAATCAATTGTACAAATGCCAAAAAAAAAAAAAAGATACACAATATAACTCTGATTTGAGATACTGCAACGTGATAAACCCAGAACACATCTTTCCGGCTCAGGCCAATGAGAAGAACGGTTTATTGAGATGAGTGGTAATTGTTTGCATGTTTTTAGTTGCAAAAGGGTGGACGCCTCTTTGCCCCTGAGACTGCGTGGCCATTTGGATGTGATACCGACAGCCTCTCTCATTAGACCAGCCGATTACATAAAAATCAGCGATCGGTATTTAGAGCACAGCATACGCAGTATTCGCCAAAAAGCTTTGTGAGAGTCAGCGAGTGCCCCGGGTCGTACAACGTGCTAATAATGACTTTTCTTAAATAGTTCACTTCGCGGATTGCGGACCCTGTGGGCGCATGCTTGGTCTGTGCTCAAAGAAACGGCACAATAGGTTCGCGCTACCGATGCCACGGCCTTGCGTACGATTTACAAACAGTTCCTATTACATCGCGTGATTAAGCTTCCTTGAATTTGATCACATTGGTTATTATAATGCTCCTGTCTCACTGGCATTTCCATGAATCGAAAAATTAGCGTATTCCAAGAAAAAACAAAAAAAAACAAAAAATAAAACAGAGAGTTTCAGATCCAAAGCCCGAGGCTTTGGATCAGCTTGGAACTTCGCACAAAGCATGCGCAAAAGAACATGGAGCGTACACGCAGTGCGACGCCCAACTGCTTCAGGAACCCCAAGCGTCGGGATCCCTTATTCCAAAGATGGCTATTGTGCTGTGCGTATGTTTAGACGGCGGAAAGTTAGTCAGCAGCGCCAATGGGCATCGGGTGTCTCCATTGTCGATCAAACATTTACCAGTGCAGTACGAGTGCTAGCTTGAGGTCTTTACCACGCAGTTGTGATGCACGACATCACGCCGGTACGATGCTCATCCAGACCGTGTTGCGGATAGAGTTTCACACACCACCTCGGTCTACTGGCTCGTATACCACAAATCACTTGAGCCGCGGCGAGGGGGCGACGGAGTTAGGAAACCCGACCCAGGGACGAGAAGTTTTCGGAGAGTGTTTAGTCTAGGGTGCCTACATGTTTCCGCTGCGCTTTAGGGTGGCGCCAACTTCTAGTTACCCTTTTCCAGATCCTCTCCCACCGCCATTTTTTCCCACGTCTTATTTCGCTAAACGTAAGCAACGTTGAGTTTCCGTAGTCTCGAGACCCCGGCAACACTGTGAGGCCACTTCCGTTTCCGTTCATAAAAGGAGTCGAAGGCTCAGCGGAATGGCGGTCGAGGTGGCTGTCGCTCTCTTTATTCGGGTGTTTTATATTTTGAAGTTGCGAGCAGGAAGTGTGCGTTGCTTTTAACGAAACGCGAGTTCCCGCGACAAAATGGAACGCAACAGACCGGCATCGCACGCCGAAACCTCGCCGTCGGAACGAGAGCGGTGAGCGCTCCTTAGCCCTAACGAGGATTAGCGGCGTGGTACGAGCGCACGACCGGCGAGTGTGACAAGTTGGTCGACGAGTCAACGAAAACAGCCGAGGTTGCCATGGTAACGAGGTAGGCAACACTGGTTTGTCGGCAACAGGTATCACAAACGTTGTCGCCACCCTAAAAAGCGGAGCGGCGGAAACATGTAGGCACCCTAGTTTAGTCTACGTGGTCGCGGCGTAGTGTTTTATGACCAGAAGAGAGAGAAACGGGGGAATCTCTAGGTTGCCGGGGTGTGGCTCAGGTCTCTTTTGTGTTGGGTCCTCCTAAAGGAAAGACCCGGTTAACGGGTCTTCTGCTCAATATTGTCTTTGTAACAATGTAACTTTCAGTGTGTACCTTTAAAAAACAGTTGTTCAGTTCGTTCAACCTGGTTCTACAACAAAATTTGGTGCCGAAACCCGGGAAGATAAAGAAAGTTGTGTTAACGAGGCCATTGGATTAACAAGACCATGGAACGCCTGGAAGTACGACGAGCAGCGAGGAGGGCCCAAAACACTCGTTTGGTTAACGAGGTAAGAGCATCTTTGGCATCCCCTCAACCGGACGTTGAAGCTCTTAGCGTGCTTTACCAAAGATTGAAACTGAGCAACACCGAGCTCGTGAAGCTAAATGAAGAATTAGAGCCTTTGGTGCCTGCCGTGGAGCTCAGTGTTGAGTGCGACACCGTGATGGAGTGCGACACCGTGATGGAGTGCGACTCCGAGATGAAGTACAAGGACACGGCAATCGCCTCACTGGCGCAGTTGGAAATTAAGATCGACCAAATGAAGAACGACCCCATGACGTCGCGCACAGACGACTCGCTTCATCGGGACAGAGCCACCGGAAGCGGTACCAGATTGCCTAAGCTGCAAATGATCACCTTCAACGGAGAACTCAGTAAATGGCAAGGATTTTGGGATCAATTCAGAGCAACGGTTCACTCTAATCGCAGCTTGTCGAATGTTGAGAAATTTCATTATTTGCGATCTCAACTTACCGGAACCGCCGCCTCTGCTCTGTCTGGATTTGTAGCAACTGAGGAGGGTTACGTCGAGGTGATAGAGCTACTACAGAAGAGGTTTGGAGATAAAACCCAGATCGAGCAGGAGCACCTGAACAAGCTTAGAACTGTACACCAGGTGGGGTTCCCACACGATGTTGCTTTGCGAAAGCTACATGATCATGTTCAGACTCACATTCGGGGGTTGACATCACTGGGTGTAAATTCGGGATCCTACTCGTCGATGATGTGTGAGGTTCTCTTGAAGGCGATGCCCAGTGACCTAGTTGTAGCTTACCATCGACACAGAAGCTATAACGGCCCAGTGGGAGCTGAGACATCAGAGGGGACGCTAAAGAAGATTTTGGGGTTCCTGTCGGTCGAATTTGAAAGCAGAGAGCGTAGCGGACATGATGCGTTTGCTCAGAAAAACAAAGAACGACGCTCAGCTCCTGAAGGAAAGGTCCTTCCAACCTCCATGGCTCTCCACAGCAATTGGTACCGTCGAAGCCCCTCCTCACGGGGCGTGACGTCATACTAGGAGTTTTCGGAATCTCTGCTCTCGCGCATCTTCGGCGCCTGTCAAAGCTATGCACGCGCACTCTTGCTATTTTCAAAAAGGTCAAAGAGACGTCATGACTAGCTGGTCTAAGATGACTGCTTTTTCTGTAATTCTAGTGGGCACAAAACCGAAGAATGCAACATCAACTGAGCTTGAGCGAAAAGATGACACGCTTGTCTAAAGATGGCAGATGTGTTAAATGCACGGCACGAGGTCATCGCGCAAGAACATGCCGCCGCAAGATAACATGCGAAACCTGCAAAGGCAGGCATGCCACAGTAATGTGTGACCCATGGTATGCAAAAAAGACGCCTGAGGTCGGGAGAAACTAAGTGAATAGCACGAGTATTCACACAGCTTTTTTAACGGAAGTTGTGATGACAACGACGATGTGCTTTTGCAGACGTTCCGCGGCTGGCTCATGACAAAAAATGAATGCTGTTACATTAGAGGCGTCATGATAACGGCAGTCAAAGAACCTTCATCAGAAAAGATGTCAAGAAAGCTGAAACTGCAGGTGATTGGTAAAGTGAATCTGAACGTTAACGCGTTCGGAAGTGTCCGGGACAGCGAAAGGCACGAGCGAAGATTGGTCGAAAACGAACTTCAAAGTCAATATGACAATGAGAAGCACAGGATCGAGGCGATTGAAGTACCGGTCATATGCAAAGGCATCGGTCGCGTACCGATGGACAATGACTTCGTGCAGAAAACCGCGAAAGAAAAAAAGTGAAAGCCGTTTACAACTCCCTGTAACGCCGAATTAGAGCGCAGCTCTTGAGGAGGAGGAGGGAAGGGTACTGAGGGGGGGTCATGTAACCTCGGGAGGGTGGGGGTTCACGTGACCTCGGGGGGGGGGGGGGGGAGGGTCACGTGACCCCCCTCCCCGAGGTCACCGAAGGTACCCGAGGTCCTCCCGAGGTCCGAGGTCTTCCCAAAGGTACCCGAGGTCCTCCCGAGGTCCTCGCGAAAAAACCCGAGGTCCTCCCGAAGGCGACGCCGCTAAAGCCGGAAACGGGCACTTAAGAGCAGCGCTCTAGAAAGTATCTAGCGGATGTGCTGGTCTTCCCAGGCGTTCAGAGAGAGTGCGGAATCGGCCTTCTAGTTGGAGCAGATCAGCTTGGAAAGCTGTTGGAGCATGAAGTATGCTGGGATGAAAACAACAGGTGCCTGTCAGCCGTGAAAACAACAATGGGATGGACATTTCAGGGCCCCGTGACCTCGAAGAACCTAAGACGAAACCAAACAACCAGCAATGTGTGCGTGCTCAGAGCCGGTGCAACGGGCGACGATGAAGTAAGCTCGACCCTGCGACAGTTCTGGGAACTTGAAAGCCTCGGCATCAAGGACTCAATGACAAACTCTGCTCACGACGAGTCTGTAGCCGCGTTTACATCAATGCGACTTAGTCGCATCGAATCCAGTTGTCGCATCCGATGCGGTCATGTAAACGGCACAATGCGCTAGAGAAGCGCATCGCATTCAAGTCGCCAGACAGAGGTGGATCGAGACGGCGAATACGCATTCACTCAACCCATGTAAACGGAGGTCGCATCGCATTTTGAAACGGGAAGGATTATGGGAAGGCGATCGCTGCGGGAGCGATGCGGATGAACAGCTGAGAACATGGCGGTGGCCAACTTCGTCGTCGGCGGCGGAGAGCGGTTCCGTGTTGTCGCCCGCAGTTCCTCCCGAGAAGAAACGCGAGCTTTTACTGCCAAACTAAACGAGCGGAATATCACTGAGCTGCTCGGAGAGGGCGGCGCCCGTTCAAATACTTCGGCGCAAACACGAACGACGCCGAGAGCTCCGAGCACTGCATTTTACCGCAGAACGAGCAGCTCCTACCTCGGTGCCGTCCCTGGCTGCGCCGGAGCCTTTCGGCCTCGGGGTCCGGTCGCGGTTGGCAAGGTATGGCGAGGCGAAGCGCGGCTGCGTCCTCAAAGCGGTTGAAAACGACCTCGCTCGCCAGGCCGTGCGAACGTACGTCGCCTCTGATCCAGAGTGGTCCAGCGGCCCGACCCGGAGCCCAAGACGTTTGGGTTTTTATGTTTCTTCCGTCTCGTAACTCCCTGCACAGCATCGAAGACAACGGGCACGATCTTTAATTTACGGTCGCCGAAAGCGTCGATGTGCCTTCACGCACTTATGTGCGATGCACCGGAAAACGTGGTCACGTGGTGCGCCCGGTGCCGGAAATGCAGCTTTAACTTTGAGCTTTGACACGGCGTGACGCCACCTTCGCGTAGGGCTTGGTGCGCATTCATGTAAACGTTGCCGCGTCGGCTTCCTTCGGAGGACGATTGGAGTCGATGCGCTGAAGTCGTATTCATGTAAACGCGGCTTGTATTACGGGGTTTTGGGGAGACCATCACCGTGACAGATGGAAGATACGAAGTTGCTCTTCCCTGGAAGTCTCAGAACCTCGGAGATCTCGGCAATAACCGAAAAATAGCAGAGAAGAGACTGCATGGACTCTGCCATCGCTTGGTTCGAGACGAAGAACTTCTGAAGTACGACTCTGCTATGGGGCAATACCTAAACGACGGACACGCAGAGAAAGTGACGGAAGAAACCAACGAAAAGGAAAATGTGTACTACATGCCGCACAGAGCTTCGAGAAGCTTCAGCCACTACAAAGTTGCGAGTGGTTTTCGATGCGTCTTCGCACACTACAGGAGAGCTCTCGCTGAACGACCATCTGGAGAGGGGACCGAATCTAAACAACGACCTGCTGAAGATCCCGGTGAACTTCCGTTTCCACAGGATAGCACTAACAGCTGACATTCAGAAGGCTTTTCTTCAGATCAGCGTGAGACTTCAGGACAGGGATGCTCTTCGTTTTTTTGTGGTTTGACAGCCCTTCCGTTTCTGAAAAAGAACTGCCTCCCATTAAAAAGTTTCGAATGATAAAAGTTCCTTTTGGGTCAACTGCAAGCCCTTTTCTCTTGACAGCGACATTGCAGCATCACCTGCGTTGAGTCGAAGGAGAGGCCAAGCCAACGGCGATGCACCTTGAAAAGTGTTTTTATGTTGACGACCTGATTGTGGGTATCTCATCATACGAAGAGGCGCAGAAACTCTACGGTGGAGTCTACGATGACTCCACGGAAATACTTGCCACGACGGGAATGAGGCTTCAAAAGTGGTCGACGAGCTCAAGAGAACTCAAGTGTCACATTGAAAAGACAGTGGACGAGACGTCTACGTGTGCTGAATCGTCAAGCCTGACAAAGGTACTGGGAATTCTTTGGGACACCGAACAAGACAATCTACAGGTGAACTTACAGTCACTATCAGACTTCGTCAGAAAGAATGGATACGAAGAGGTTCGTTCTTCAGGCCACGTCGAGACCCTTCGACCCTTTGGGACTGCTCTCTCCATACAGCATCCGAGCCAAAATTTTGTTTCAGCATATTTGGGAGAGAGGAATCGACTGGGACACCTCATTGCCAAACGATTTGCGTAAGGAATAGCTTGCATGGTGCGGCGAGCTTGCCGAACTTGACTCTCTCTCAAACGACAGATCCTTCTTGAGGGAAGAGTGAGCAATTAAGTCCAGACAACTCCATGTTTTCGCGGACGTAAGCACTCAGGCGTACAGAGCAGCGGCCTACATGTGAGTCGAGGACAGCAACGGAATCATCAGCGCACGGCTTGCGATGTCCAAGGCACGTGTTGCACCTTTGAAGAAAATGACCCTGCCACGTCTGGAGCTCCTCGGCGCTCTTATCGGATCAAGGTTGATGGCTTTCTTGACTGAGACGTTGGATTTGCCCGACCTGGAATGCCACCTTTGGACAGATTCCACCATCACCCTCAGTTGGATTCAGGCATCTGCAAGCAAATGGAAGCCCTTTGTGTGCAACAGGGTCGTGGAGATCCAGAGCTACACCGACCCCCTTCGGTGGCGACACCGTTCAGGGAAGGACAACCCCGCGAACATGCTCACCCGAGCAGTACCCGCCTCCAACCTGACCCTTTTCAAGGTGTGGTGGCAAGGCCCGCAGTGGTTGTCACGTGATCCATATTTCTGGCCTAAAAGAAGAGAGACGAACGACGTGGTTCCAAATGCTGACGCAGAGCTAAGAGGCAAAATCACAGTGCTGCACAGCAAAATAACCGTACAAGAGCCTCTCCTCGTGCTTACAGGCTACAGCAAATGGCTCAAGGGAATGAGGGTGACTGCGTGGATCATGCGATTCATTAAAAACTTACAAGGCAAAGGTCCAAGAGTCAGCGGCTCTTTGTCTACCAATGCATTGGAGGAGGCAGTGAGATACTGGACGAAACACATTCAGAAAGAGAGCTACAGCGAAGAAAAAGCAAGCCTCGTCGCCGGTGACCGCCTGCGGTCGAGCTCGCGTGTTCCGGGACCTGCACCTGTTCTTGGATAAAGACGGTGTCATCCGCATTGAGATTCGACTGCAGAATGCCTCGGCACCCGACGAGACCAAGTTTCCGGTGCTACTTCCTGGAGACAACCGTTTCACGGAGCTCCTCGTTGAGCACACGCATGTTCGCATTCTGCATGGTGGTGTGAGTGCTACACTGTGTGAACTGCGAGAGCACTACTGGGTTGTGAGAGGGCGACAGAGTGTAAAACGAGTGATCGGACGCTGTAAGATGTGTCTTCGACTCAAGCTCAAGCCCATGACCGCCCCGATGGCACCTCTGCCTGAAGACCGTGTAACAAAGGCAGAACCGTTCGAGGTCTATGGCGTGGACTTTGCTGGGCCGATGTTCGTGAAATGCGGAACAAACAGTGTCAAGGCATAAATTCTTGTATTCACATGCGCTGTTACGCGAGCGATACACTTAGAACTTGTCCTGGATATGTCTACGAACGCCTTTCTAATGGCTTTCAGAAGCTTTGTGTCAAGGCGTGAGTTGCCGCATGACGTGTTCAGGTAATGCACTGACTTTCAAACAAGCTGCTAAAGATCTAAAGCAGATGTACGCTGTGTTATGTAGTTCAGAATTGAAGGACTACTGTGCCACCCACCGGATCACTTGGAGGTTTATCGTTGAAAGAGCTCCATGGTGGGTGGGTTTTGGGAGCGTATGGTGGGATCGGGTAAGAGTTGCCTGAAAGGAAACATCGGCAAAGCTGCGCTTGATGTCGATCGGATCACAAATGTACTAACGGAAGTTGAGGCTGTGATCAACTCTCGACCAATGACGTGTGTCTACTCCGAACCAAACAAACCAAATGTCTTAACTCCTGCTCACTTCCTTTGTGGTAGGAGGCTGACCACATATTACCTCACCATAAGAGAGGAGACGTGACATCCACTCGAACGGAGTTGGTTGGGAGATGGCCACACCGCCAGCGATTGATGAACATGTTTTGGAACAGGTGGGCTAAAGAATATCTGTATAACCTACGAAGTGCCCATGCTCGTAGGCCTCAATCCAGCAGCGGTCTCAATGTTGGTGATATCGTAATTGCGCATGACGACCACGTTCCTCGATTGTTTTTGGAGAACCGGCAGGATTCTGGAGTGTTTCCCGGGTCGGGACGGAAATGTGCGAGCCTGTAAGATAAAATTGTGTAACGGCTCAGAGGTCAGCGCCTATACTAGGGATGCCGCGAACCACCTTAGGTTCGAATTCGAAAGGTTTTGATATTTTCGAGCCGAACTGAGGTTCGAAGTTTTCAACCGTACGGATGTTCGAATTCGAAAAATTCGCAACTTTCAAAAACAGTCGAGTTTCGAAATCGAAAAGTTCGAAGCTTTCACGTTTTTTAAAAGTTCGGTTGGTTTTACTTTCACGGTTTTACTTGAAGTTCAAGAAATTCGAAGATTTCGAACTTTCCTAATTTGAAATTCGAGAGATTCGAATGTTTCAAATTTTTTTGGATCTGAAATTCGAAAAATTCGAACGTTTCGAATTCTTATAGACATAAAGTTCGATAAATTCGAAGATTTCGAATTTAGTTCTACATAAAGTTCGAAAAGTTCGAAGGTTTCGATTCTCTTTTAAAGCTAAATTGGAAAAAAAAAAAAAAACTTCGAAGGTTTCAAATTTCTTTCAAGTCCAAGTGCGCAAAGTTCGAAGTCAGGTTTTCATGTTCCGCCACAGTTTCAGTTTCAAATAACGTTTTCACGCCTCACTGGTTTTCACAAAATCAGGTTTAGAAAAGTTCGGGCGTGATATTTAGACTGCGCGAAGTTGGTCAGCCAATTAAATGAGACGACGAGTGTGCCGGGTGTGTTGGAATTTTTGCCAGTGTAGAGTGACGTGGGACCATAGATCAGTAATTGTGACCGCCAGCCCGGGGGAGGGGGGGGGGGGGGTGGGAGGGTCATTAACGTGCATCACGAAGTAGTGATCACACGAACGCACTGTTTAACGATACTCATCCAGTTCGAAACGGCCAGGGGCAGGCAGGCGGTTGAGGCTCAGAAAAACCTTGAAGCGATCTGGCAAACTGCCTCCCTACCCCCTGCACGCTGGTAGTAATCCGATCGAATGCCGCCCGAGTGACGCACTGAGAATGAAATTTGAAAGAAAAAGTGTAAGAATACAGAAAAAAGGGGACAGGACAACGCCTCAAACTCAGCTCTGGGAATGAAATTTGAAAGAAAAAGTGTAAGAAGACAGAAAAAAGGGGACAGGACAACGTCTCAAACTCAGCTCAGGACAACGTCTTAAACTCAACTCAGCTGAAAACTCAACTCAGGACCAACGTCTCAAACTCAACTCAGCTGAGTTTGAGACGTTGTCCTGTCCCCTTTTTTCTTTCTTCTTACACTATTTCTTTCGAATTTCATTCCCAGTCTCAGGATTTTGCATCATGATCAACATACACCAGCTCGCCTGCACCTTGACAATTTTTTAGTTTGTAATTGCTTTAGAGGTTTATTTTCCGGGACGGAAGAAACGCCGAGCAAAAAGCACAGCAGCCGACACAACGTTCGAGGAGCGTTCTACCCAGAGCATTTTATACTCTGGTTCTACCATACCAGTGGCGTCGGAAGGGGAAAAACGGGGAAGAAGGGGGGGGGGGGGAGGGTGGCGCCAGTCTTTCCTTCCCCCCCCCCCCCCTCCCCAGATATTTCGGACTGTTAAAGAAAACAATACGGGGAAAGAGGGCATGGTCGAGCTTATTTTAATCTGAAATGATTTATGCATATGTATAGCAAACTGTCGCTCTTCACTGCATAAAAGATCGCTTAGATGGTCATTGTTAGAAACTCGTTGTCAGAAGGCACTACTCGTCACATGCTCGGTGGTTCGGAAGTTCAAAGCTATGTCTTTTCCACCTAAATAACTGTGCCATTAGAAAAAATAATAAATAAATAAGCATAACAATAAATGCAAAAATTAAAAGCTGGAGAGAAAAAACAAACTATCAAGAACCCGCCGGAAGTGTTGTATTCTTGCATATTCAGAGGCCCAGAACTACGAAACAAGTTTCTCCTTCCAAAATGTGTACAGGCTAAAAGAAACACGTCCAGGGAACGTGAAATAGTAAAAAACAAATTATAACTTTTTTTTTTATGACGTGCTGAACTTGAACAATTTTAGAAATCTTCCCCCATGAGGTAATTTATTCCTCAACGTTAAAAAATATACATTATTTTGTATTCTACAGATGGTAATGATATGTACTGTCTGAGGTGTTAATTTAAATGCGATACCTCAAAAAAGTTAGACGAAAACAATTACCAAGTTTATGGCATAATTGCCCGTAGATACGTGTTTGGATATTTTTTTCGAAACTCGTCTTGAAGAACAATAATCATATCTTAAAACAACACTTACGTAGGCTATACATAGATCATTCTTAAAAAGTTTAACATCTCTACCATAAATAGCTTCGGCTATAGCGCGCTTCAAATATGGCACAAACGACAATTGTCAAAAACGCGTCGTCCTTCCTCGCTTTTTCGGGAATCTATTTCTTTAAAACCAAGCATGTCAGATGATTGAAATAAACGGCATTGTCTTTGGCAAGGAATGCGGCACCGCATGTAAAAATGCGAGAAAAAAAAATTACGAATGTATTTCACTGCTTGAATCCAAACGAAACCGCCCGCCGGTCTTTCGAAGTTCGACGAACTTCGAACTTTTACCCTAAAAGTTCGAAGTTCGTCGAACTTTTGACTTTCCAGGAATCAAAAGTTCGACCATTTTCGATTTCTTTAGACTAATAGGTTCGAAAGTTCGAAAATTACCGAATTTCTTAGCGTAGGAAGTTCGAAAGTTCAAAAAGCTTTGAACTTTTTAGTGCGAGAAGTTCGAAATTTCGAAAATCATCAAATTTTGTAATCTATCAAGTTCGAAAGTTCGACAAGCATCGAATTTTGCAGCGTAATAAGTTCGAAATTTCGAAAAGCGTCGAATTTCTTAGCTTAACCAGTTCGAACATTCGACTTCCGTCGAATTTCTCGATATGGAAAGTTCGAAAATTCGAAATCTTTCGAACCGCTTGATTCGATCATGGAACCTTCGGTTCGAAAAAAGTTCGCGGCATCCCTGGAGATGAGCTGAGCTCATCTGCGGGGAGGATGTGGCGGATAGAGTTTCACACGCCACCTCGGTCTACTGGCTCGTATACCACAAATCAATTGAGCCGCGGGGAGGGGGCGACGGAGTTTGGAAACCCGACCCAGGGACGGGAAGTTTTTTTCGGAGAGTGTACGTGGTCGGCGTAGTGTTTTATGACCACGAGAGAGAGAAACGGGGGAATCTCTGGGTTGCCGGGGTGTGGCTCAGTGTTACCAACCGTAGGGTAATTACCCTACCTGTAGGGTATTTTCGGCATGTTTGGTACACTGTACGGTTGTAGGGCTGTCCGGCCATTTCCCCACCAAAAGTATAGGGTATTTTCAGGCGTTGCTTCTTCAACAGCGAGCATAATACAACCATCAAAAACGGCAAAGCAAAACAAAAAGCTGCCGTTTAAGCTTTGCATAGCTTAGCAACCCGTGTTCTGCCACACCACGACATCCTGCAAAACGAAAGTATCCAAGTTGCAAGACGTGCTAACAGAGAGCACCACACACCAAATTGGAAAGTATTAGAGAGCTGGAGCAAGTGAGAGAGGTGGGAGGAGTAGGAGTTGCGCAGAGAGAGTTTGGAGCCAGAAGAGGTATCTTCCCAGTGGACATGTTCCCGCCAATTTTTCTCTGAAGACTGTGGTCCATCCGGCAGTCCTTGTTACACCTGCGAAACACGTGGCACCGCGGGCGAAACCACCCCGAGCCCACCAGAACCGGCAGCCACCTGTTCAACTGGGCTTTTCTACGCGCTGACGTAAGGTGCGCATGCTACAAATAACTATGGCTGGAACTACCACTCGTCCTGGGCGCTCTTTTGTTATGGCGCGTTGCAATTAACTCTTTCCTTACCACGCCCATAGAGCATCGATCACCGATGATCGGCGAGTTTATGTGACGTTTTAGCGAACGAAACCGAAACCATGACGTTTCAGTGAATGACACTTTAGCGAATACGGAAGAGCCGCCGGTTTTTTATCCTCCCCTGGTGTAATAGTCTAGTTTGTCGAAATAGTACCTTAGTTTGACGAATCCCTAGGCGGTACACCCAAAGAAGCTAATATACCGCTCGGATTAGCTTCCTTCTGTAATGAGCCGCCTTGTCTGTCTCTGCGAGCGCTGGTCCAGCGTAACCCAGTTTTTAAGTTTGACGACAAATCGGCTAAACATGTTGGTTGGGGATGTCTGCGCGCTCGCTACATCACTGTTGTGCTGATGCTACACAGCGCACATGCAAGCATGGTGTTCAAGAATAACGCAGGTACGCGCGTGCATGCGTGTCCTGTCGCTTTGTACTGTATTAATATTACCGTGTATCATCACAATCCATGCAACAGTATTATTTGAACAAAGATTTGCCTCGTAGGGTAAAATGTAGGGTAATAAGAAACATTCGTAGGGTAATGTAGGGTTTTCCGGACGCTGGCGTGGGGTATCTTCGAAAAATAGGTTGGCAACACTGGTGTGGCTCGCTCAGGTCTCTTTTGTGTTGGGTCCTCCTAAAGGAAAGACAGTTAACGCGTCTTCTGCTCGATATTGTCTTTGTAACAATATAACTTTCAGTGTGTACCTTTAATGAACAGTTGTTCAGTTCCTCCAATCTGGTTCTACAACAGACCGAAACGGGCAGGGATGGGGATTGAATGTGGACAAGTGCGGAATCGCGGGCTGATTCATCGCTCGCCCCAAAGGCCTTCGGCATAAATACCACTGAAAATTCCCATGACACGGGGGTGCAGTATTACAAAGGCGGTGATCAGTTTCGAACTTCCAAGATTCACACTTCACAAAAAAAAAAAAAAAAAACGAATTTGTGCGACGTAAGGATTTTATAGTTAAAAGAATAATTGTAGAAAAAACGGCAAAATAACACGCATAGATGTAGATAGATAAAACCAGAGAGAGAGAGAGAAACTGATCTCTAACCGATCTTTGCCTTCCGAGAACTGAAAGAACCGGCCACGCATACCAAGGACGAAGTTGACCACTTCCTCTGTCCCGTAGGAAGAAAGGGTAAAGCGGAGTCCGACGTCCCATGGGAATTCACCTCGCGTACTGGCGTATCGGACGTGTTTGGGTCGTGTACCCGGTAAAACCAGCGACGCATAGTCCCCCCAGGAATCTGCACCGAGCTCTACGCGCCGTTGCACTTCGCGCCGAGTTGGGTCGGAAGACGCTTCTTTGCAAAGAGAAGATAAGCTTTTTTTTAAATCCGTATTTCGTTTTTACAGTTGTTATTTCTTCACGGCAAACATATTTTTTGTTTGTTTTCGTTTTAAGTAAAACCGTTATAACTGGTTCTCCAGGTAGGTTACAGTCCTCAAGGTCATATTAGGTAGGCCATGGCGGTATCTTAGAACTTTTTTTTTTTTTTGTCGTTTATATTTGCACGTATTGCCTGAAGCATTCCTCTTTGCGACCAAAGCAAGAGTGCACGCGAGCTGGTTCGATACTGACGTGGAAACCTAGGAGAGCGGGGGAAAAACGGGACGGACAACACAATGCTTTGTGGTAAACTTAGAGAGTGGCGAGAAGATTTGGGCAGCAATAACGTGCACTTGGAAGAAGAAGAAAGAAAAAACAGTACAAGGGACGAAATACAGGCTTGTACGGTACTCAAAACAAGTAATCAAATTACTTGTAATCAGTTACTTTTTGGAGCGATTTTGTAATCATTTGAATACATTTATTGGGAAGTAATCGCGAGAGTAATATGATTCTTTTTAGATGTGCTAATATTAATCGTAACAGTCACTCTTTTTTGCCCCCTTCTTTTTGATGGCGCCCTTCGTTTGCGCAACTTTTTTACGAAGGAGTCCTCACAAACCAAAGTCTACGCCAGGAGGATAAATTACCAAATTTGGTGGATTAAGAAGATAATTAGTTTATAGTTCGGTTGATTTTAATCTATTAGATCTACAGTAGAAAAATCCGTTTTCAAACCAACAGAAAAAAAATTGTTTTGAAAATTTGAAGTGATCGGAAAAGTATAATGCAACTTTTTTAATAACGGCCGATTACTTTTCTTTTCGAGTAATCAAGTATAATCTAATTGAATGAGTTTTAACCGAGAGTAATTGTAATCTCAATCGATTACCTTTTCTTCTCTTTTTTTTTTTTAAGTAACGTGTACAAGACCGGGGCCTAAATATAACCATTGTTGTAATAAACTATATATATGCAAGCGCGAAATTACGCGCGTAATGTCCAAAGTCGATATTGTTATTGAGACATTCTAAAAAATCTGGGCGTCTACTTTCCCGCAAAGCACTTGGGAAATCCATCAATCGCAGCAATCTACGGATTGAGACGAGGCTCACAGTATGTTTAGACCTAAAAAAGAAATAGACGAAGTCTGCGCTGCGCGGCGCTGAGCATAACGCCGATTGTTTTATTGTTATTTTTTTTTTTCTAAACATAAAATTAGTCTGGTAATTCGCCGAGCTCTCTGCGTAGATTGCAGCGACTAGATTTCCCAGGTGCTCTGCGGGAGAGTTGACGTTCCAGACTGCTTATTTAGAGTGCAATTCAGTGCGCCTTTTAGTTTGAGTAATGAAAGCGACGAGATATAATTTAATCCCGGCACGCGAATAGCAAGGACGTACAGTTTGCGCTGCGACATTCAAATAAACTATTCATAATTATAATAAGTAAAAAAAAGTTTTACCGAAAGCTTGTTACAGTATACCTTAAAAAAACAATAAAACATGCGTGTGTTTTTATTAGGACAAGGTCAGCTTGATCTTAGGTATCCGAATGATTTCCTACAATGCTTGTGGGAAAACATCTTCACAAAACCGAAGTGCAAATCAGCTGACACAGATAGGAGGAGAGAAAGCGAGGCGATCAACCAAACAAAAATCGCAGGAGTAGCCTAGATTCGAGGGATAACCCACACGTGAAAAAAGATAGCAGCGACCTCTGCACCTAAAAGGGCGTTCTATGTGCCGTTCTATGGGATTGGTGTTTATCCTTTTCAAGGATAAACACCAAAAAGAAATGCATTTTCAAATTTCTCACAAGACACAATTAATTTACCTCGTGTGACACGCTGACAGAGAGATTGTTCAGCACATTCCCCTGTATCATGCGACAAATGTTATATCGCCCAAACTGGCAGGTGCGTAAATGATAGGCCAAGAGAACATGCAGCATCTGTTAAGGGCACTACAGCAGGCCATCTGCCAGCTTACCGCCGCACCTGTAAATGCAGTGCAGCGTTCAGCAGCATCACCATCCTTGATAGAAACAACAGACCCGTATGCGCCAGAGATGCTTGGAACTACGACCATTCAAGAAAACGAGGCAACATGCGTCAGCGTGCCATCCATCAAGCTCAGCACAAAAGAAAAACACGATTTGCGGTGTTTCACGTCTCGCTGAATTGCGGGTCATTTCGAGCTAAGAATGTGTGTTTGCTCTTACAATGAAAAAGAGATCAAAGAAGAACATATTCTAGGGCTACGAAGAAGGCAATTTAATTTTTTTTAAAAGAAGGTGTTTTCGGAAGCGTTGGGGTCCTGGGCGACTTTGTGACTCTTATTTCTGTACCTGAAACCTGATTTCTTCCCTTTTTCGCCTCGTCAGCAGTATCGGTAGGATTTAGTGCACACTCAGCATGCACGGCGGTTGAAGAAAACCTGGAAGAAATGGGCGACAACGCCGCGCTCGCAAACGAGTTTGAGCTCCCTGCTCTGGAGATGCTGGTCAAAAATGCTTGCACAGCGACTCCGGCTGTTGCAGCTCAATCTCGGAAATCGAACAAATCCTGACACCGCTGTCAGCTCTACGCAGATGGCGCGCAACCAAAATTGCTGCATCGGTCGGCTGTTTAAACGTCGCCCGATCGACCACACGTCCTTTAGCCGAGCAACCTACTACTGCACATAAACGCGGCATGATTGGTGAGACACCAGTTCGCAAAGCGAACACGAGACGACGCACGAAACCAGAACCAAAAACGCTCGTATAGGTGATAGTCCAGAGGTATCTCTGTCTCTTTTTTTATCTCCGTATCTCGGTTTAAGTCGGGCCCACCATATATAGTATCAAATGCACCAACTAGCTCAACTCAAGCCCGTTACTCTTGTGTTGTTCCCACATTCTTGTTGGTTCGCAGCAACCTGTTTTCAATGATAAACAACCACCAAAGTGGCTGTGTTTCTCTCTTTTTCAAGTTTCATTTCCATAGTTTTATTCCGGTTAGTATAGGTAAACCACATGCAACACAGTCCAATAACAAACTTTACTTGCCAAGTTGGCATCTCTCGGGACCTTATTCTACTAAACTAGTATTTTTAACGACAGCCTTTGGGCAGCGAATGAAGAAGAAAAAATCCGAAAATCACGCGTGTTTGCTATACTAACAGGGCCACGACTTCTACGTATAGAAAGAAACAAAAATAAAGGCAAAGTGGAAAAAAGTCATGCCATCCTCTCATATCCTTCAAAGATAAGCGTCGAATAGCCTCATATGTAAACTGGCACGTAAATGAGACATCTCTATTTCGGTATCCGATTTCGATTCCCGGTACTTCTCGCATGAATAATTGATTTTTTGTTTACAAAAAAATACCCCGCTCCTCCTGCCAATAAGTTCTTGACCGGCATGGTGCAATACGACTGGCAAACGTGCACAGCCGCCTTCTCCATTGCTGACGCGATGCGCGTATGAAAAAGCCGCCGGGGGGACATCGAGACCTTCGGCCCATCAAGACGAACGAGCTCGAAAGAGTTCTCGGAAACTGAGGCGGGAGAACCCTCGGGCAAGAGCGGCGATGTCTCGGGAGACCGACTATCCTTCTGACATCGAGCGTGCGTGCGTGTGTTTGTGTGTTGGCCGCTTGATGTATTCCGTTTGCTCCTAAGCTGACAGTGCGGTGGAAGCGACACGTGCTCTTTGGACCAGTCATAATACGTCTACGTATTGCCACGTGACGCGATCACGCTCCTGCCCAACCCCAAGCGTAGAGAGCGAGGTTATGTTGACGAAAGGGTGGCGCTTGGTTGGTACGGCGAGCCGATGATTCCCATCGCACTGCCGGGGGATTTCCTCAAGGTGATAAGCCCTTCGTCGTATTCTGTTTCTTTTTCTATTTGTCCTTCCGCACCACCTCGTCCCAGGAAAAAAGAACGAAAACACAGATCTGCAGGAAGTTATGTCGTTGTTACCGGCGTAGACATACAGTCTTCGGCGTAAACGCGCCGACGACGACAAAGATGGGAATTTCGTTTTCATTCGAACAGCTGTTGGCGGAGCGTGAGACGAGGGACGCGGAAGAGGCGTGTTCGGTATTGAAGCACTGACATCTAACGAGCGTTCGGTAGCGCTGTACTTTACGTTAAACAGAATACAGGAAGGGACGGAAGAGCCGTTACGAATGAGCGTGCACGAAAGTTTAAAGAAAAAAGGGGGTAGTGTCAGACTGCTGGTTGAGGCGCTTTCGCGCAGACGTGTAACGTACGGAACAGTGGCGCCACCTTCCGTGTCTGCTTTCACAAAGACGTTTCAATCAATAAGTCAATCACATAGGCTTTCGCTCGACGACGTCACAAAAACAAGCGCATTGCTTGTTTTGTGCTTGTTTTTGTGACGTCGTCGAGCGAAAGCCTATGTGATTGACTTATTGATTGAAACGTTTGTTTTGTGTTTTGTTTTGTATTTTATAAATAAAATAGTGCTATGCGCACTATTTTATTTATTTTGGTTTGCGTATGATCGCCCCATGCCAGGGATGCGTACTCCATCGATGAGTGTGCTAAAGGTATATATGAAGTTTTGGGCGGCGGAGAAAAGCTCACCGCAAAACTGTCCGATGCAGAGAAAAGCTCACCGTCTTTTTGACTGATGCGGAGAAAAGATCACCTACAAATCTAAGAATCGAGCGTTCACCCACGCGAAAGACGTTAACTCAACTGAAGTATGCTGGGATGCCTAGTGCGCATGCAGTCATTGTGCACTTCACTAGCAGAATTCATTTTTAAAATATAAAAACGTCCTTAACACGCCGGGCATTGCTCGAGGAAAAATAAATAATTTCAATAAAACGCTAACTAAAAAAAAATAAAAACGGGGTTAATATAATTAGTGTAGAGGACCGCAGCTTGAGCAGTTTCAAATTATTTATTTATTCTTCATTCATTCTTGTTTCCAGGAAGAGCCGAAGCCTAAATGTGGTACACACAAATACACTCTTAAAACAAACTAAAGCAACAAAATAACACAAACAAAATTACCTTATGAAATTACCTTTTATGAAGTATACCGACACCACATTGTCAATACTCCACATTTCACCATATGTTTTAAGAACAGTGGTTTCAATTAATACCCCATTCGAACGAAAAATATTTTTTTTTAAAAAAAAGGTCGTATTTCCTCTATCCCGGCTCCGTCAGAATTAAATATGGTAACATGCGAAATGGGTTGACATAAACGAGGAACGAGGGCTACAGCCAGGGCAGAGAATTAAAAATCAAGATGACCAGTTTTACTAGAATGATTTCAATCGAACCTTTACCGCAAAAATAATGCCAAAATATTTTTTTAATGAACCATTTGTTTATAATTTGATGATTTCAATATGCGCATATGTTCTGTATTAGAAGCGAAAAATCATCGCGCAAGAATTATTTATATTGGACTGAGCCCGAGCAGAAAGCAGTGGTCTTCGGAGCAAATCGGTGCGTTGAGCTTTATCTCTGCCTCCGACTTCGTTCGTCAGTTACGTCATATCTTTTTGCAATCAAATCAGAACGCGAAGGATGAAATGAAAAATGGGAAAGTAATGTTGTATTGCAAGAAAATCGAAATCGCAAAAAAGAAAAACCAATACAGCTTTTTCGCTGACAAAAACTAAGCTTATTTTGTTCCAGTATGGCGGGGTTTTCATAAACAAAACGTTGTAAAAATTGCAGTAATTCTTTTTTCAGCATAGTTTTCACATATCGGAACAACTGATCAAACAACCTGACATGTTAAAAACATGCATAAAGTGAAAAATAATCGATATTTTCTAGCTACAGTGATATTAGTTTGATATAAAAAAATCAATCTAACTTACAATTAAAAAAAAAAAACAGATTTCTTAAATCTTTTTTTTTTGTTGTTTTGCTTAGCACAGTGCGATATTGTGAAGTGTTTACACTGCGTGACACTGCCAACATAAACGCGATGGGCTTTTTTTTGGTTGCAAATAATATTACTATAGTATGTTGCAGGGTAAGAAGATAGGGCGAGAGAAAGGAAGGTTGGAGAGGAGGAAGCGGACGCAATGCTGGCGAGGGGAGGGGGTTTCCTCCTCCCCTCGCCAGCGTTGCGTCCATTTCCTTCTCCCACCTTCCTTTCTCTCCCCCTACCTTCTTGAGTTGTCACCGACTATAGACCCCTTTCGAAATACTGCCGTCTTTTGGCAGCTGTGGAATCCCTGCATAATGGCGGACTGAAACCTCAACGTCACGGCACACAGGAAAAAAACACACCACAAAAAAAGATGATGAGCGTAGTGACGTTGCACTTTCGACGCTGTTTGATTGGCTCGTCGGCTCGTAGTGTTGGCCAAGCTCCGACGTTCGCACGACGTTCGCAATCTTATGGAATGACTTGCACGTTTCTCGATGCAGTTATTCCGCCATTGTGCAGGGGTTCTGGCCTTTTAATAATCGGCACGTGACTTACGAAAGGGGTCTATAGTGCCGTGGAAATTGCTCGTTCGGGGCACCACGCCACGTCTGTTGCACGGTGTACCGCCTGCATGAGAGACGCCTTGGTACCACTTCTAGTAAATGATAACGACCACTTTACATATTAAGTTAATTCGAGGTGAGCTTTTCTCTGCACCCGCACAAAAAGATTGGTGAGTTTTTTTTTTTTTTTTTTCGGTGAGCTTTTCTGCGGGATTAGAAGTTTTATGTACATTGGTTCGTAACTTCGGACGTCAGAATTTGTCCCACTTAGAGATTGCCTCATGAAACGTAGTTTTCTAGAGAGAGAACTACTTACGTTTTGGACAGATTCACTCGAAATTGTAACATCAAGATGCTTAAAAATATTAGAACGTTGCGTATTTACCTAATAAAGAAACATAAATGAGTTTTTTTTTTCATTGCTTCTTTGTTATGACTGCAGCTTTATCAACATTGATTCGCATATCTCATTGTTTGCGTCTGCAGAAAAAGGCGATAAAAAACAGTCATCAGAATAAAGAAAAAAAAACACACATCAGTAGCCGATTCAACATCAAAAACACATCAACAGCCAAACAAAAAAAAAAATTGGCCACAAGCAGTAAGGAGTTTTCGTAGATCATTTTCGCCGTCCCGCAAGGCTCTCCGCAACTCGCTACGGTATTCGGAACTCTACAGTCCAAGCCATCGGCGCGCAGGCGTAGCGGCGGCTTCTTCGTTGCGGAGGGCTTAGCGGAGGGTGGAAGCGCGGTCTACGAAAACTCCCTTGTGTCTCGGGGTACGCCATCCGAGACTGGCAATGAAGATGACGCATGATCATCGGTGAGTCTCCCCTGAGTCTCCCCACACTGTGTCCGGTTAGAAAGATAAGATCTAGGTAATCAAAAGAAGAGTTTTTTTTTTCTTTTTTTATAAACACCAAGAAGCAATCATGCTCAAGTGAGTTGGCATGCGTGACGCGTGGCTCTGTCGAACAAGTCGACAGACACAACTTATCGTCCTGACCAGGGACATCTATCCGTTCCCAAACCGGTGAGTTTATTCAAACATTAGGGTAATACTTGACTTTCAGCGAAACTAGTGTTGTTTGTGGCGAAATTTATATATTGTTTTACGCTGTTTGTGGAAAATTTGATATCTGTTAGTTTGTGGCAAAGTTGATAGTTGTTTTACGTTGTTTGTGGCAAAACTGGTACTTGGTTGTTTTATGAGAAATCGACGAGACGTTTGCAAATAACGCACTTTTGCATGTCTTCAATATTATAGAATATATGTCGGTAATTATTTTACTTCGAGCTTAACTCCCAGTCTTCTGAACGGGTACGACCGAACGTATAATGAGCGACTTTGTGATGCCTGAGAGATGAGTCATACAGACTGTAGTTGTTGACACACGGGGTGGCTTATTGTGATCACATTTCTTGACCCGTGATTCGTTCTTCGGCCTCCTTCTCGGTTGGTGCAGCAATAATAGAATGTTTGTTTTACATTTTAATAATAATAATACTTTATTCGCTTTATAAAACCCGGGCGACAGAATAGAAGCTATTTTTCATACCATGCAGGCTGCTGTACCGAATAACAGGCGCCTTGGAGAAACTGAAAACCGTGTTTTTCTCAGGGCAAAAATGAATTTTTCCATACCATAACAGGTGTTAGGGAGAAACTGAAAACCGTGTTTTTCTCAGGGCAAAAATAAATTTTTTCACACTATAACGGGTGTTAGGGAGAAACTGCAAACCGTGATTTTCTCAGTGCAAAAAAAAAAAAAAATAAACTACTTGAAAGCTCAACTTCTGCCCAAATTTAGTGCTATAGCGGTCCGAACCAAACTCAAAATATTCAAAACTTACCGTTATCTAATTTAAAAGTTATATGCGAGTTTTGTACATTTTTAATGAGAAAACGTGGCGCGTTCCTGGTATACAGCATTCGCCGTTCATCTCCATGTATTCGCGGGTTCCGTTGATCGCCATTTTCTTATTGCACATTTCCGAAACTGGCTTACAACTTTTGATTTAGATAACTGTAAGTTCTCATACTTTGGTACCCCGCACCTTCTTTTTTTTTATTTTATGGTATTACGTTTGGGTGGAGACGTGCAGTTTATTTTTGCGGCCAGAAAAACACGGCTCTTTTTTCTCCCGCAAGAACCGGAATATAAGCGCGGGGAGAATATGCGGCCTAGATGAGATGCTGCTGCGGCCAGGTCTCGCTCCTAATCTTATTGATCGGACGGTCTCGACATACGGCTTTCAGGTCGCATGAACCTGATAACGCTGTGCGTGTTTTCGTGGGTTCCCTCGAGTAGGTAAGGAAACATAGCTCAATATAGGCGGTTTTTCATCGACGAAGACATGAAACCTGTTTTGAACCATGGTTAAAAGCGCTAAAAAAGACAAACACAAGAGACAAACATGGGCGCTGCTTGTCTTCTTTCTTGTGTTCGTGTTTTTAGCGCTTTTAACCATGGTTCAAAACAGTCATTACCAACTAGCCCAACAAGAAGTACTTTTGCATGACACCTGCTCAGAAAGTGCGCGAAACGCCACCTTAATCTGACACTCCTTACGTAATAATAATGTCGTGTGTATGTTTATACAGGCGGAAGCTAGTCGGCCTCAATGAGCGCCTGGTGTCTCAGCTGTAGATGAGCAATTTAGCCAGTGCGGACTTCGGTCAAAGATTTGTGGAAGTTGCCCTCTGACACTTCTGAAGTAAAGAACAGAAAACCAATTTCGCCTGCGTGTCCTAGTTGTTGCTTAAAAAGAAAGATAAATATTGGCATTTTGGGCACCCCTCAACTCACTCCCAGTCTTCAGGGTCACACCTGGTCGCACTCCCAGTGACGTCATTCGGAGTGCAGTGTAGGTTCCCGTGTGCTATCTCGGAGGACGCTTCCTCTCCCTCTCTCTGCTGACATTAGCCGGCGTTAGAGCCGAGCGAGGTCACGTAATCTTTTCGCCGTAGTTCCTTCGGCTGCCACTTGGGGCTGCAGGTGGGCGAAAAGCTCGACTTTTGCTTTGCGATTGTGCAGCGGAATCGCGACATTTTTAATGAAGGAGGTGTTTTCTCTATCCTCCGGGACACGATAAACAACTTAAAAATGTCAAGATGCAAATTCTCTTAATCATAAAATTGTTGCACCGCCCCTTTAACGTGCACCACGCAGTAGTGATACACGACCACACGCCGGTACGATGCTCATCCAAATCGAAACGGGCAGGGTGGGGATTGAATCCAGGATCCCTGGTCCCTTGCGCAAAATTTAGAAAATCGATCATGAGTGGTTACGTGGAGGCTGTTTGAACCACTCTAGTGAGAATAACTAAAAATACTTCCTGTATCTATGTACTACTTCCATTATTTGCTCTTAATTACTAAAGACTGACTCGAAATTACTTTTGCTCTGTTAGTTTGAACCACCCCCGAGAGAAAGAGCTTAAGTGTTGAAGATCACAAAGTATTTCGTGCAATACTTCAATTTATTTGTTTTTAATTACTAAAAACTTACTTGGAAGTGCTTCAACAGAGTCGCCGTAATCTAAGTACATTTCATTCAGTAGATACATTTTATTATAATTGAAGTTCTCGCGACTCGAGGTACCTTCTTGCAGTTAATTACGGCGAGAGTATACGAGGAGAAAGGTCGGATTAACAGAACTTTCTTACGACAAAAAAAAAAAGTTTCTAAATATAATAAATAAGCCAAATTTACAAACCTCTATGTATTCACGAAGCAAATGTTTCCAATTTTTGCGTGAGTTTAAAAGGACCTTACAAGAGGACGCGATTCTTAGGCCAAAACGGTCGCCTACGTCGTTTTCGTATACTTGAACAGCATGGATTCAGAAGCGCCGCTGTTCAAGCAGGATGCCAGTTCTGACGTCATCGGGCAAATGCTACTGTCGTTAATAAAAAAAAAAAATGGACGTGCGGCGTCACGGCCGTTTATTCTCTTTGTGCCTTTCTATATCACCACCTAAACCAACCACGCTCAGTGAATGCGCCGCGATCCTACGCTCTTTCCTGTGCCCGATTGATTTGGCCTGATTGTATAGACCAATTTCAGTTTTAAGTACAATTAACACAGTTCTTGAAAAAATAATATGCAAACGTATAAAGGACTTTATAACTAAATACTCAATAGTTTGCCACAATCAGCACGGATTTAGACCAAATAGATCAACGTCTTCAGCGGTTTTTGTCCTAACTCAACATCTCAACAGAGCGCTCCATGAAAGTAAAATTGCCGTTGTTGTATATTTAGATATAAAAAAAAGCATTTGACACAGTTAATCATAGTATCTTGCTTTATAAACTCCATCAGTATGGCTTTCGGGGGAAAACGTCGGAGCTGTTTAATAGCTATTTCTCTAACCGTAAACAGTGCGTAGAAATAAATCATTTTATCTCTACCCCCCAAACGGTGTTAACTGGTGTGCCACAGGGCTCAGTTCTTGGGCCCATTCTTTTTCTCTTATGTAAATGATTTTCCGTCGATTTTAAAATATTCAGAAGCATTAATGTACGCCGACGATACAGCACTGATTTTTGTTGGGGATACATTAGGCGAATTGCAGGATAAATTCAACGAGGAATTGATTAGGGTACTGTCATGGTTCACAAGCAATCAACTTACAATCAACCTAAATAAATCTAAGTATACAGTGTTTCATTCAAGGAAAAGGGTGATTAAGTTCGACGAGATAGTTTAAAATTAGATAATACGGAATTACAACATGTTACTTGTTATAAATATTTAGGTGTTTTGTTGATTCTGATATGCACTGGAAGGACTGGAAGGACGAGCCGTGCAACGCAACTTCCGCCAAACGCCGATTGGCTCAAATCAGGCGAAAGGCTTCGCCTGGCGGAAATATTGGGTCCCGGGGACCGCTCCAGATTTTCCGCCAACGACGAGCTGATTTGGCCACTCGGCTCCAAATTCCTGTCGTCGCCGGTGCGCGGATCCGCCCGCGACTTCGCATGTGTACACTCACCATTAGGAACGCAAGGCGTTCCTTGCTTCGTGATTGGTTCTTTGAGGTTCTTGTCGGCGAATGCAGGAATCTCAATGGCCTTGGAGCGATAATTGCCTGGGACTGTGACCCCCCCCCCCCCCACACACGCACACACACTTTCCCCCTAGTATTTATTCAGCTTGCCGCGCACGGAAATTAATGTGAAGTTTCACAGAGGTTGTAACATGTAAGTGGCCTGCCTCACGGCATCTCTACTTGTAAGATGCAAACAAAATGATTGATTGATTGATTGATTGATTGATTGATTGATTGATTGATTGATTGATTGATTGATTGATTGATATCATTGAGCAAACTACACAGCCCCTGATTGTAATACATAAACGAATATTTACACTTCGATATACTGACTAATTGTACTTTATCAAGCAGGCTAGTTTACTAATCCCTTTCATATGCAAACAATTCCCCTCTAGAAGAATTAATTATAGCTGTGGAGAACAAATAAAGTTTAAAATAACGCGCTCGCAGATGAACCTCCCAACTTTGCATTCAGAACCGAAAGAACCAAGAATTCCTTGTAGGGTTCTTATTAAAAATGAGTGCATCACTTTGTCATTCATTGGAACAGAATCAAGTTTATTTAAATATAACGATTGAAAAATATGTTATGTCTAAAAAGAAATTCCTTAACAGGACAATATGTTTGAGGACTTCTGCAAGGGAGCTCAAAGAAAACACCATTCACCGTTTCAATTTAAAATAAAAATTAAAGTGAAAATTTGACGCCACTAGCCGAACTAGTTTTACATTCAAATGGTTTTTTTTTTGTTCGAAACGCGGAGAGCGGAAGTCCGGGCAGATCACATTTTCGGCTCATGCTTCTTATTCAAATCTCTAGCTGATTCAGTCCTCCTTTAGAACCGATTACAAGAAACAAAGCTGAGACATTCTCTAACCGGGCAGTGATTGCCACTGCAGTCTAATCGGAAGTTTTTTTTTTTTTTTTTTTTATGTCTAGCGTGCCGTTACAGCACTTTCTGGATATGTATTTATTTGTAAGGCAAGCCCTATTTTTCGAAAGAAGTCGACATTGAGGCTTGTCGTCGTTCTGTTGGAATGAATGAGACCTGGGTACAATGGACAACTTTTGAAAGGCCGTCCATTCGTTGTCGGTCTTTCTTCTTTTGAAATGTGACACTCCCAACGAGTTTTATTCGGGGAATAAAGAGAACACGCTTATTTTTTTCTTTATGTTTCCGATCCGGGACATTGTTGATCACGGAGAGTGCAAAGGAATGAACTAGAAAGGCATGCCTGCATGCAGAAAACTAAACCAAATTTCAAAATTGAAGTAATGTAAAAAAAGTAAGAAAGACTTTTTTTTTCTCATCTCAGTCAGGAAAAAGGGAATAAAAAGGCACAGTAAACCCAGTGACATTTTTGAAGAGAGTCTATTCTGTAGGAAGATATATGTGAAGTCGATACTGCAACGAGAGAAATCTTGTAAAAGATGGCACGCCACTCTTGTTTGACGCACAGCAAATGGTGCATCAGGGTCACACTTTTAGGAAAAGGATCCAGTTGAGAATTTATTTATAGTTCTTTAAATGCTATTTTAATTACTGTTTTTTCTCTAGTACCGCGTTAAGACTTTGTTTCATAAAGTGTTGTGTTCCTGACTAAACTTGTTAAGACTGAATATCTCTGAAATATTTTTACTTGCTACGAAGACAATACTCCATGTCGTAGGTCTGCATTTCACTTGGTTACTATACACTAGCGCACACTTCTACACTCTATACGCCTCGCAAGTGGGCTCATTTTCGTCTTCTGCGCATGAGAAAGGAAGTAGCGGTGACTTCATATCGCTGAGCCCTGATTGGCTGATCGCGACCCCCCTATCTGAGCGTCGTCTGCTCCTTTGCAACGTCGTCTGCTCGCAACGTCGTCTGCGTCTGTCTTACCTTTCCTGCGACTTTCGGAAGTGCAGGTCTTTACGAGCGAGCTCGACTTCGCCTTTCAGAGAGGGCAAAAAAAATAAATCGAGCGGTACGTTGTTTTTAACAACTAGCAGACGCGCATCAAGGAGAGAAGTCAAAGAACTCACTGGCGAGGTGTCCCGAGGCGCCGAGGTTTGTTTGCTAAGAACCAAGAGTGAGCGTGTATTTAGTGTCCGCAAGTTCCCTCCCAAATACTTTTTCTCTCCTTTCGTGTGCGGCGAGACTCCTCACTCTTTAACGGCGTCGCCGGGTTGGCGCAGTTAACATCGTCTGCTTTACGTCTGCTAGTCAAAAACAATGGCTGCTTTACCTTTCCTGCGTCTGTCGGAGATTCACCGCTTTTTCACCGGCGAGAGTCACCGCTGCCTCGGAAAACAAGGAGATGACAAGAGGAAGAGATTGACCTCTTAATCTAAAATTGAGGTCAGCGATCAAAGTATAATACGGGAAGGGTTCACAAGGGTCGTGGGGGCATATTCCATTCAGCACGCCAGCCGGTCGTGGACAGACGGTCTTGGCCAAGGACCGTCGGAGCACCGCTGCGCCGCTGCTAGGCCTATCTGCCGAGCTCGCTTGGATGGGGTCAGTGGAATCGTGGCCGTTGGAGCATTTCCCGGGTGTTTGTGGATCCAGCGTTCTTGTTCGTCGTGGTCTATTTCAAGCACTTTTTACTTTTTTTCTTGCTGCTTGTAGTCGGGACGCGTGAGAAGAGCACGTACAAAAATAAACGTCCGTTGGTCGTCGCGACCAAGTAACTGGGCGACGCTGTCGGCCATGCTGATTTGGTCGTAAGAAGTGCGTAAGACAGCTTCGGAGCTGTCGTAGGATTCCGTCGTAACCTGCGCAAAACATACGATAATTTCGTTTCGTGAATACGAATTTGTTCTTACGTTTCGTTTTACGCACATTTTTGGCGTAAGATCGTTTCGTGAATCTGGCCTCTGCACTTTCGAAAGTCGCAGGAAAGGTAAGAAAGACGCAGACGACGTTGCGAGCAGACGACGCTCAGATAGGGGGGTCGCCATCAGCCAATCAGGGCTCGACGTTCTGACGTCACCGCTACCCCCTGCGCAAGAAGCAGACGAACTTGCCCTCCGCATACGAAGGGCTCATTCGAACTACGACTTATTTTTTGAGCAAAAAAAATAAATAAAAAAGACCGCCTGGTGAGAGGTAACCATAGGGTGATAGTAAAAAAAAGTCGGGGCTCAAATCCACGCTGTGAAGGTGGTTGGTCAGCGAAGCTGTTGTATCACCTTCAACGATTTATCCTTGCACTATTGACCCTTTTTATGGCAAACGCCACCACGCGGTGCTCCAGACTTTGACATCCCAGAGAACTTCCGGTTCATAAAAAGAATGAACACAGACCACCGTAACAGTGCTGCTTGAAATGTCGATGAAGCGTTTAACCACAAGCTCTACAGGTGAACGCCAGAAGAACGAAGAAGCGCGAGGTCTGTTAAAAATTTGCAAATATTTTTGTAAACCAACTTGCCTCCTCCAAGACGTTAAATTGACCAGCTGAGGGGCCTCGTAAAATTTTTGAACTTTGATGTACGTGTAGCATTTAAGCTTTCTAGCACTGGTGACATAAGCAAAAACGGAGCGACCTGAAGTCGCTTGGGACGCAGGAAGCAGTTCATGTTTGTAAACAGCAAAAGGGCGTATACCAAATGATTGATGAAAAGAAAGTGAATGCACTTTACCAAAACGTTTTATTTATGAAAGGCTAGTGACATGTCACTCCCCACATCTGGAGCTGCGGTCACCGCGGCAGCGTGCGCAACAGCGCAACAGCAATTTTTACTGGGAAACGTATGCGGTGAGCGCTACGTGATTCCGATTGTTATCGGGAGCGCCTTATCATAAATTATGTGGTTCGGATGTTTATTTGGTGCTTGTTCTTTATTGAAACGTATGCTGTGCTGTATGTTGCATGCGTGATATGCACTTTTCGCTTCAATTGCTGAAGAATTTTTTTTTCTCGTGAGGATGTTGACAGGAAGAAATTCAAGAAATCCGCCCTGCGTGTCACATACAGCTTCGCGGTAAAATACAATAACCGACTAACATATTTAACTTTACAGCATATAATATCCTGCTCAGTTTATTTATAGATTATGCGCTGTCCATTTATCGGCGGGTAGCGCAGTGCTTCCGGATACGACGCCAGAAATGCCTGGACGTCCTCATTTTAGATAATTTGTGTCGGGACAAATAACGATCCCTAAAATGAGCCTTATGTTAGATTCCTAGATTTTGAAATATTAATACAGCCCACCGGAGATCACACTAGCCTCTTCTAAAACCACTACAGAAGGATTAATAAACCGCGTTGGAATTCAACCAAAGTAAAGCTCTAGAATTTTTCGTTAAACTAGTTAATTTCATGACTCACTCACACCAAACAGATCTAACTTTTACACACACTTCAAAAACTATTATTAATTGATAGCCGCCTGCCCCCGAAATCACCGAGGACTATACCTACATACCGGCCCTGAGAGCCTATTGAAGTTCTATACGGGGTATTCGCGCCACTTCCCGCCGCCATGACGGGGAGGGAGGAATATTTACGGTTCTCCTATGATTACCTTGTGTTTGGCTAGGTGACTCTTGGTTTACTATCGAGCAATTCAGTGAGAGCTATACGCTCAAAAATAACTCTGTGTCGTGGTTTTGAATGGCCGGTGCCCACTCTCAGGAACAAAATGTCACAAGTGAAGTTCTTTCAACTATCTCGAAGTGAGGAACGCCACCGACGCCGCCGAACCGGGGCGTCGGTGGCTAAGAAAAGGGCGTATTCCTAACGCCCTTAAAGGAAGGCGTTATTCCGTACATCCCTTAAATTAAAGTGGGATTCCACGCTGCACCTTCTTATTAGGGTGTTATTACAGCAGTACGCCCGCTAAATTGTGTGAACTACCACCGGAAAGGGTAGTAAAAAGGCGCAATGAACAACACTCATAAAATAGTTTGTAATAACCCAAAAGAGTGAACAAAAAAACATTACTGCAAACGAATCGAAACATGCCTGATTCACTTTTTATTTTTCGATCAAGATTCCACCAGGTTCTGCTGAATTCCCTATTGACGATTGCAAGCAAGTTACCAGGCCGCCGCGATGTCTCTACTCGTGCGGAAAATTGCATGCAATTTGACGCTTGCCAAAGGCCAAAGCTACGTTCATGCGCACGCATATGCTTGAGAGTATGGGGCATCACTGAGGCGCCATGCTTGCAAGTGACCATAGATCCTTTTCATGACAAACAACAACAGGTGTTGCTACTACCTTTGACTTCCCGGAAAACTTCCGGTTCATAAAAAGATTGAACAAACCCCACCTTAACATATAACACTGCTGCTTCAAATTTCGATAAAACGTTTAACCACCCATTCTTCAGGCGAACACCAAAAGAAAGAAAAAGATCGAGATATGTTAAACGTTTTTTGATGTTCTTGTGAACCGACTTGCTTCCTCCAAGACCTTAAAGATACCATGAAACGGGTTTTCTACTTTCGCTAAATGCTACTCAGAATCACTCCCTAACGTCAATAACCGAATAAACTTGCCAGCTATGGCAGTCGGCAAATAAATTCGGGAAATATGGGCATCCTTCATTCCCTCAACTCGGAGGCAGAACAAGCGGCCACGTGACCTGGTGAGTATCCTATGCCGCCAAGGTTGGTCATAGCCAGGCGCTGGGGTCGGCAAAGTAGAAAACGCGTGCTGAGCTCCAGGCATTGTTAGAGTTTGGTTATTCTCATGACCACAGTGGTTGGACACGAGCCACTACCTGGGCGTTCGCCGAGGCATTGATTGTTCCAAACTCGAGTGCTCACGCAGTTTTCATGTCCAATCTTTAGGCCGTGCTCGATTGTCGTCAGGCGAGTCGTTAGATTCCGCAATTACGTCATCAACACTCAAAGAAATAGGAAGTGTACAGGGGTACACCCTTTGTCCCATTTGTAGCACCCCAAAACAAAAATGCGACGATCAGTCCGCAGACGTCGAATCGACGATACCAACTTTCAAGAGCCGCTTGATAGTCGGCCTACACAATTTACTAAACTAGTTAATATACGCATTAAAGGCCACAGTAAGACTATCAAGGTTTTCTTTGGCTCTGCTGCGAAACCTCAATATTTCTTTCCTAGTCTTTGATACCCACATTATCTATTTAGTACGTTATATCCAACAGCTATCAAGCCACTCGTAAAAATTGGTATTGCCAGCTCGACGTCACTGAACTGAACTTCCAAATGTAGTTTTGGAGAGTTACATATGGGACAATTGGTGTCCCCCTATACACCCCCTATTTCTAAGGGTGAAGCTTTGCAAAGGCAAGACTGACAGAAATAGTCCCCTTTTATCCTCGCAATTTCACCACGACCAAGACGCTTCTGAATCAGTGGTGGTCCGTGTGAGTACACTTGGCCAGACTAGGACCAGTACGCCTCTGTAAAGTCATGACCATTCCAACGCGATATTGCTTCATGATTGCTTCAAACTGTAAAACCGAAGGTTTTACAGTTTGAAGCACAGAAAGTAAAGTTCTACACAGAAAGTAAAGTTCTACACTTTACTTTCTGTGCAGCACTTATGCTTTCTAGCATGGTGGAGCAAGCAAGCTCGACAGGTTTGACAAGACGGAGCGACCGCGAGTGGGTTCGGGCACAAGCGGCAGTTCATGTTTGTAAGCAGTGAAGCGGACTGTTGAGAAGGAAGCAGGACTGCTATCAGAAGCATGCTTGCAGAGTATTTACAAATAAAACAGTGATATTATGTAATCCGTGGCAGATGCGTATTACGACTCGGGCAGCACAGAGCAACGTAAACACTATGTCGAGAATGAAGCGGTCGCTCACATTCAATGGAAGTCTCACTATCGCCGATGAGCAGTTCTTTGTCGAAGGGCGTCCAACGAACACAGCGCGATAATTCCATGGACTCCGACGAAGAAAACGACATGGATGTATTCCGGCCGTTCGCGACGAAAAGCCACTACCGCGACTGAAGCGCACGAAAAACAGAATACTAAAGAGCGCTTTTTGAAAACCGGACCTACGTTGTCCCCTACACATCACCATAACTTGGCAAACGGCAAAGACTGTGACGCAGGTGAGCCCATCAGCGCGTCAGAGCAAATCACGCGACAAATTTTCGTCCAAGCGTTTTTGTCCAGAGCGGTCACGCGTGTTTCGATCCATCCATCTGATTCGATAGGAACAGCCGTCACGCTCGCTCGCAGCCACACCAAGACTTCGAGAGCCTTAAGAAAAGACGAGGTCAAAAGGAGATGGACAGTGGAGTTATCTCCCTCTGCTGTTTTGTATTGACCTCGGGATCGACCTACAGGTGGCGCTACTGTTGCGCTATCCTCATCATGAAAGCGGGGATAAAAGCCTGGCCGCCCCAAAGAATCTCCCCGTTCCCGCGCGAGACGGTGTAGATTCTTGCGTTTTTTGTGTTGCATAGTACCCGAGGGAAAACAATTTTAGCGGATAATTGTGGGATATTGTTCGGTGCTTCAGTGAAGATCAAATTGTGTTACCAGCGTACGGCCTAAATTTAAATAATCGATTATTTGTATGCGTCGTCTGCTCTAGGCACACGTTGGGAAGCAAGGATCAACACGACGGATGCCTGTCTCCGGTTGAACTGCACTATTTTCGTTAAATATTTGCTTGTTTTAAAATAGATGTATCGGTTCACCAGCGTGGAAATTTAAGAGAACAATGAATTCCAACCCGGATAACATAATACGGCTACTGTGCGCTGTGAAGTCGCAGGTTCTAGGCATCTTCTTTTTTTTTTGTTGTTGTTGTTGTAACCTTTAGGTTTTGAAATAATATAAATATTTAGCATAAAGGGAAGTTATTGCTGTGTTTAAAATTATCGTGCTATTGAGTTCCTCTTTTTCATTTACTGCGCCATGGTGTGGGTAAGTTTTTCGGAGTTGGAACAGTTTTACAACGTTGCGATGAGAAGAGAGTTCATCTCTTAGTTACAGTCCGGAAACTGTTCATTGGCAGGACAACTGAAGCAAGTGAAAGAAACTATTTTAATATATCTGCATCTACTGGAACAAAGGAGTGTAAGCGAGCAACGCTGTAGCGTGCGTATTATTAGATGCTTTTCTCGCTAGTCTGGGTTCACCCGCTTCAATTTTTTCGGCGAGGGCCGCGAATGTGAAGAGGCTAATAATATAAATGTCTTACTAAATAATATTGTATTCAAACATAAACGATTCTAGAACTACAACAAAAGACCCGCACCACGACACAGACAGCATCGGCCGCAGCGACACTCTTTTACTGATGAGGGCTAGCGACTCTCACGAGAATTTCCGATCACCCTCCGCCTTCACCTAACATGTACCGGGACTGCGCAGTTTATCGATTAACCTTCATATTATTCGAGGTATGCTATAATTTTGATTTTTTTGTGCCGTCTAATTGGAATCTTGTGCTATTTCTTTCTCTGACATATTTTTTTTTTTCATTTTAGGACACAGGCTTGCGCGGTAGACCACTTCAGCATGCTTGTGACTGTCATCGACGCTAATTTGCTGTTTAAATAATAACTTAAAAATGACTTCACTTTAAAAGGCTTCCCGTGCTCATATTTCTGTAGGCGCTTCAACGTGACGTTTAAAATGGGCATGCATCATGCCATTTATGACATGGTAAAAATAGTAAAAAACACGTGTAGTTTTAACGTCTTCTGTGCATTGTGACTGATGAAAAATCAACTAACGGATTTATCAATTGATTAGTCTATTAAAGGGTAGTGATCAGTCGGCAGTGGCGTACCAACTTGTTTTTAAGTGGGGGGGGGGGGGGGGCAAACCAGGCAGCCCCCCCCCCCCTCCCCAGGGCCGGGGGGCGGTGCCCTTGGTATTCCTTGGGCGCCGCCGGCCAGCGTTTGTCCTGCCCAGTGGCGGCTGTTTCAGGGGGGGCAAAACACATGCCTTGCCCCCGCACTCTAAGAACTGGGGGGGGGGGGGGGGGGGCAAGCACCCCGCTTGCCCCCCTGGTTGGTACGCCCATGTCAGTCGGGTTAATTTTTTATTCGAAACCCAGCTCCAATTAACATTCAAGGTTCTATAAAAGCTACGGTTTGCAGGCGATAACAAAAATATGTCGGACCAGCGGTTGTATAGGGAGTATTCACTGGCGGCCATAGCTGTGTGCACGACTGCTGAGCGCGTGCTGACGACAAGCTTTCACAGTTCTTTTGCAACGTGCATTCCACACCATCAAGATTGCCGGTCACAGCAGCCTATTAATGTGGGCTCGTTCTGAGCAAGAGATCGTGATGTATCCCATTCCTTTAATAAATACGTTTTCTCACTCACTCATACGCTCTAAACACCGCCCTCAAATACGGCGTCCAGTGAATTACCCCTGTACAAGCCACAACACCAAGATTATGGGAGCATGTGACTTAATAGAGAGTTTTAGTAGATCGTTCCGATACCTCCGATAGCCCCGATAACGATACTATGCATGAACAAGGAAGGCGGTGGCGGAGTATCGTGATCGGCAGTATCGGAGGTATAGGAACGATCTACTAAAACTCTCTAATAATAATCGCTTTGCTAAAGGCTCATACGCACAGTTGCGTATGAAAACGTGTGAGTGCGTTTGACTGTGTTGCGGCTGCGAGAAATCAGGACATCCATGCTTCTTGTGTCGCGTGCCAAGCTATTCCTTGATTTGAATACAACGCTTCATTCGAAGCGCAGATGTGCCGGTTACTTGCCTTCGTTTCTCGACGCAACGTAGTCAAACGGACTGAAACGCTCTGAAATGCAACAGGGCATGAGACAAGAGATGACGTTTTACGCGTTCCAAAACAAAAAGGGGGGGGGGGGGGGGGACGTGTCGGGACGCTAGGTATTTTAACGTCACCCCGCAGAGATAAGAATCAAATACCCAAACGGTGGTGGCATGAATCTGGCACTTTCGATTGCCTTGCGGCGTCGTTTCTTCAGAACTACGCAGAAAAATAAAATATCAGCGAATGTGTTAAAATACTGCAAGGACCAGTCAGGTAAGCTTGTACAACACAAAATGAGGGCGACGCAGTTTGTTCAAAGCTACAGCGCAGGACGCCTTCCTCGGACGAAATGTCAGGAAATTCGGGTTTGCATGATCTTGTTTTTGTTCTTTTCTTTTTTTTTTAACGTCGGATTTGAAGTGGTCAAAAAATAGAAATACCTCGCAGGCATAGCTGATTCATAAAGGACACTCGTGACACTGAACCGAAAACGGCGTCGAGTACTGTAAGTCAGGATAACGTCGGCGCGACCCATTCGATTCTTCTTATACTTCGGCGGGATCAAAACACTATTGGCCCAATCTTTCTGGTTTGAGGTCAATATTGGCGCAATACTGTGCGCTGCCTGGGCAATATGTTTCAACGTCTTCGTTCATCTTTTGCGAGCGGAGACAATTTTTAAATCGAAGGTGGACTGCTAAAACTGATGCCCACGCGACACGTAATTTTCGACTCGTGTCGGACGGGGAGTTCGATCGGAGGTCTAAAAATCCATTTTCTAGCACTCTGTAATAACATGCGACTTCGTGTGGAGATTGATCATACTCGATGTTTCTACCGCCGCACATCAGGAACAGTTTCACCAAAAGCAATTAACATGAACGGCTCTGAAATCATGGTTGTATTTGAATGCATTACAATTACGACCCTTTCACACCACGGGAATGAAGGGCGTAAAATTCGCCCGTACACCCTTTTTAAACGATTTCAGAAGCCATCGCTATAAGTGGGACGTAAAAAGGACGTGAGAGGGGTTAAATCATCAGTACACACTCTTACACCCACCGATATTCATAAATCGTGTAAAAATGGTGCAATAAGGATGTTCTCGTGACTTACACCCTTCTTACACCAAGTTTACGTGACCATGGGTGCTACAATGTCTAGTGTGTACTTCGCCGTGCTGCCGACAGATTGCGCAACGCGACCAACGCGAGGATGAGGCACGTATCTTGCCGGTCAAGGAAGCGCAATAAAAACGTTCGGAAGATTGTCTGCTAAAACCAAGACCCGGCTTGGCGACCCATTCGGATAAGCTTGGCGCATATCTTCGGCACCTGGGGGGGTAGGTGCCAATCACCGATGGCTTTCCGCTCACAAAGTAGTCGAACGCGTTTAACGACTCGTATTTACCACGTTTAAGATCTTTCTTAGGTATAGACTAGTGTCCGGGATCCTAGACACCAGCGACAAAAATGGGGACTAATAATCACAAACACAGGGTTTTGTGAAGGGCTGTATGACACCAGAGCGCACGACAGCAGAGCGCACGACAGGAGAGCGCCGCGAAACGAGAGCGCGTGCCATTAGAACGCGTGTCACGGGAGCGGATGTACAAGGAAACATATAATTCCCAGAGGTATGTACATATTTGAAAGACACGTACCCATCATGTTTCCACCAACACAAAGATCACATTCTCGCTGGGTGTGTTGAAAGGTTTATTTCACACGGCGTTGCGGCGTTGCAAGACGACGTTGCATTTCGACGCCATGTCGACTTGCACCTCTTCAGGGGGGGGGGGGGGGGGCCAAGCACCGACTCGGTTTTATGACATCTTCATTGTCACGGTCGATACCTCGGAACGCAAGGCATCGATAGCTTACCGTTGGGAGGCTGTGACTGACCATGCCTCCAAACCTCCGGTTTCGCGTTCAGGGTGGTTCTTAGCCTTCCTTTCTTCCTCCAGGTCGGTCCGGTCACTTGGACCGCGGACAACGACCGGACCTCCTGAAGGTTATGAGAGTCAGGGAAACCGAGCGATAAAGAACCCTTTGGTGACATTCGTTCCTACTTTACACATGAGGACCTTTTTTCCGGGGACATTTTTTTCCGGGGACATTTTTTTCCGGGGATATTTCTTCCGGAACCCCCTACCAACCACGGTATTAGACGGCGGTACTTGCAATTGCAACATGGATTATACAGCCATGAATTAAAGGGGTAAATTAAAGCACAAAGCCCTACTTTCAACAAATATAATTTTGATAAAAGAAAAAACGCCCTGTATATGTTGCATATAATTTACAAGATATTGGTCAACTAACTTACGTGCAAAAAAAGTGAGTTATCCGTGAAAACATGTGTTTGAAGACTCCAATATCGATGATTCCCCAGGCGCGCACATGTGCTCTCGTGACGCGCGCTCTGTTGGAACGCACTCTCGTGTCGCGGCGCTCTGCTGTCGTGCGCTCTCGTGTCGCGGCGCGCTGCAATACCAGAGCGCACGACAGGAGAGCTCTGGTATTGCGGCTCTCCCGTCGGCGCTATCGTGTCGTGCGCTCTGGTGGCGCCCTTCCCTTGTGAAGTAAAGGGCTGCGAATGAAGCAATATTTTTTTTTCTTTTTATACCACTCTTGGCATCGGTGTTGTTCTTGGAGCTTCGTGGCTATGCATTTCTGACGTTCTTGCATAACGGTATGTGCAAAATTTTTCTTTATAAAAATAAACAAAAATGAAGTATTGCAAAAAGCGGGACCTCCCCCCTGCTTTGCATGGCGTAAGCATAAAGAAAGAAAAAAAATTCATGGCGGATTTTATGGATCAGAGCAGACACTGGTTTACATAGACCAGGGGGCTAGAATAGGCGCGAAGATGCACCCACGATACCTTCGGCAGGTTTGCCATTCCTTTGAGGAACAAGTGCTCTGTCCTTTCATTCAAGATATGAGGAAGTCATGTCGATACCGTAGAAGTAATTTCAGAACGTACCGCATTTGGTCCTCGGTGGTGAGAATTTTAAAGTACGCGCTACTCACCCTCAAAAACAATCAAAAGCAATAACCAACACGAGACAACATAAATCCCCCCCCCCCCCCCCCCCGGCCAGTTTGACCAATTTTGTTTTTGTCAATCTTTAAACACCCTGCATACTACAACAAACACCACTGCATCACATACAGGAAATTATTTTTTCGATTTAATGGTTGCTTTTAAACAAGTTTTTTTTTCTAGAACTATGTTGGGTTAGAATGAAATTGGAGAAACCTCGAAGCCCTTATCCAATCTCTTCCTTCCACTCAGGTGGATCCACTTGAACGTTCCTTTCACCATCATGTCACCATGGTACAATTACTTAGATCTACCTGCTTTACTGTTACTTTACGGAAGGCATTTCTCTATTTTGTCCCTTGTTAAGTACGCATCGAAAATGTAATATCGCAGGATAAAAAAATAAAAAAAAATAATATTGCAGAACAAATTTTGTTTTGTTTTGTTTTGAAGTGCATTTGCATTTGCATTTTTCTGCAGTTACATGGCCAATAATTTCAAGATCACTCGCGTTTTCTTAGTGTTGTTTCCCAAACAAGGAAAGTATATTCTGTAAGTACAAAATTACTTATATCTGAAAATATATACCGTAATCAACCTAATTTTCGCAAAGACATACTTTTTTTGCGAATTTCGCGACTTGTATATTATCAAGAAATATAGATCCAGCGAACTTTGTTGCCATATGATAACAAAAACATGACATACCAGCATCTTCATTCGCGAAATTTCGGACCCGCGAAATGTTCCTGAAAAACACACTTTGCCAAATTGGTGATTGACAAGATTTGGCTGAGTATGAATATTTTTCTAGTAAGCGGACATGAGAGAAAAGCGTTCCTCTGTTGTACGATCGAATCGCCGACCGACTAACTGCCGAGACACTTTTATTTTTCTTAAACGCTGACATTAGACAGGAACTTGAGTCTTCCAGATTCAATCAGCCACCGAACTTGTGCTGCATTATTAAGCTCTCCCCGTCTGTGCACACGTATAACCAAAGCCAAGTTATAGAGCGCGGCGCTCACCATTGATATCTGCAGCAGTTGAAGGGATGATCAGCCTGCACCAATTACAAAGCGGGAGAGAACAGTCCTCTGAAGGCGTCCCCAGTCCCTGTGAGGTTCTTAAACTGTACTGTTTCTATGAATTTTGTTTTCGATCAAGAATCTAAGGCGTGACGACCGCACATATGAAACGCCCTTATCACTTCAACACGAATGTGTGAGAGGCTGCAGGTTTGAGACGAAAGCTGAGGAACCGGAGAAGACGAAGCGTCAAAAAACTATGTGCCATCATCTACGGCGCGACGATTTGACCGTAATGAAAGTTTACATTGAAATAGAGTATTATATACGTAAGGTGATCAATACGTTTCGCCACGCAAACTTTAACTTTTTATTCAGTGATGGAACTGAGCGATATCCCATTCAACTGAAAGTTTGGAGTCTCCTCTTTCCCAGGAGCATGTAACTTTTCAATATAGTCCCCACCGGCGGCGATGCAGCTTCCGCTACCGGTGCACTACTCTTTGCATGCCGTCGCAGATGATTGAGGGTGACTGTTGACGAGACCAGCTGGAGGAGATGCAGTTCCAGGATGTTTTGCCTCATTCATCTTACAGCCCGGACCTCGCGCCACCAAACTTTTGGCTGTTTTTCTAGGTAAAGGAACATCTGAAGGCCACATGGACTCCGTCCGAAGACAAGGTTGCCGGTACAGTGCGCCGCTGGTGTGGTCGACAACCGCCCTTAATCATCTATGACGGCATGTGGAGAGTAGTTCACCGGTAGCGGCAGTTCATCGCTACCAGCGGGACCATATTGAAATGGTATGCGCTCCTCGGAAAGAGGAGACTCCAAACATTCATTCGAGTGTAACATCGTTCAATTCCATCATTGAATAAAAAGTTGCAGCCTATGAGAAATAACGTATTAATCACCGTAATATATCTTAAATATTAATATATATATATATATATGGGTGGTTTCATCTCAAATCGTGCAGGCAAAAAGGGTCGAATTTTTAATTTCGCTGAAAAAAATATGTTATGGCGCCGTCTCTAAAAACTCAGTTGCCACAAACCGCAACTTTGTCGGATTTTTGGTTCTCGACTTACGAATTTTAAAAGAGGCCGCGGCGGAAAACAGTGTTTTTCACATCCGTCGGGGGTTGGATGTTTCGCTCAATATCCCTCCGTGGATTTTCAGTCCACAATAATAACTTTTTTCAAGCCCTCTGTGAGCACAGGTGAACGGCTCTAATACCATAAAATAATTTTAGGCGCTTTGCTTTTTTTCTGTAAAAATGTCAAAAACGCCACCTCGGTTAATTGTTGACGAACTTTGACAATTAATTACTGGCGATCTACTTGAGTTACGTCGATACGTTTTATGTCTATGGAGAGCCCAAAAGACGCTCTTTATAGATATTATAAAGTATTTCAGCTGTATAAACTTACATTTGCGGTACGTTTACATTAATGTTATGCGAAAACCAAAAAGTGCCAAATTTGAAATCGATTTTCTCAAAAAACCCATTTCTTATTTTTTTTTTATTTTTCGTTAAAATGTTGGTATGATAGTTGTCTACACAAAAATCAAGTCGAGAAAGTGTGTATTTTGTTTGTATGTTCTATGTTTAAGCATCAATATCGTACAAAAACCTGTTTTTACGGCTCAGAACGGACTTGTGAATTGCGCGTCTTTACAAATTTGGAAATATTTTCTGCCTTTTTTAAACGTTCCCACATGAAACTTAAATACAGAATTTCCACCCTGTTATATTTATTGATCATTTAAATTTTATTATGGGCGGCAAGCTATATTGGAGGTGTTCAAAAGAGAAAGCAACACTTCTTAACAGACCAGCAGGCGCCGTAAATATTTAATGTGTAGAAATCGGCAGACGTCGTATTGATTCGGGCCCTTCATTGGCTTATATGAACGTCCCGCCCTTTCGGAAACAGCAGATGACCACGACCTTTCGCGCTCGTTGTGTTAGATAGGACGGCCCGTGACAGTAAAGCGAGCAGCGCACCCTGTGTCACGAGGAGTGAAATGGTACGAATGTGTCGTTGACGCGGCGAACAGTGACGGCCACCCTGGAGGAGTCAGTCAGTCCAAAGCAAAGGAAGTGTTGCCTGGGAGGATGAGGACACCACGGCCTTACAATATCGACGGTCAACAACAGTTCTGCCGGCCAAACCAACGCCGCGATCGCGCTAAAACCTGCGGCGCGGAACAAAAATCCCGCAGACGCACACATGAAGATGGGCCGGTTCCGTTAGGGATGTAGGGATATTTTAAAGGGACAATGAAGGCGATTTTATTTAATTTTTTAAATGGTGTTTTTAGGCTTCTTGGGAACCTGGCACGCTGCCCAAGTTTTTGTAGACATTTCTGACGCGTATTTCTGTGCCTACAAAAGAACTGGAGAAACCGAAACTGAACTATCTCCATTCTCATTTTTGGGCCTCCGAAAACGGAGGTGACGTAGGGAGTGACGTCAAATGTGAATAGTCGGTATCGGTAGCTTTTAGGAGATCGAAACTGGTTACCGCGGTGGGTTATAGCACTGCGGTGGCGCGATCGTTTCGTCGGATCTGTCAACATGGACGACGATGCTGCTCTCGCGAGCGAGTTCGGTTCGGGCTTCCGTTTAGTGACCTAGCACCAACGGAACGGGAGTACGTGTGTGGCGTTCTTCGCCATCATCCGAGGCCGACGGTGACCGCCCAGCCGGCAACGCGGGGGCCCGCTGGCTCCGAGAAGCAAATCTGTGTACATTCGCACGGGCGAGACGAGAGCGGCGCGTTGCCGAAGGACAGGCCCTGTCCCTGTCCGACAGGGACGCGGGGGAAATGCCGAGGGGAAAGCGACAGCGACCCTGGAACCGGTTCCTCCGCGGGGGACGCTCCCCAAGAAGGAGAAAATAAACAGCACCATTTTTGCTTTCACCAGTGTCGGACGTCCACTCATTTCGTCGTCAAAGAACAAAAACGATTACTGGTCTTCAGTCGACCGTTTGAACAGCCATCTACGGCGCACAAATTTGGCATGACTACCACTTTGCAGAATCCTTCGAGTACCGTGCTCCCAAAGGAAACACGACATCGACATCTCTAGCGTGCTCCGCGCTGCATTCTTTTTTATATATTTCGTTTGCCCATAGTTGCTCGTTGCCCGTTTCGCGTCCAGCGTAGCAAAGAAAAAAAATAAGTATGCTGTTTTATTTACGGTTTAGTAATCATCTCCGGTCCGATTTATACTTTTCATGGTTATTCAAGCTGAAATTAGAACAGTATTCCTGAAAACTGCGAACCAAAACGTGACCGAGGGCACGTCACTCGTTCCGACCAATCGCTCACGCGTCTCTTGTGACGTCGCGCTTCTTGGCCCCGCAACGGTCACGTGAGCTCCGCTTCTCCTGGATTCTCCCGCAACTCTCGGGGCGTCGCCCCAGTCGATCCCGGTACGATTATTACCGCGACTGTTTAATTGATTTGAGCGGCACACAAGCGCCGGTTTCGGCTGAAATTTGGGCAACGTGGCCTGAGATGTGCCTGGAACCCAGATCAATCGCCAAAAAAATATCTGAAATTGCCTTCATTGTCCCTTTAAAACCAGCCATCTGTGCACGCGTGAAACGATACCGCGTATTTGCCCAAACTTCGAGCGCCCTATCCTTGAAACGGCCGTGCTCTATCTCTCTCCGCGGAGATCCGATAGCACCGAAAGGTTATCTCTTTTGGAAACAGCAAAGCCCGGAGACTAACATTAAAAACGAGCGTGTTGGTAAATATATTTGTGTTTATTCTGCCCGGAGACTAGTCGGGTCGAAGTCAGCCTCCTTGTCAACTATAACCGTTTGTGAAGAGTGGTCGTCTCCCGAGATGAAAAGTTAGCGCCGGCTGATGTGTTCTTTTGAAAAAAAAAAGGGGAAAGAGAAAGTTTGAGTAACTGCAGTATCTACCTCGAAAGCTTCCCTTCCGATATGAAGCTCGAGGCATGTTACGTCTAGGTTACCTTCTCGCGCATCGCTGCTCGAATCTATTCTTCACTTTGTTCCGCACGGCCACTGTTCCACACAGCCGTCGTGGCTGTGCGGAATAGAGTGAAAAATAGATTCGAGCATCATCTGGACGTCGACATCCTGCCAGGCTTCAGTGTCGTGGGACGGGACTCGGCGTCGGCCAGTTAAGGTTTTTTTTTTATTATTATTTCGTGTGTGTTTCTTTGTTCCGCTGAACTTTGTTTCTCGGTTGCTGTTCTGCTGAACATTTTTATAAATGTTTTCTTACTAACTCTTTGTTAGCATTGCTTAGTATTGGGGTTTATTTCGTCATGGCGTAGGGGCCTGACGGTGCTGTAGAGAGCGTGTTCGCACGCATTTGGTTGCGTCCCGTTTAGGGAATGCCCGGAGGAGTTGGTTTTTGTTCTTGCCGTGTGCGGCTGAGGTTTTCCGTCTTGATTAAATTTTTTATTTTTATTTTACCTTTACGTGTCGTCGACTTTTTTGTCTGACTCTCCACCAGGCGTGGACCTGTCGCTTTGGCAGCACTCGAACCTAACACTTTTATCTTTTAACGCTATTTTCGTTAAAATCGGAGTTGGGTAATATTATTCTTATTTATTTATTTTTATTCCCTACCCTTCTCCGTGACAAACTCTCCTTGTGTTTCGGACCGTTTCTGTGTCTTCACTTTTGTGTATTACGGAAGCGAAAGGCCATTCCCTGGTGATCTGTACGATGTGCGATGTACAAACCCTAGCGTTTGGTTTCGAAAGAATTGTATATAATATATCAATGATGTGGTGACTTTCTATGTCTTAGTAATATGCCAGCTAATAGCTAGTCGTGCTAGTTTACAGTGAAAGTTTTATAAATCGAAACAATACAACGTCTGTGCCTCTTCGATATTGAAGGACTACTCGGCCTGCTGATTTGATTAGATATAATTCTCGTGGTTTCCCGCTCTTATAAAAACATAAATAACTATTCAATACCACAAAATGCGTTTATAGTTGATTACAAAACGCAGAGAAAAAATTCAAGAAAACTTTTTCACAAAGGGCACGGTACGCTTTGCGACAGCATGTCTAACCCGCTCGTCTTCGCCTGTTTACAGGTCCTGCTTTTTGGCGCGGCGAAAAGCCACGAGCCTTCGGTCATTCCTTCGCCGATCTTTTTTTCCGAGTCCGACACGGGCATAGTGTCTTTTGCCCCGTCATCGTCATGCTACATCCGCCACGGCGAGACATCGATCGCCGATGACACGTCTTTCGACCACGTCACAAGGCTGCACCAATCATCTTCAAGAACTGCCACGCCCCTTGGTGTCTTAAAAGACTGGAACGGACTTCACTGTGCTAGTGGTGGGCACGGTACGCTTTGCGGCAGCATGTCTAACCCGCTCGTCTTCGCCTGTTTACAGGTCCTGCTTTTTGGCGCGGGGAAAAGCCACGAGCCTTCGGTGATTCCTTCGCCGATCTTTTTTTCCGAGTCCGACACGGGCATAGTGTCTTTTGCCCCGTCATCGTCATGCTACATCCGCCACGGCGAGACATCGATCGCCGATGACACGTCTTTCGACCACGTTACAAGGCTGCACCAATCATCTTCAAGAACTGCCACGCCCCTGGGTGTCTTAAAAGACTGGAACGGACTTCACTGTGCTAGTGGTGGGCACGGTACGCTTTGCGACAGCATGTCTAAAGCCTGGTTCAGACAGTTGCGTTTGACTGCGTTTGACTGCGTTGCGGCAGCGAGAAACCAGGACACTCCTCCTGCTCATAGCGCGCGCCAAGAGATTCCTTAAATTGGGTTCCACGCTTCATACGAAGCACATATGTGCCGGTGACTGGCTTTCGGTTCTCGCCGCAACGCAGTCAAACGCACTCAACCGCAAGTGTCTGAACCGGCCTTAACCCGCTCGTCTTCGCCTGTTTACAGGTAAGCAATAGGACCAGTAGCATGCGGAGCAACTGCTTGTGCCTAGTTGTCGTGCCGTGCCCCCACAAAGTGCTTTCTGTGGTAGCAGAGTGTCTAGACATGATAAGGCAACTTCTTCTATGCGGCGATGTTGAGCTCAATCCTGGGCCAACCTACACGCTGGAGGAAAAGGTGTCGATGATACTTGATGGCCAAAAGGATCAGACGAGAACGTTAAACGATATAAAACGAGACCAGCGATCTCTACAGAAATCAGTGAATGAAAATACCGAAAATTTTAAAAGCCTAGATGTTAGAATGATAAGGTTGGAATCGGCAATTCACAAGGCAACTGAACTGGAAGCGGTGGTCCGAGACCTGACAAAAACTGTCCAACTACTAGTGCGTAAGGTAGATGACCTCGAAAACCGCCCCAGACGCAACAACCTCATCATATTTGGATTAAACGAAGCAGAAAAAGAAACGGCTTTGGAACTAACGCAGACCGTTCAGGCTAATGTTTTTCAAAGAGTTAACGTAAATCCCGAAAGTATCGAACGCATCCACCGTCTTGGTAAAAAGCGGCGAAGCCCACGGCCTACAATAGTACGTTTTTACAACTACCGAGAAAAAATGGAAATTTTACGCAACTGTAATAGGCTTAAGGGCACAAATATTTCTGTAAGTGAGGATTTTTCTAGGCAAGTTCAAAGTTTAAGAAAATGCCTTTGGGACTCCGCAAGAGATGAAAGAAACCGAGGCGCTAAAGTCCGGTTAGTTTATGACAAGATAGTCGTAGACGGTAGCTTGTTTTACTGGGATTTGGCATCCGGTTCTCGCCGTCCATATGGGAGCGGCGATATTCTTGAAGGGGAACTGAGTCACAGAGAGGGCCCGGATAATCAGTCGTGTTCCTGACTTACTCACCGTAATCAATCTAAACGCGCGAAGCGTATTAAACAAGAGAGCCGAGTTGGAAGCCATACTTTTGGAACATGAACCTGACGCGGTTATAATAACAGAAACGTGGTTGAGCACTCAAGTTGAAGATAAGGATTTTGTACCACCGAATTATGTTTGCTTTCGTAAAGATCGGGAGTCTCGTGGAGGTGGTGTCGCAGTTGTTATCAAGGAGGAGCTAGAGAGTGAGATGATGCCTAATTTAGATGGTATTGAATCATTGTTTTGCAAGATCGTAATAAATAAGTGTCCAATCATGATCGGAGCTGTTTACCGTCCTCCTCTGACGAACGAAACCTATTTTACGAGTATAAATGACTATCTATGTGAACATGTCCGAAGTAAAAATGGCAGAATTGTTCTGGCTGGGGATTTTAATCTGCCCAACATTGATTGGTTGAACATGTGCGCAACACATGGGGAAGTTTCCACATCGCAAGCTTTGATCAATTTAGTATTTTCTCATGATTTGACACAAATTGTTCAACAAAGTACTAGAACGCAAGGTTCTGTTAGTTCTTTGCTTGACCTGGTCTTTTTAAGTAAACGATTGTCGCAGTCGCGATACTCGTGCGAAGTTTTGGACGGTATCTCCGACCACGACATGGTCCTCGTGACGTGTCCCTTAGGAAAGCGTGAAAAAGTACCGCATGAAACTGTTTCCTTTCCGGATTTCTCTAGGGCAGATGATGAAAGTATATGTGACTTTTTTAATCTACATTATGATAGCTTTAGGCAATTCTCCGCATTAAACGCGACATCTGTAGACGAGATCTGGGCAAGATTTAAAACTATGGTTCACACTGCCATCAACAATTTTATTCCCCTCAGAGTCAAAAAAATCTCCAAGCAAAACCCGTGGATAACAAAAAATATTATTCGCATGAAGCGTAGGCTAAAAAGAAAAAGGCGGAATCTAAAAAAATGCGAGACACCTCAAAAGCGAGAGGAAGTACAGGGCCTTTCGGATACTTTTAAATCGGAGGTTCGCAATGCTAAATGTTTTTATATGGAAAATTCACTCACAAACTTTCTAAAAAATTCCCCAGAAAAGTTTTGGCGACATTTATCTCCGGTTAAGGAAACTGCTCCAGGTATAGTCAAGAACGGTTCTATTATAACAGACAAGTGGCAAGTTGCTTCATCATTCAACCATTACTTTCAGTCAGTTTTCACAAGAGACGATGGCATCCTTCCCAATTTCTGCGTGTCTAGTGGCATTCCTGCTATAACTGACGTGACAGTGAACCAGCAAGGTCTGTTCAATTTGTTATTAAACCTTGATGCTAAAAAATCATCCGGGCCTGACGAAATACCTAATATATTTCTAAAAAGATATGCAGAATGGTGCTCCCATTACCTGGTAATAATTTTTAACCCAACACTTGCCAAAGGAATAATTCCCCGAGATTGGAAATGTGGCAAGATAATTCCGGTCCATAAGAAGGGTGATAAAACTATCTTGAATAATTATCGACCGATTTCCCTAACGAGCACGTGCTGTAAAACTTTATAACATATCTTATCGAAACATTTGATCACTTTTATTGAGAGTAACAAACTTCTGGGCTCTAATCAGTATGGATTCAGACGGGGGTGTTCTACAACTACGCAGCTAATCGAAATTTTTCATGATTTGAGCATAACCGCAGATAAAGGGGGGCAGACAGATATTATATTTTTAGATTTCGCTAAAGCTTTTGACCGCGTATCGCACCCGAAATTGTTGTACAAGCTTAGTCACGTTCTTAAGAATGATCAGATAGTCGATTGGTTGAACTCATATTTATCAGGACGCGAACAGTATGTGTATTTTAAAAAGGAAAGAACAGAATCAATACAAGTAATATCCGGCGTCCCGCAGGGATCGGTACTTGGACCGCTTCTTTTTATATTATTTATCAGCGACATGGGAAAGGACTTTGACTCCGCGGTAACTTTAAAGCACTTTGCGGATGACACTGTGATTTACTCCAATATCAGTTCCAATGAAGACCAACTAAATATGGACAAGCACTTGCGTAAGATAATGAAATGGTGTGCTGACTGGCAGATGGAACTGAACATAAGTAAGACGGTCTACATGAATGTAACGCGCAAAAAACAACACTTACAATTTAACTACAGTATTAACGGTCTTCCGCTTGTTAAAGTTAACGAATATAAATACCTTGGAGTGCAGTTAAGAAGTGACTTAAGCTGGAACTCCCATATTGACTATGTATGAACGAAAGCCTTTCAAAAACTATGGATGCTTAAAGCAAAGTTGGAGTTCGTTAGTTCCGATGTCAAATTAATCGCCTTTAAGTGTCTAATTTTGCCAACTCTGGAATACGCTAGTCCGGTTTGGGAACCATTCACAAATCAAAATATTTATAAATTGGAAAGAATTCAAAATAAGGCTGCTAGATTTATCTTTAATTGCTACCGGTCGACTGAGTCGGTCACAAAACTCAAGGAGCAAGCAGGCCTGCCTGGCATAAAGAGCAGATTAGAAACGAATAGAATGAAACTTTTTTTTCAGATATTTCATGGTCATTCGATGTTGGATACCCGAAAATACGTCGTGATGTCTCCTCCGGTGTACCACAGAATAAAACATAGCTTAAATATCCAATCCTATCAATACTCTACGGATCATTTTACGCACTCCTTTTTTGTTCGATGTATTGATTTCTGGAATAAGCTGCCTGAATGTATAGTCAACTCTCAAAGTGTGTCAACTTTTGTGAGGGAAATTGAAATGTTTCTTTCTTCCCATGTCACCAAGGGATGTTACTGAATTATTGAATTCTTTGTGTGTCCTTGGTATGTTTTTGAAAATATGTACCACTCCTGCCTTGGCCTCACGGCTGGCAGAATGAATGAATAAATAAATAAATAAATAAATAAATTCATAAAAACGCACGGGTCGCTATGCCTGACTTAGGTCTTGCAAAACGAAGACGTCTTTTTCTGATATTGAGGCTTAAATATAGAACATACAAACAAAATACACACTTTCTCGACTTGCTTTTCGAGTAGACAACTATCATATCTACATTTTAACGAAAAAAATAAAGGTCTTTTTGAGAAAATCGATTTCAAAATTGGCACTTTTTGGTTTTTGCGTAACATTAACGTAAACGTACCGCAAATGGAATTTTATACAGCTAAATGATTTTAAAATATCTATAAAGAGCATGTTTTGGGCTCTTCATAGACATAAAAAGTATCGACGTAACCCAAGTAGATCGCCAGTATTTAATTGTCAAAGTTCGTCAACAATTAACTGAGGGGGCGTTTTTGACATTTTTACAGAAAAAAAGCAAAACGCCTAAAATTATTTTATGGTATTAGAGCCCTTTACCTGTGCTCACAGAGTGCTCGAAAAAAGTTAATATAATGTGGACTGAAAATCCACGGCGGGAGATTGAGCGAAACATCCAACCCCCGACGGATGTGAAAAACACTGTTTTCCGCCGCGGCCGCTTTTAAAATTCGTAAGTCGAGAACCAAAAATCCGACGAACTTGCGGTTTGTGGCTACTACGTTTTTAGAGACGGCTTCATAACATATATTTTTTTTTAGCGAAATTAAAAATTCGACCCTTTTTGCCTGCACGATTTGAGATGAAACCACCCATATATATATATATTGTTTTTCGATGACGTCTCTAATTACTAATTGGAGACGGAAAGATATTTTTTAAACGACATCGTCATTTAGAAGTTTCAACTTTAGAACACTGCGTTTTTGAAGATGCAATTACATTTTCACATAAATGCAATGTTGCTAATACACAGCGATTTCACAAACTTGCTTTTCACTTCCAGAAAGCAGGGCTGACAACTCCTGCATCCACTCCTGGTTTGCATGTAGACTACCCTTTTGTAACTCATAGTTGATGAGTTTATTAAGTATCTGAAGCATGCGGCTACGCCGCTGACGAAACTCTAGCACGTCCTGAAAAGAAAATGATAAGTAATGCATATATTGATTTTTATTGTTTGTTTTTTTGTTTGATCCGCGTTACCGCTGGGGTCATTTTGGCCCGCGGCGAGCGTCTTTCGGAACGACATCATGGCCCTGGTTCCAGATAATGGCCTATATTAACAAACGTCCAGAACCATTTTTTTCCGCTAAATTTAGCGGAAAATTTCGCGTAAATGGGAGTCGAGCAGGAGAGGAGGAGGGCCATAGCCCCCTTTCCGTACCTTCCCCTCCTCCTCCTCAAGAGGTGCGCTCTAATTCGGCGTTGCAGAGAGTTGTAAACGGCATTCATTTTTTTTTAGAGAATATTTAGCGGTTACCGACTGACACCGACCTGCACTTTTCGTGCTTATTTGGCTCCTGAGGTTGGTTGGCTTTATAAAGCTACCGCTTTAAAATTGTCTCCAACAGTTATCAATCTCAATATCAGAAACGTCTTGCGCTTCTTTACCCCTCACTTTGACATAACGGGAAAAGCGAATCCTAAGCACACCGAGCTACGCGCCTTCGTGCCATCTACTACACTAGCACAGGCTGTGCGAGCGGTGTTCAATGTCACACGACTGTCACATGTGAGCACAAGCAGAAGACGAACTATCGCTGCTGCCATACTCCATTTTACTTTAATTTCGACCGCAGCCAACTATTGGATCCGACGGAGCCCATCAAGTGGTCCCAAAGCCGCATCGTCACGGTGCCTCTTTTTGTGGTTTTGCTATCACCGGCTATAGGAAACTCAACTCACTGACATCACGCCACTGCGGTGGCGCTGCTGTCGGTACTGCGCATGCGCAAATGCTTCACTCCTCCTGAATTTGATTACTGCACACGCACAGTGCCCACACCTGGTGTGGACAAAGCGGGCTTGTTTGTAAACACTGTTGGTGTATAACAGTCAAGTAAAAAAAAAGGCTGCATGTATGTTCCTTTTGTCCGACGTGATTAAATGCCGTAGCTTTATAGGGTAGGTGGTGCTCTTCTTTCGGGTGGTGAATAGGGCAGGGTTTTGTGAGGATACAAATTATGTAACGCTACTGTCTCTTCTAACGTAGTGCGCGCTTCCCTTCATCACCATCCGGATACAAATCCTTAGCGCTGAATTTTCTGGTTCACCAAGAGGGGGGAAGCGCGCTTCCCCGCCCTTTTCACTTCTCGTTCCGCGCGCTCTTCCTACACTACATGTTTCAGCTCCTCACTTTCTTGCCCTTTCCATACCTTTGCAATTTGAGCGCTTTCTCACGCCACCTGCTTCTGCTCTTGCCGTTCCTACGAGCTGGGTAGTAGTCCAGTGAGAAGCGCGCTCGGCTTCCCAGCCGATGATCAGGGTTCGATCTTTAAAAACGGTGGCGTTTTTATTTTCAAGATTGTTTAGTTGGTACGGACTGACTGACCTACACATTGTTGGCTTATGCGGTCCCTGAAGTTGGTTGGCTCTGGCAACCGCTTTAAAAACGCATGATTATAAAGAATTCATCATGCGCTATTTGTTTAGTCTGTAATACGAACGCGTGTAGAAGTGCGATGAGCGCCGCGACGTTACACCTTTGGAGCTGCTTGAATGGCTCAAACGAATCGTAGCGTTGGCTGCGGTAGAACATAAAGTGAAACGAAGTAGACAATTGTGGTAGCGTATAGACAGGTTGTTTACAATGTACGTCGGTCTTTTGAATGCACTTGTAAAAGGATATCGACTTGCTACTGCCATGTTCCCGGCACAGTCAGTCAAGACCCTGCATCGCATAGTTCACTTGAAACAGTATTGCGGTTTCCTTACAATTCATTGTGCATATTAATCCCAGATGAAACGTTGAAACGCTGATCAACATGTACAAGTGAACTGCAAGTGACACTAGATCCAAAGCAGAATTATGAATATATCGTCTAGCACTGTCGGGTCGCCCACTGATTGATTTTCTTTGTACCTTTATTTTGAGTGAAATTAACTGACACACAGCAATTAGAGCTCATCGCGTAACATATCCTTTATCCTGCACGTTAAGCATAAGCAAATATAATATGATCATAAGGTGGCTTAATTTGTTCAAAATAACCACACAAGTTACCGATGTCCTGGTGTTACACAAAAGCACATCTAAAAAGAGTAAAGTAAACCAAGCATCGCTCAGTTACCTTATCAAAGTTTATGTGATGCTAGTAATCATTAATTAAAACAACACACTGCAGCTTTCGTGTACACGTAGCAAATCGCACTTACATTTCACAATTTAAGAAAACAAACTTTATCCCAAATAAACTTGGTTTTGCTTCTTGCAACAATCACGATATTTATTTTCGTCTGGACTCTGAATACAATTTACAAATTTGAGCTTCTAATTGACCAGAGTTAACGGTGAGCAAAAAAGGAACTACTAGAATGCCACATTCGCCTAGAACCTACCTAAACATTCGGGCGTATCAGTGCTCTAATTTTTATAGTATTAAAAGGAGTACACAAGAAAATTGCAATTAGTAATCAGTAAATATTCTATATAATGCAACATTTCATAGATCCCGCAGGCTGGATTATATAAATGTTGTGGTGAGTATGCTAGCGTAATGATATATTGCGAAAATACAACTACTCACGATATGAACAAAAATGTACTCTATCTCCTATTTTGCTACGACTGCGGTTCCCAAAATATCCCTTAGCTTTCAAATCTCGACGTGCCAAACAGATCTTTGACTTGGACCTAAAATTCGATTTCCACCACAAGCTTGAATCAGCGAAACCTTAAAGGAGTACTCCGGCGATTTTTTGAGCTACCTCAACAAACTATATTTTCTGACTCCCCGGTATGCTATTTGTTATCGCGAAATTCATAATAGTTATTGGTAAATCGGCAAATGAAAATTATGCAAAAACCAACATTAAAAAATACCCGCAGTTTTCAGTGCCGTGACGTCAGTGACGGGCAGGCTTGCGAGTCGAGCAAGCACTCTAAAAAATATAATATGCCAATCATTTGTTCCGTGCTGGAGTGCAGGTACTGGAGCGAGCTTCCAAAGCATTCATTTGATACCATGAAACTGCTTCCAATCAGTTGGGAACAAATTCTACAGTCCAAAGAGAGAAGCCCTGCCTTCCCCTGACGTCACTTTTTCGCTGTTGCCAGTAGAAAATTTCATTTTGAAAAACACGGTGAGGACCAAAATTGTGAATTCAATCACTTTGTGAAAAAAAAGTATTTGACCTAATATTTAGGATACTATTTTAGCGATGTTGTTTGGCGAGTTTAGCAAAATTTCAAGCAAATCGGGGACCATGAAGAAATCGCCGGAGTACCCCTTTAAAGGATGGCAGGTATACCAATTGCACATTGCAGGCTCCAACGTTCGTGGTCTTTGCGATAGTGCATTTAAACGATTTAGGGCATAAGTAAAACACCGTGCTTTTCTTGTTTTTTTTTTATATTTCAGCTTTTGGCTGCCGCCTAAATTAAAGAATCGACAAAAGTGTCCCACCAAGAGGAGACGAACGACCTGCATCATCATGGAGCGCTGGGTTCTGAACTGCTCCAAGAGGTGGCAGCACTGTTCATTTCTCTCTAACGCGCGGCGTTCTCCACCCCTCACCCTCCTTCACACACTCGCGCGGCGAGCCAGTTTGCGAAGGCACGTCCACGGCTCAGTTAGGCTCCGGGTCCCGTGGAGGGATGGTGCACTGGGATTCGACTTCTGCTCGTGCATGGATGCGCTGGATGATTTGATTAGGAAAGCGTATGCCATTAACAATTTATGCGTCGCGGCTGGGTCGCCTTAAACCTCTCGAAGAGCTGCACGTAGTTAATTTTCCGCACCCCTGCTAGGGTTATGTTTCAGTGAGCAATTTTGGCCACAAATCGCCCGATACACTGTGGATACTTAAGTAGAGGAGTGTGGATAACATGAAGCGATCATTGTGTTACCTGGCTTCTTTGACCTGACCGTTATCTTTGCGTGGGCAAAGGCGGATTAGAAAATCAGAAGCTGCCTCTTTTAAAGTTATTTTCTTTCTGATTTATTTACTGTAGCATTGCGATTTACAACAAAGAACTATTGTAGTCCCATCAGAGCAGTGGAATAGATTTCCTTTTAGTTTTAGTTTTATTGGCGGATATTTTGTTTCGTAAATTTAGCACCATTTCCTCGGATGTCTTCGGTTTTTGTAAATAAGAGTCAAACTTAAAGTGGATGTATTTCACTAGATTTTTAGCGAGGGAAAGCGCATGCTACTCTTCAAACCGACGACGAAAACCAGAGGATTTTTTTTGGAAATTCTTATTTTTATTGTTGTTGAACTCTATTATTTTAGTTCTTTTTAAAGCGAGCTCTGAGGATTTTTCATTTTAACATAAAAAGACGGCCTTTTATACCATCAAGAATACACAATTTCTTTAAGTGCGGCGTGATGCGGAAAACTGTGATTTAGAGGGCCTTCCTGTGGTGTTGGAAGATATATGTGTGGAAAGGGTCCAGCCAGACCAGATTTTGAAGGCTGACAGACAGAGTGACATTTCGAAAAATTATGAGAGGCTTTTGGCCGAACTTCTGCCAGAGGTCCTCGTGGGCGATGTCGCTCATCCCCAGTGTCTTGTTTGCGTACTTCTGCATGACCGTCGCAGCAAGTTCGTTGCCAGATGTTCTGCGAATCGGTGAGTTCCTTCAAATTATGCATGCGAGTGATTTTTTCTATCAACCTTCTAATGATCGAAACGTTTACAAATATGCGATATATATAAAAAAAAATCTCTCGTTTTTTTTTTTTTAATTTAGTTTTAACCTGTAATTTGCAATTTGGCGCAGCTTAATGCTCGTCATAACGAAAATTCGACAAGGGATTTTTTTTAAAATTTGACTAATGACATGAAGATGCAAACACCAATGTCCATCGCCTAAATAGTTGCCATAAATCAGAGAATTTCATTCAAGTTACAGCGTGTAACCCTTAAAAGAGGAAATACGACATATATATATATATATATATATATATATATATATATATATATATATATATATATATATATATATATATATATATATATATATATATATATATATATATATATATATATATATATATATAAATATATATATATATATATATATATATATATATATATATATATATATATATATGTAATTTTGTTTTACCATATTGCAAAATTATGCATTGCCGAACGCTCATTCTTGGGCCAAATGTAGAGTCAGCGTACGGAACCAGGATACAATATTTCTAAACTAACACTGACATCATTCAAAAGTTGTGATTTTCTAAAATTTTCAATGGGAAAATGGGAACTGTTTTTTCCCGTTTTCCGTAACTGGCGCCATACACTCCATATGTTCAAGACATCCCCCGGCCGCCATTTTCCCAATGAAGATTTCTGAAAATCACATACTTTTCAATAAGATAATGGTTAGTTCTGAAACTTTGGCATCTGGTTCAGACCCCAGCGCTAAATTAGGGCGACAGATGAGCGATCGGCGATGCGTGTACATTTAATCTTTCGGCAAAAAAAAAAACAACAACAACAACCCTAAACATTGTTTTTTTGTTGTTGTTGTTGTTTTTTTTTTTTTTTTTTTTGGGGGGGGGGGGTGGGGAGAGACAAACGTATTAAGGCGCAACCTTTCCGAATTAGGAAAAACAAACTGCAATGGCTAGCTTGTAGTAAGTTTATCGCAACCTATATATTTGTCTTAATTTGGAGCAATCATTTTAAAGTAATAGACTGCTAACTTTGGACAATATGAAAGCGGCATCTCGTAAAATGTCATTTTGAGAATGTACTAAGTTCAAAGTCAAACATATTTATTCTTCTACAGGCCAATCCAGCGTCAGCGATTTGTGTTTATGCTTGAAATCGATATTTTACGCCGTCTATTCGTTTTTCTAATGATTTGGAAGCCTCACTGTCGATATGGGGTGTATTTTGACCCATAATAAATAATAGGAATTCACTGTGATGTATACATAGTCGCCCCCATAATACGCAGATTTTTAATTGAGCATGTTGCTTGTCGTATTCGAAGCAGGTCACGCTACTTAAAGAGTGGCACCATTTTTGCGAGTGATTTAAAGCACGAAACGATTTTTAACAGTCACCAATTTCAAAATGTTGTTTGTCCGTCCGCACCATTCTTGTAAACGATGTAGTAATATATAGAGTGTTAGGTAAAGTACATATGAAAACACTTGAAGTAAAGCACAAAGTTTATGAGAGATTAAGTCCTTCATGTAGAAAAAAACACTGGTCGCAATGTACTTGAAGTAAATCACAATAAATACAATGCATTTTCAAAGTAAAGTACAAGTACTTTTTAACACAAATTTCACGATGCGCTTTCATTCGCCTCTACTGTGTTTTTTTTAACTGGTATTTATTGCGTCAGGGGTTATCTGTGTGTTATCAGTTAAATTCGAAAATGGCGGCGAATATTGAATAGTCAAGTGACCAGAGAGTAGTTGTTTTACTTTCGCTGACTAACTATCTAATACAATCAACTTATGAGCAACTTACTTACTTAGATAAATCTCGAAAGAGGATAGCGAGTTTTCACATACTGACAGGCCATTTGTTTTCAAACTTAGGGAATCTCCTTTAAATTCGGGATTTGTACTTTCCTCAGAAAGTACCAATACAAATACTTTAAGTAGAGTACAAGTACATACTCAGAAAATGTATTTCAAGTAAAGTGCAAGTTTTCTAGACATACGCAAGTAGTACTTTAAGTACATTGTGCTTAATGTACTTTCAATGCTGGTTATATATCATTTTTTTAGCAAAGAATGACATCGTATGATAAATATTAGTAGTTTATCACATAACTGTTTTGTTGGGAACATATTTGTGACACATAGAGAATCGGGATTTAGATGTTCTGAAAATATCACAGCGTTGTTTCGTAAGTAGTGCCGTCTGAAAATGCGTTGATTTGTGGTTTTAATGTGATTAAACTCCATATCCACAAAAGCGTAGGAAGATTTTGTGTCCTTCAAATGTCTGAAGGAATACTGGAGAGTGATGGGGTTATGGGAGAAAAAATGGCTATTTCTGTCTTCGTTTTTATGTGATGGCATAATTAATTGGCAGACGGAATGCTACCGGAAGCAAGTGATTAGAGGAATATGCCAGTTTAAAGCGATGGTAATATACTTTTACATTTTAAGATTTGGAGGGGACGACGCCATCATCGGAACTTAAATTTCTAATTGACGATGATGTTATGTAGAAGATAATAGTTGAAAATTATTGTATTCATCTGCGGCATACAGAAAACATGTAAGCTCCGGAGGAACGTTATGGTTTCGGGAGTAAACAGAAAAGGCTATTTAGGCAGTCACTAGATTGCTTATCACGTAAAACTAGCTATAGTTCATCTACCACAGCGAAGCACTATGGGGCATAGGCTCAATTACGCTCACAACTTCATTGGTGTATTGTTCAGACTTGACATCAACATTTTCTAGCAATGAGTGTTTTACATTATTTCTTAGAGGACTTAATAATTGTGGTTGAAATAAGAACACGCTCGAACAATTTCTCCCTATTTTATGTTCAATGGGTTCCGGAAGAAATGTCCCCGGAAAAAACGTCCCTGGAAAAAAATGTCCCCGGAAAAAAAGTCCCCGGAAAATATGCAGGAAAAAATGGCCCCAAAGGGACATTTGTTCCACTGCCGTACGATCCGCTTTTGACTTTTGTATTTGAATCTAGAGTGTGTCAATTCATTCCTGATTTTGTAGCATTGCATCTCAACTGTTTTTCTTTGTTTTTCATTGTAAAATAAACATTTATAACACTTCTAGCCAAAACCAAATTATTGTGTTTGAGAAATTTGAGAAGTACTTGTGTACCATTTCCAAATAGCTAAAGAGCGCGACGTTTTTGTTTGCTTTTCATTGTGAAATAAACATTTATAACACTTCAAGCCGAAACCGAATTATTGTGTTTGGGAAATTTGAGAGGTACTTGTGTACCATTTCCAAATAGGTAAAAAGCGCGACACTTAACACAAACAAGCGATCGTTAGCTTTTTTATCTTCTTCTTATAGAAACGAAAGGTTAATTATCATTAAAGTTATTATAGGTACTGAGAGTGCTTTTTTGTGGATATTATGCAGACGGTAAAATTTCGTTCCCACTAATACTCTTTCTAAATAAAATGTGAAAATACGCCGATGTCGTGTTCTCGCTACCAGTGTCGCGATGTGTAAGTACTTTGCGGAATTGTATATTTCCTTATTTGCTGAAGCCGTTTTTTCCTACTTGCCGCACGGTGCCTTTTTTTCCAAGGACATATATGACCGGACCGCCCGAAGGCCATGAGGATCAGGGAAACCCAAAGATAGAAAATCCTTTGAGGACATTTTTTCCCACTTTCCACCTGGGGCCTTTTCTTCCGGGGACATTTTGTCCGGGGACTTTTTTTCTGGGGACATTTTTTCCGGGGACGTTTTTTCCGGAGCATTTTTTCCTACACCCATGTTCAATAGCTTCCGCGTACGTATGTGTACTGACCGTGTAAACAAAGGGTAACGTATTTCTAACGAGGACTCAGAATTTGTTTTTAACCTGAAGTCCATTTTTCTAGGTTGCGTAACAATAAAAGGACGCCTTCAATAAGAACCAATCTTGGTTCTTATTGAAGGCGTCTACATGAATCTCCAAAAAAAATGCTATCATCGATAGTATTTCTTAATTAGATAGACATTTTGAGGGCTTCAAGTTTGCACGTAAAAAGTGTAGAAAATTGCTGTTGAAAAATCAAAGGTGTTCATTTAGCTGCTCATGGATCAATTAATATTGTAGATAATTAAGAGACGACCACCGAGTACTGTAGATATTCAAGAGACCACCACCAAAGGCTGGAATCGGTGGGCGTCAACACCAACCAGACTTGTGCCTATCTCAAATACTCTACTCAAGATACTGTATCTTAAATACTTTTTGAAGTATCTTTGTATCTTGCAAATACCTTTGATCGAGAGTATTTGATACTCTATTTTAATTACAATTCCGAGTATCTTGTACTCATTATCTTAAATAAATTTTTGACATTCCGCCATTTTCCGAGTTTTTCGGTATGAAGTGGCGTGGGCGTGGCACGAGCAAACGTGAACATTCGTTCGAGCAACCAAATCCTGTTGCTAGCTCCGATTAGCTATGGTGACTTTGACTGAGCTCGTGAAAACATCGCTTTTTTGCCTATTGTGACTCATATTTCAGCCCAAAGTTCGTATAATGAAGGCTCTCCAATCGCCTTCCCAAAGGCGCCTTTTGTTTCTATAGAGTTTCCCCCCAAAATATCCTCAAACAAAAGATGTTTTTTACGGAAGTAAAGAGGCCACCCTGAGGCGCAACGCAGACCGGGAAACCACCTGAGACAACAATGCAGACTTGAATGTCAAAAAAATAACAAATAGAAGAAATTTGAGAAGTGGACACACACAAAAAAGTGGAATTTCGCTTTTTGTATATTTGACCCCGCTAGGGCAAAACGTCGAGGTTTTTTTTTTCTCTTTTCTTTGTGTTGTCAGGTCTGCACTTATTGCTCTCGCGAACACTGTCTGTAAGCGAACATTGATAAGCAAAGAACAGGACAGGAAACGAACTACGAGCTGGATGACCTCTCAAAATGCCAACATAGTGTCCCCCAACGTTGGGTACCTTTCTGAACGCAACCTACTTGAAGAAGGTGCGACCACTGCCGTGGCTATTATGTGGGTTCTCTTTGTTATCTATTCAGTCATATCCGTGTACCAAGTTCGTTTATAGTGAAATCCCCATATAGGGATTATGGATAGTAGTTAAACGATGCGTCTAAGGTGCGCCGCAGGACGTGATATTCAGCGATGTCACTATTGGCGAAGCACTCTGACCCGTTTGTCACCCCCCCACCTCGGTGCTAACCCAACACAAGGCCTGTACACATGCCCACAGGCCTTGTGGGCATGTTCATGTCATCGTTTTTAATAGAGCGCGGGGCACAGTGTGATAAAAAAATACCAACAATTAGTGAAGTGACGTTAAGTGCCGGATCTTTCCCGAAAGCAGTCGTCAGAGGATGGGAGCTTGACCCACTTGGGCTTTTGTGCTGAGCTGGGCGCCGCGCATGCTGCATTGTTCATGCAGGCCGGAGTGGTAACAAAAGAGCCAATCTTCCCCCTCACCGGAGAACACGAACTCCAGCCGAACGCTGACGCCGCGTTCGGTTAAGTCAGCCGAGCGCTGAGTCATTGCATTTGTTGTCCCCGTCCATCTAGTTCTAAAGTTAACCGCTTGGGGCGCCGCGGTTTGATCTTCTCCCCAATAGCTAAAGCGACCTCTTTCTTGTTGTCGCAGAAATGTTTTGTGACATCTATCAGTGATATTGCCACGCGCGTCGCCCAGCGAGCGCGTGGCCGATTGGTTACCGCGCTTGGCTCTCGCGCGGAGGCTCCGGGTTTGATACCAGGGAGCGGACTTCTCTTTTATTTATTCGTTCAACCTGACATTCTCGTAAGTTCGAGAACCTTGTCGTCTGATCCAGTTACGAATGTTCTACGTGCCGAACGTTCTACGGAGAATGTTGCGGAAGCACCCACGGGTACAAAAGGTGCTCCGAGTCCCGGTCCGGAGTCAGTCTCACCCCAGCGGTCGATCCTGCTGTTTCGCCGAAATCGCCACCTGCGACGCTAGCCTTTGTCCATTTTGTTTTGGGCACAAGTTTGCCCTATTAAACTTTTAGTTTGTTCAGTTATTCGCCACCTCATCATTTGCAATTCGTAACAATATTTTGCTCCTTATAGTCGGACTGCATAAAATAGCTCTACGATACTTTTCTTTTTCCGTTTTGTGTAGTTGCGTGCTAATAAACCATTCTGGTAACCCAGATTTGCAATTGTTGTCATTGACGTCGTTACAAATTACGCAATGCGGAAGTATCTGCAGAAGTAATTGAATTACATTTCTAAGTATTTGTACTCTACTCAAGATACTTTACAGTGAAAGTAACTTGAGTAGTATTTTAAATACTTTATGAAGCAGGTATTTAGTAACTTAACTTAAATACTTTTATCGAGTATTGTGTCCAACACTGCGCCCAGCCTCACGTGCCCCCCCCCCCCCCCCCCCCCCCCCCGAGCCATCTTTATTTTCTTGTGCTCCCCATACATACACCCCGTTGGGCGGGTGGGGGAAAAAATCATCGGACCCAGTCCGAGCAAGAACACGTTAGTCTCCTTCGACGAGTCTAAAGGCTTTTCTCCCTCGTGTCTGGACGCCCTTGGCGTGCGCAGTATTCATCAGGCTCCCTTCTTGATCACCTGTATTTTGGCGATTATGGTTTGCACGTACATACTGTCTAAGTCAGTGGTTCTCAACCATTGAGGTCTCGCGGACCCCTTGTGGTCAGCGGAGATGATGGAGGACCCCATTCGTGATGAGTTGAAGGTAAAATATAGGTTATTTATGATTATGATTTAATAAATCATATAGCTAAAGGCTAGTGTGAAAAAGACTTCTCTCATTGACATACACACGAGAAAACTCACCAGATAATTTAGAACATTTCTTCTCAATCTAAAAAAAAATACTTTTATTGCCGGGTTTGACTGATTTGGCAAGGCTTCGCGGACCCCTATAATGCCTTCGCGGACCCTTTGGGGTCCGCGGACCCCCGTTTGAGAACCACTGGTCTAAGTTGTTAGTCTCCTGCAGTGTTTCTATGAGGGCCTGGCTCTCGGTGAGAGAGAGAGAGAGATGAAATGTTCTTAGGCCCAAGGATTATGAGTAGTGGGCCTCAGTCCAGGCCCTCTCTGGTGGCGTACTCCAGGGAGGAATGGATTTACGCAGCCAGGTAAGCTTGGTCTGATAATGTGGTGGCCGTCGTCAGCCACTCGGAGTTGGGGCTTCCGCATCTCGCTGCCCTCGAACTTGTGCTGGTACGCCTTATCGTTGTCAATGTTCTCTTCGTCAAACACCATGCGGACATCCATCGTTACGCTGTTAGTCTCGTCCCAGTCGACACGGCGGTCGGAGGGCCCTAAGGGTAGAAGCTGCCTGGTCTGACCGTGCGTGGCGCACAGCTTGCTCACTATGGGCTCGTAGTTGGCCTGTATCGGCTAGAAGATGGACAGAGGCTCCGCGGCTTTGAGCTGGGCACGGTGCTGGACGCATTCGGCGGCCAGGTCCGGGTTCTTGTCTACGAGCTCGGTCTTGGAGGTGGCACGCGTCAGGGTTGTCGTGTCGACTTTTCCTTTTGTCGTCGATGTCGTCATGACCGGACGCTGGGCGGGCGGCGAGGCGATGTGGGCTGCTGGGAGACGTTCGACGAAGGTCTCTCGGGGGCTGTTGGCAAAGGCAATCCGCGCTGCTCTGACATCGATCGCCGACTCTAAAAGTTCAATGCCTTGTCTTGTCAAGGTAGGGCAGGAAAGTGGCACTATTGGTCCGGCAGCGAGACGTCTGTCACTGACGTCACAGAGCCGCAATCATTCACCAGGCACACCCAAGAGTCCGTGAGCCCAAGCATTCACCGACCTGCGCAGCCTTCAGCAGCACGATGTAGCAGCGCTGGTGACGAAGTCCGAAATAGTGCGACACAGCATCGAGCGACGAAACAAACTCAGGTTGCAGGATCGTTAGGTAACAGTTGTTCTTGTGCAAAGCGGTGAGTGAGGCGGAGTGGACTTTGTATTGGCAGATGTCTTCTGGCGCCCGCGATCGGGACCGGGGCCGCCAAAAAAGCGACACCGGCGGGAAAGGTACACCGGGAAGGGCAGGAGGAGGGAGATGGCATAACCGCGCTAACTGACGACCTGGTGGAATAACTGCAGCTGAATTGAGGTATGGTTGAGTATGTGGGAGAAGGGGAGAGTATGTTTCTTAGCACTCCTCATACGAGTTGCGTTAAATGAAGGGTTTAAGATAGTTTATATTAAATGGTTCCGTGATCGCCCTTGTGCCGGGGTGTCGGAGTCGATATGCCAGACACGAAACTCGCTCCGCGACCTCTAAAACCCAATTTCATTGCTTTGCAGGAGAATCTGAAAATATCTGGTAGGTGTTACTGAACGGGTGATTCCGTTCGAGAACCGAATCTCCAATAAAACATCCCACGTTCCTTCGGCCTTCGTCATATTGCGCTCGTTGTTCCCCGCTTGGGTGGGTTCGATATCCTCCCGGGCTTCTCGCACAGCATTACGTATATTATCGCAGAGTCGTTGCGCAAAACTTGTCGATTGGTGCGGGCGAGTGTCTGGGAGAATCGCAAGATGACTTTCCAGGGGTATTCTTAGATTCCGACAAAAATTCAAATGTGTTGGAGTGAACCCTGTAAATCGGCTTTCAGCGGCGCTGCTATGCAACGGACATTTAAGGGATATAGGCGTTCAAATTTCTCTGACTAGTAGTGTCCAGAACCAGTATTGTTCGAAAGTTGCGATTTGCTCTCTGCGTTACATTGGCCTGGGGTTGGTAAGGGGAAGTACAGTTATGTCGTATAGTAAGGGCGTCACAACAATTTTCGAATACAGCAGAGCTGTAATAGTTAGCCTGACCCGTCAAAAGGACACAAGAAGACCCTAAAAGAGGAAAACATTTTTCGGAGGTTTTCCCATATATTATTGGTTGTAAGCTGACGCAGGAGCTCACATCCAACAACAATGGTCAGCTCACATAGTGGATGTGAGCTGACCCTTGTTGGTGTTAGAATTTGGGCAGCTGTTCAAACCCGTTTGCTCTACTGACGTGAACTCCTGGTAAGCTCAGTTGGTAGAACGCGCCACTGGAAATGGAGAGGTCCCTCTTTCGATACCAGGACCAAGCGGATTTCTTCGGTCGCACACCAGTCACCTAGCTGTGTTTGGAGATTTGTTTTTGTCCTCTCTCCCCCTTCTTCCCCTTCTTTAGGGATTAGAATCGCCAATCACATAATCGACACTTGGAAATATGCATTTCCTTCTGTGTCACACAAAAAAAAAAAACCGAGAGAGATTTCTCCGGGTGTGTCGTTGGAATGGGTGGACCACTGATTGAGCGATAGATCCACGCTCTGGTAGAGAGTCTGACCAATGAAGAGAGACAGAGACGTATCTCGGGAACACAAAGATGCTTTAATTTAGTAGTAGGCAGAAAGCTAATTAAGACACATACACTATTCACAAATCGCTTCAGTAATATTGGGTAGAAGGCTTATGAAAATAGAGTTTACAAATCAAGGTTTGCAAAGGCTTATACAGTCACTAATGCAGATGTTACGATTAACCGAATCAAAAGTTGCTAATTAAAGAAGGAACAGCGAGTGCGGAAAGTCTCATTTGGCGAGTGGAAGGTTGACGTCTCCCTGCATGGTCCGTCCAAGGTGGAGGAGTTCCGGCGGTCGGCTGTCTCGCTATGGGCGGGGCACCCTGGCCTCGCACCCACTTCTTCAGCTGACACGCTCACACACAGCACAACTCCGTCCTGTACTTGGCGAATGGCCGTCGACAGTGGTCTCGTCGCACCGCTCGACGACACGATGCGTCCGCTCACCGCAGAGTCTCTTCTCGCACTCCCCTTTGTTCCTCGCACTCAAACCCAGGTTCGCACACCCAAGCCCGGAAATTCCCCTCCCCCAGACGGTCATTGCCCTGCGGATCTGCCCATTGGCCCTGAAAGCAGTCTGCCCTCTAAACCCAAACATTCCCTGCCGTTTAATGTAACACAACTCCGCTAGGTTCAAAGACCTCATGTTATATTGTTCTGTTTAGTTGGTTTTCGGGCAGAGTTACGAGACAGTGTGTTTCGCCTGTGGCCGCTACAGACGCGGCCGTCTGCGGCCCATGGTTTCGGGAGTAACCCGAGCCTCCGGCAGGGCAGTCAAGGACCGGGGGCCACACGCGTTAGCCCACTGAGCCCGGGCGGGTGAGGTGAAGGGAGGGGAACCACCGAGCTAGGTGCTGAGAAACACTTCCCGCACGCGTCGGTGAATCCGAAGATGGGGGAGGATTCCGGGAAACCAGGCTGCCGCGGACGTTGACAGAAACCCCCAACCCGACCTGTGTGTATTACCCTTGCCGCTTTGTGTGACACAACCCCCCACTTTAAAATATTCACTGGTTAATATTGAAAAATTCACACAAAACGGCATATACTAGCCACGTACGTACATGCAAGAATAATCAATATAGTTCGAAATGCTAACCAAACACAGCACCGCACAGATCCACGCAACAACAACATCAAAATTAATAAAGCACTTAAAGCTCATAACCATTCCTGAATCGGACTTACACTGGTGTTACATCAAAAATTATCAAGCTACTCTGCACATTCAAATATGCCGGACTGACAGTATAGTACACTGAACGAAGCGAAACATGGGCCCAGTGGCATCGAACATCCACTTGTGTCGAAACATAGTAAAGAGCAATAACACAAATTCGTCTATTCATCTTATACACTGTTAGCAAGTCCCGTGTACTTGGTGAATATTTGGGGTGCAAACACGCTATTTACACAAAATACCATAAATATAAACGTTGGATAACGGATAATTTGTTCAAAAATCATGCGAGGTTGTAAAAAACGTGTTTTGGTTCGGTCATACACGCACAACCGTGTAGCCGACCTCGAAAACACGCATCACCGCCGGCGACGACCGCAGCATTGCCGGCTACCGAAGCTCCGGAATGCTTGGGGACACACCTAGAAAGGACCGTGGAGACAAATGCAGCGGAAAGAAACATGTCTCAGAGACAGGTGTTCACCAAAAGCAATTACGCCATGTCGCGGGACGGGGCGAACCCCGCGCTTACCGTGCTTGCTGCCCAAGGAGGTTATAATGGGCAGGAGGTGGCGTCCCTATCCCCAATGCATGGAGCGAAGTGTAACGAAGGTAGGCGTGGCCACGAGCCGCGACGAGCATTTCTTGACCAATGGGAAGCCTAGTGAGTGGGCGCCGCCATTAATTTCGGTGCAAACAACCGCGTTGCGATGACATTTCCGTGGCAACGCGATTGTGTGCACGGAAAGTAATGGCGGCACCCACTGTTATTTGAAACAGCGCTTAACGGGAGACTTTTAAACCGGTATGGTCGGAATTGGATGAGATTATTATAAACGAACGCCTGGTTGCCCAGCAGAAAGTAAGTGACTAGAGTTGAGACGCTCTAGACGACGCACCGACTGAATCGGTGTCGAACAGGCGAGATTTCGAGCCCAACACTTGCCTGACCAGTAGGACTAGGAATTCGGCGTGTAGCGGACGCTCTCGACACCGTGCGACCGCGCCTGGAGCGGCGTCTCGAACGAGTCGTCGTAGCGCGGCTTTGGAAAGCGATCGCGAGTTAGTCATCGTAGGCACGAACGCTGAGAAGGGCATCGCGGGTTGAGAAAGCCGTACAAATTCTGCTTCGAGAAGATGTTGGTTTCACTCCGCCGTGATGAGTATTCGGGTTCGCATCGAAACATCTTTTGGTGCGCCGATCGAATCGAAAGCCAGCCGCGACAGCGAGCAGACGAAGCAGACCGCAGGCACGGAGCAGACGTAGCCTAAGCCTAACGACCGAGCGGAGAGCAGACGATGGGAGCATGGTTGAATTTAGTTTGGATGAGAGAGCGTCGGTGCGCGGGGCATTCTGGGATTGGGTTGTTCTTCCGGCGTCGCTGGGTATGACGTCATGCCGGGTCCTGCCAAATGTTCCTGCCCATGGTGCCTGGAACGCGTCTCCGACTTGTGTGTTTACCGCGTCCAAAAAAGTGGTCCCTCGATTTCCGCCTGATGACGTCATAGAAGTGTCATGCTGTCGTCGGTCGCGACCCTGGTGGTGTCCCAGCAGCTGTGGTGGATGTAGCAGACGCCTGTTCTGCTGCAGGTCGCTCTTCACTTCGACAGTCCACGGAAGCTACAGCAGCAGGAAGTTGGGACGCCTGGGATGCCGTGACAACAGCGACACTCGCGTTCGCTTGTGCTTTCCACCAGCATTTCTACGACCACCCGTCAGGATGGCGACAGGCTACAGCATGACACTCCGGCTTCTGTGACGTCATTTGTTGCCACTTGGGGACAACTTTTGATGTATGGGCGGGATAGGACGCTAAACACACCAGTCGGAGACGCGCTTCAGGCACCATAGTCCTGCCCTATTTAAACGTCCTTGTTGCTGCCATTGCTGCCATTGATTCTGGTCGATGGCAATGCGGCTTCCTTCAGGTCGCCATGTGTGTATTTATTTTAGGGGTCTTGATAATTGTTTCTTACACACCACATATAAATATAGGGGTCCAATTACTCGTTCTAAACAGTTTCAATGGATATAAAAAGCGTGCCCTCGATCTGAACACGTGACATTGCAGTTGGTTTCGTTTTGGCTTCAACCCTTCAACTGCAAGCGAAGGTGCCGCCGCTTCCCATGCACCCTACTCAGAATTTACGGCGCTCCGTGGTGGCCGGTGTTGCTGCATCTGTAGGTTTCTCTGTAGCTGACAGAGAAAATCTAACCACGGCGCAATGCCGATGTATGCTGGAAGCTAGAGCCGGTTTGCTTTCGTTGTTTTTATTTGGTCGGTGGAAATCTAACAACAACGCACGTTTAACAAGGCGCCGGTATTGTTTTGGTTGGACGGGAAGGGGGGAAGCTGCTCGGTTTGCGAGCACGTGTAGCGAAGACGTGACCGGAGAAGTGCCCCTGTGATGTTCCCGGAAGACGGAAAGTATCATTCGTAATCGTCGTGTGTGCTTGGGAAGCGAAGGGAGTCACAGGGTCAACGAGTACGCAACCACAAGCCAAGGTTCACGTCAGCGCTGCGTTGACTTCGGCGATCTCGTTCTGTTTGGTGCAACACGGCGATGCGACAGAGAGCTGAAATGTTCGTGGTGTGTGGTGCGGTGCTTGGAGGTAGAAAGCCATACTAACATGGAGCGCGAATTGGTTGCTGTGGGGTTGAGGTTCTACGGGTTAAGTCTCGTCGTCGTCAGCTGATCCGGTCCAGCTGGTCCGGGAGGACGCAGCGAGCGTCTTTAAAAGTAAATCTTCCTTCGTTCCGTTTCAAAATGTGAAAGTATCCCGACGCATACCGTGAGTAAAAAGCTGCGGGCTTTTCCAACAAAATTACGTCGTTTAAATTGATCAATGGACTCCGGATTGTTGTCCTAGATCTGCCGTTTGTATGCTTCGTGTTGTTGGACTGCGTTTGCACAGCGACGTGTTTGCACAGCGACGCACACCGCTCGAGTAGATGATTCGGTCCTGCAAACAACCGGTTAACAGAATTTCAGGGAAACTTAAGTCACCACCGATATTTTCCTGTAAATCTCGTGCGAGTTTGTTGCGCTCATCATGCGGTGTGAATAAATTAGGGCAAGATTTCCTACCTGCCCACAGATGCATGAACAGAGACCATTTTTACGTAGTGAACATAGTGCTTTTTCTTTATTTTGGAAAGAGGCGTTGGTGCATTTATTACTGTAAAATCACTTGAGAGTTGAGAAATTGGGGAGAGCGAGCAAGCTTTCTCAACTTTGTATCTTTTCTCTCTGGCACTGCCCCTAGTTTCAGTTTCAGTAGGTATTCCTACTAGCAGGTACAAACTGCTCTAAAGCAGGTGAAAGACAGAGGAAGTCAGGACGGTGCGGACTCCGTGTATTGCGCTTTTCTCAAGGTGACTGGGTAAATACCTTTGCGGAATATGCGGAATTTGCAAACGATTTTGTTATGCCCGTCGTTTGCGTCTCTCCAGCAAAACGAATAAGAAGATCTACAAAGGCGCAATCACAAGCCAAGATTTACGATAACTGCGTTTGCTTCGGTGGTCCGTGTAGTTGTATTTTACCCTGCTCTCTACAACACCGTGTCATGACAAAGAGCTGGAACGGTCGCGGTTTGTGCTGGCCTACCGGTTGACAGAAACCCGCTTCGCCCGCATCGGCACCGAGTGCACTTGGGCTGTTGATGATCAAGCCTTTCATCCGCGGCTTGTCGCCAGCTGTTCCTGCTGGTCAACGGTGAGGAAGCGGCGAGAGTGACCTCTTAGGTAAATGTAAATCCTCGTTCATCCAGTTATCCGGTGTCAAAGTGTGGAAGATGTCCCACGTGTACTGAGGGCGGGAACTACGAGCGTTTTGCCTTGCTTTTATAACTGAAACCAGAGCAGCGAGATAACTGCCTTGCGTAGTCCAAAATTACGAAGCAATAAGTTTTAACAGGTCGAGTACGTCACCGGGGATGCAGGCGAGACGGTGCACACTGTTTAAACGCTTGCAGTATTCACGAGTGGTACCAGGAAAACGACGTCAATAGAGAAGGAGTTCGCGATTCAGCATAATGCAGTGCCACGGGCCCGTGAATTTTCGAAATTCGGAAAGATAACGGTATAAAAAAAAAAAACGCATTAGCGTTACACCAGTGATCTCGAATAACACCGGTCACAAACTCCCGAGCCCCACCGCTCCACTCAACACCGACACGACATACGACAACAAACTGCATCAAAACGCCCCAAAAGTGAAGGCGTCTGCTCGCGTACTGCAACTAGCGGAAGTGAAGTGTTGGGCGGATGTCCTTCAAAAGAATATATGAAAAAATGCTTTGCGCACGGATCATTTCCATTTATTATTAATTACATAAAGATAAAATCCCAATATTTTTTTTTATCTGATTCAAGCTAGTCGGACTGCTCATAACACTGGTCTAGCATGAAAATAACAAAAAATTTGAACTTCTTCACGACCGGTTTAAGATTTATTGTTAATACATCGATATTTTTTGCAACAGACTAACATTGAAGAAATCGTAAGGGTGCAGCCGAGCTGGTGAATATGAACCATGTTGAATTAACTTGAGACTGGGGTAGACAAGAAACATCAAAACGTAAAAGGGACAGAAAATAGACAGGATGACGTCTCAAACACGAGACGTCGTCCTGTCTATTTTCTGTCCCTTTTACGTTTTGATGTTTCTTCTCTACCCCAGTCTCAGGTTAATTTAACATGGACTAACATTATAGATTTTGCCTGCATAATTTTTAAATGCAAACAATTCTTACATGCGACTGTCCATTGCGCCGTGTTTTGTGTCTTCTTCTATAAATCTTTAACTGTCAGCGACTAAAGAGCTCACCCGCACATGTCAAGCTTATATACGCCGCGGGGAGAAGTGTACGTTGAGTAGGAAGTGTCGGGCGCGGTGTTGGTGTTGTGTGTGTGTACATGTCGGTGCTGTGTAATGCGTGGTAGTCGTGTTGTCTGCGATGTATGTAGGGTTGCTGTTTACTCGTGATCGTATTAACGGACTCGTTTTTTTTTCTATATCCTGCTAGAAATCTCGCTAGGTGGCGCAAGTTACCGCCCGATTCCAAATAGTTTGCTCGAGTTATTTGTTTTTCTGTCTAGCGGCTCCGTCGCATTGCGTCGTAGCTATCGACGCCGCCGACCGCCGACGACGCACATACGTACCTTTGCATGTAGCTACGTCCGCCGCTTGGAGACTGTTTACTGTGTATAAAAGACATCGAACGAAAACAAACGCGTCCTGTGTGCTCTCAATTCGACTGAACGGCGGGCGACTCGCTGGGCTCGTCTCAGCCGTGTTTAGCGGAAGAAAAACCCGGTGTATCGTGTTACGTTTACACGGCACCTCTTGTGTAGACGAATAACACACATGGCTGTGTGTAAAACGAGCATGTTAGGACGTGTCCGCTATGGGACAACGGTTTACACGTCTGGGCGTGTTATTTTTGCTAACGGTGTACTCCCCTGGAGTTGTCCAACAGTTTCAGCAAGTCATTGGTCAGTCCCTCACCAAAATGATTCATACATACGCACTATGCTCATCATCCACGAAGTTTTATCATGGGGCACAAATACAAAACACTCACTTTAAAAACTGTTTTGTAGTGAAACGCGGTAGACGCTAGCAAAGTAAGCGTATCAAGTCTAGTGCAAAGAAAGGTTCTACCCCCCTAGCCAAGGCCTTCGAGCAGACCAACCACACTCTTAGAAAAAAGGGTATGGATAGTCCTCCCTTAAAGGAGGAATGGTCTTGTAACCTATGTTCCTACAGAAAGGGAGAAACCTTCGTCCCTGAAGCAGGGGAGCAACTAGTTCCTCCGTCGCCTGCATCTCATTATGGCGGCCCTGAATCGAGCAAATCGAGCTCAATAAGGCTCAACGAGGACGCTACGTCTCTTGTACGGGACAAAAGGAGCAGCAAATAAAAGCGTAACACGAGCTTTCCGCGAACTGTCTTTATTTCCGAAGCCAGGTTCCCCCCGCAGGTACAGAAACTTGCGTTTCGAAAGCAGCTACTTAGTCTTCTCGTCCCCAGCACTGCGATGTTAAACGGAGACAACCGAGAACCAGTTACTTCGCGCACTTCACGTCTTACCTTTGCTGTTCCTCGAGTCACGATTCTTTCGCCAACCGCACATCACGGAGGAATGGCAAACCAATCCGCGACACCAAAAGCCTTTCTCAAAACAAAACAAACTCGAAGCCGCTGTTTACCGCGTAGCGTGAAAGAAGGTTAAATCGCTTGCCACCAGATGGCAGGGTCAAACAAAGTAATTGCAACCAGCATAGCTAGGCGGCGCTAGGTACCGCCCAATTCATGTTCTACAAAAAAATATTTTTTTATTTTGCTCAGGCTATCCTTGCGCTTTCGGATCCTCTACTATACACACATTACGCATACTACAAGCATCAGGTGAACATACAGTAACATACACACACATGACAGATACAAATGTCAACACAGCGGCACACTAACCCGAACACTACACCCGAGTTCTGCGTTTCCGGCTTTTATACTGGTCGTTTTGAACGTACGGAATTTTTCGGTGACTCCTTAAGCAATATAAAATATTCCCAGCATGTTGATCTTTTCTCAGCAATGTAATACCACTGAGAATATTTCGAATGGCTCAGGGGATGAATCTCTTATTAAGAAGTAAATGCTCGATCATGCCGTAATTATTTAAAAGCCAATAAATCACGCCGCTCCAATGCGGCTCAAGCCATGAGTTTGTTTCCCCGCACGGCACGTCGTAGCCGGTATTTCTATTGTAGTTTGTTTTGCTATTTGTGCTATTCGCGCACGGCTTCAATTGCCGTCTTGAATTAATCTCTGCAGAGCGGATATTCACTCAGCTGGAAGTGATGCTTCACGGGCAGAGAAATCGCTTTTCGATCAACTTGAATGCAGTCAAAGCCGCGACTTGCGGCAGGTGTTAAGTGTACGGAGCTACACCGTGGCGAGCTTGAAAACTTCTAGCGCTCATCCCAGCGCGCCACTTGGAGGGCAGGTTCTCCAGGAACTGTAGTATATTTAACCAGCAAAATAAAGGGTAGCTTTTTTTCTTTTCCGATTTTACCTACTATTCTTGTTTAATGCTGAAATTCCACACTGTACGTATATATACGTGCTTTCAGTCATAATTTCGTACTTTTCAGTCCTTTCCACAGAGCGCAATCGCTCTCGGGGAGGAGACAACCGACAGTCACATTGGCCACAGTACGATAGGAGCTTACTGTTCAGACCAGCGTTCCAACATGACTATCCGCACGTCGATCGATTGCACCTAATCCCTAAAATGGTCTAAACTCTTTAATGTAAAGCGGAATGTCAACCTGCGACAACCCCGCCCCCTCCGATCACGGCTCGGCCAGCGGCATCAATGCCCGACAGTTTACGTCATCTCATCTTGTTGTTACACCACTGATACGCGAACACACGGCCACATCGCCGATAATTCCAGTCTTCTGTTCACAACGTACAACACTGCCATCACGATGTTGCTGCTATGTTGCTGACACGCAGAAATACAAAGCACGTTGATTGCCGGTTGGCACTCGGCATCGGAAAACAGAACCAAACTCAGCACGGAAGGCACCCAGGCAGCCAGCAGCAAAACCTGCCGGTCTTGGACGCAGTTCCTGAGATTTCCATAACGTCGAAAACGTCGACACAGATCCGCGTGGTTCCGCTACTGTAGTTCCGCGTGGGCTGGCGTGGGGTGGGCGGGTGGGCAGGGTGGGTTCCGCAATCCGGAGACGGCGGAGACGGCGACAACGGCGATCTTACCCAGTGTGCGTAGCTCTGCTGGCACTGCTCCGGAGCTTCGCTGTTTTTAGCGGCTTCGTTTGCTCGTTTGCTAAAATTAGTGATAAAAACATCAATGCAACCGAAATGTTCTGCACGTTTGGACTAGAAGACGGAATTAACGGTGGCCTTCGTTGCCGGTGAAGCTCAATCAACTCAACAACTTTTCTTAAACAACGTGTGCGTCGTGCTCGAAAAACGAAACCGAAAGAATATAAGTCAGGAGGGCGAAATCTTTCTCCCGTCTGCCTGGAGAAGGAGAAAAACGTTTTGTTCCTCCCTTTTTCTCGTGTCCGCTTGGGGGCGCGCCAGTAGAAGGGAGGAAGACGCGCCGTTGCTACCTTTTTCCTCCATTTTTTCTTAGAGTGCAGGTACGGGCTCCAACACCGTGATGAAGTCGTACTCGTCTTGCATTTCTGACTTCTCAGGGTTAGCCCTAGCGCAAGCTCCACCAACGCTCCCACACAGCCTGTGGCTTCCTCCACGCCTAACATTACCCTGCTCTTTGCGTAATCTGAAGCATGGCATAAACCCTCGTCAGGTTTGAATGCCTTTCGGAAAATTGGCTCGTCGGAGTGGTCAGCGGTTGCTCTAAACGCCCTCGCTTCTGTTGCCGCATCGAACGAGAGACCTTCTGCTCCGCGTTCTTCGGCTAAACTTTCAGCAGCGTATTCGCGCACCTCACCGTTCTCACTACGAGGTGCATTCTGCACCATTCCACGAGGTGGGCTTTGTGCTCCACCCGTGTCCTGAGGCGGTCCAACTACCTCAATCGTGGGTGGATCCTTCGCGTCTCTCGCGGGATCACTTTGATCTAAGCTCTCCTCCATCTCTGGGGACTCGTCCTCGGCTTCAAGGGGCGAGATCATGTCTTCATCACTCACGCTCCGAGGCATCCTGCGCCTTTCTGCGCGGTGGGCGCTGTGCTCCACCGCGTCCTGAGGCGGTCCAACTACCTCACCCGTGGGTGGGTCCTCCGCGTTTCTCGCGGGATCACTTTGAGCTAAGCTCACTTGCCCCTCTGGGGACTCGTCCTCCGCGTCTCCGGTTTCCAAAAGGCCTATCCACGATTCTAGACGGTGGCATTCAGCCTCGCAACGTGCCGTTGCCGCAAACCGTTCCGCTTTTTCTTCCGGCCCTATTGATAACCGTGCTTCAACCGTAAGCCCATTTCAGCGCTCTCCTCTCCCAGTCTGGGGCTTCCAATTCCCATTCGCGGACTTCCAGCTCGCTCTCTTTCGCGTTTTCATAATTGATCCTGGTGCACGCGAGTTGCTTTTTAAGACATTTTTAAAGGACAAATTGTCCAGCCCTAGCAGCTTTCAAGTCTCCCCTCTCCATGTGTAGGCCACAGCACGTTACACCTGTGGAGTTTTCTCGCAATCCAAAATCTCGCTCTTCTTGCTAAACACTATTGCTATTATCTCTCACTCTCCATGGTAGCCTCTCCACCGTGGTCAGTGCGTCCTGTCGCGGACGCCAGTTTTTTTCTGGCAGCTCTCAATTTGCTCCCTTAAAAAACTCATTCCAAGCTAAATCTAATGTAACACCAGAGAAACAATCAAAAATGGTTTTGAAATATTTTTTTTTTAACTAAGCAAAATCAGAAATGTTTTTAAAAACATTTTCAATGATTGCGTTTTTTGTGTTTCTTCCAGTATCGGTGTTTTCACATGTGACTGAGTAATACCCCAAACACTCTCGAATATCGGCGGCCATTCATCCTTGCAAAACAACGTGTCATTTATTGAACGTCAGTATAACGATCGGCAGATGTCATTGGGCTGAGTCAAATTCGAAATATTTATATTTAATTTGCATGTGATTTTCTTATGCTTAAGGCATTAATGGTCGTACAATGAGGTCACCCTAGTTTATCAATATTTTCGACATCGATAAACCATTGAGTTGTGTAAATCGCTCAAATTAATCATATTGTTGCTAAGGCAAACCGTGCATTATGTTTTTAGCGAACATATATATACATTAAATTTGCAGCACTTACACTTAAAATCCAGCTACCTGGCGACTCTTTAAAAGGGCAAACACGTGAGTCGAAGGAGCACAAATAGTTGATAAACACACCTTTAGTTGCATGTATCCCCTGACTGCATGTACTGGCAGAACCTCGTAACGCTGCTTTACGCGAGTGTGCCAACCGTATTTGGATGTAGAACAAGACGCAACGACAGATGTATTCTGCAGCATGAACACTAACGCTTCGATCCTACTTTGGACAGTCCACGAAAATCAGTTTCTCATCGTACTGCGCAGGAATTTACTACAGAGGTGCGGCAAGGTGGTGCATGCAACGGATAAACATACCTCGTTAAAAAAATGAGAACCAGCTTTGTGCAATTTTTCGTGCAAGCCTTCGATAGAGTATCACACCCCAAGCTGATCATTAAGCTAACACATGCTATTGGCTGAAGGACCCATAGTCAGTTGGATTGAAAACACCTTATAGACAAGAAGCTTCAAAAGCTGGCAGAGTCACCTTCGGCGTTCCGCAAGTTTCCGTCCTGGCGCCAGTCCTCTTCCTACTCTTTATAAACGATATCACAACTAACATTGATGCTAAAATGATAATATTTGCAGATGACTGTATCATATATCGGGAAATCGACTCATCGGATGATCACCTAGCGCTAAATGACTCTCTTCAATTGATCAATAAATAAGTAGTGCACTGATTGGCAGATGTCACTCAACGCGAGCAAAACTGTTTGCGTGTCTTTAACAAAGGAACAAATCTAGTTCTAAATTTAAGTACGGCTTTGATAACGTAACGATCTTACGGATGACTCAGTGTAGATATTTAGGCTCATTTATTACTTCAGATTTAAGGTGGAACCTTCTCGTAAACTATGTAACGTCAAAAGCATTAAAAACGTATGTATATAAACAAAACACTCAAGCTAGCCGCCACACCCACTAAACTCCTAGCAAACACTAGCCTTGTAAGATCAACGCTGGAAAATGCAAACATCATATGGTTTTATCACACGAAGAATAATATAGCTAAGCTTGAAAATATACAGCGCATAGCAGTAAGATTTATTTTAAAAAATACAGGCGCACCAATTCACGAACTGAAATTCTTAAAAAGTTTGGTCTCCTTGCACTATCTAACAGGGCTAAATGAATTAGTCTTAAGTTCTTGTACTTTCTGCTACATGGTCCTTTCAAAATTGACAAATCCAAGTACATCTCTTTTTCAGATATAGACAGACCAGGCACAAACATAGTAAAACCTTGACCGAATATTGCTTTAAAAATGACTGCTTCCGTTACTCTTTTTTCTTTTTTCTTTAGCTACTAAAGAATGGAATTAACTAGATCCTGTCCTTACTAACAGCACATGCATCACATCATTTCTATCTCGGTTGGATGTTTTATTTTACAGAGGTATGTGATTATGAATGAATTGATTTGCATATTTTTTAGTTTCACTTGTGCTTGAACAGTGGTTGTATAATTTGGCTTAAAAACTGTATGTGAAGCCTTATGCATTATTCTTAAAGGCATTGCTACTCTTATTTTAATCCCAGTTATTATCGTACAAATTACTCGCATTTTTATGTTGTAGATGCGAAGAAATCATAAAAAGTGTGTACATATTGTTGCGTGCTTCTTCTTGCTAAAATCCGTAAGGGATTGGCTGTATTTTAAAATAAATAAATAAATAAATAATCCGACGATGCCATTTCCCGGGCGATGCAGACAGTGTTCGTTGACTTGAAGACGGAGCCGACTGATGGCATGCATCGAAGAACTTTGCCGGATCTTCTGCTATCGAAACCCGAATCGGCGGGCCCCGCGCGCCATCGATGCATACGCCATCTGTGGTCAGCATCACCAAGACAACGAGCAACGCCTGCGCCGCCCGGAAATGACGCTAGAGATTGTCCGGAAGAGGTTCTTTCTTTTTTTTTTTTACTTTCTTGAACGAGGTAATTTTATCCATTGAAATTTTAACTTCATGCATGCACCATCTAGCGGCACCTCTGTAGTAAATCTTAGCGCGGCAGGTTGAGAAATCGATTTGTGTGGACCCCCTAAATTGGAATCTAAGTGTTAGTGTACATGTTGTATAGAATAAGGTACGCGTTGCTGACCCTTCTTAAGCAACACATCTTCTATAACTACATTATGTTGATTTATAAATGACTCAGAGATAGCACAACACCGACACTGCATGAAGCAAAAACGGCACGCACATACACAAAGTCTCGGGGTAGTGTTATGTCTAGTAACATGCACCAGCTCGTTTGCACCTTGACTTTCTGTTTAATAACACGGAATCCCTAACTATTTCCAAGATATTTCTTAATATAAGACTAAAAAACCGTGTAGTTCAGTCGCACTGCGTCTTTCAGATACACCTAATGCAATAAATACAATGATTACGTTTCAACACTGATTACGAACGTCGTATTGTCGTTTGTCAAACACGAAGCTTCCCACGATATCTAAATGAAGGTAGCCGAGCTACCTTTACTTTTACTTATTTTTATGTCGTTTGTTTTTGCAAAAATACAAAGCTTGTCCCCAGAGGAATAGATGATTGTTTATTCTTAAAAAGTAGTCGTTATATCTTGTCTTCAGCTACTGAACAATAAGTTTAGTAGATACACTAATATGCTTTCTAATATCCGGACTAGACAAAGATTTCTATTATGTGCCAAAGAAGGCGCTTTCGAGGCTTACCAGTAACACATTGAGACGGAAAATTCGAAATCGCGGTCGACTCGATACTCCTAACGTGTTTTCGTTCTCAGTGGGTATTGTAGGTATTGATTTAATATTTCTTATTGATTGTGACTATTTCAAACCACCCTGGTGAAATTAAACAAAATTGAATTCATCTAAAACATAGTATAAGGACCTATAATATGGTATATGAACTTATAAACGACTCTTAATTTATTCACGTTCTGGTACGCTTATTAAAAAAACTATGAAAATTTATGTTTTTTTTTATATTTACTATAGGACAGGCTTTTTGTTAGTTTTAACAGTGACAACATAATTTAGTTCAATGCTTTCAAATCGGCCTTTGCAAATATATACGAATATTGTCCCCTTTTTGTAGGGTCACACAACTTCTTGAAAGTAGAAACCACAAGTCCCATTATATCTTCTTACGAAAACGGCTATATTTTGGGCATTCCTAGCATTTAACACCAGTGCTAGTGCGGTTATTCGGCACCATGACAGAACAGCACACGAAAAACTGCGCGCGACAAAATAGCGTGGTCGAAATAGCACGCGTCAAAACAGCACAGCGTCAAAACAGCACGGCATCAAAACAGCACGCGTCAAAATAACACGCGACAAAATAGCATAGCGTCAAAACGGCGCAGCGACAGAAGAGCACGTGCCAGAACAGCACGGCGTCAAAATAGCACAGCGTCAAAATGGCACAGCGACAAAAGAGAATGGCGTCAAAACAAGATATGACAATATAGCTAGGGTTTGGCCGTTCTCGGTTTCTATTATTTTGAAATTCGGCGTACTTTTTTCGGTTTTTATTCCAAACAGAAGTTTCCGGTTTATTGCGGTGAATGTTTGTCTTCTCAGTTGTTTTCGGTTTATTGACGGAAACCAGTATACTGACGAAAATTCAGTATTTAAAAACGTGTCTTTAAAATGTGTAGTAATTAAACGAGGTACTGGTTTTCTTATTTGTTGCTGTCTGTGGCAGCCGACGCGACCTGTTCTGCAAGACGCACTGGGGTCCTATCGTGATTTGACATTATCGTCGTGTGCTCGTATTTGTATACAGGACGAACACGAGCTTCACTACCACTTCGGTCGGAGAGGCAAATATCAAAATCCAGAAATTTGCAAGCATTGTACTCAGTGCATTGTTTCCCCATTTTCACGACTGCGAGAGGTGGTAAATTTGCACCGACCACAGAAACGACAATAAAACAATCGTATTTATGCCCTCCTCTAGTAGACGGAAGCTAGGGGTGTTATAAAATGTGCGGCATTTACGGATGCTCTTGATTTTCATTGTTCGGTTCACGAATAAACTCTCTTTTTTGAACAAAGAATTCGGCACACAGAACTCAGGGGAAAACCTCAGATTTCGTCCTGAAGACCCCTCGCCTCCGGAGCTTTTGTTGAAAGTTGAACCGATCTTGGAGACAAGCTGAAAGCTGCGAAAGGAAGTGCTCATACGGCCAGTGATAAGTCACATCCCCCCACCCCCTACCCCTCCAACGCCCTGGAAAATAATTTCCTTTTTAGTTAAAACCGAATTCGGAAAAATTAATTCGGAGTACTTTTACCGCTTTTATTTGGTTTAAGTCGAAAACGCTGAACCCTGCATGTAGCGTATGGAGTTCAAAGATGCATGTTTCAATGTAGGCACGGTAAAGGAATGTAGGGTCTAGGCCAATTCGTCGAAAGCAAACTCGTCGACGGCCAATTGGTCGAATCAGTTATGTGGGGAGCAAGTTTGGAGGGGGGAGTATACTTGGTGCGCACATGAAGGCTCCCTGGCAGCATCGAAGCCCCCGCTGGTACGTATTCTGGCTATTTCTCGAGCAGTTCCGCTAATTTTGACGCGCAAGTTTTCTGGTGATGTCGTCTACAATAAATCAATCAATCGGACGGAAATGTGCTGTCGTTAGTTAGAAAAATCACAAAAGTGTTTGCTGTAACGGTGTGCTCAGCCCATGCTGTAAGGCAACAACATTGAGGCTGTGGCATGTTTCTGCTTGTCCGGGTCTCACTCGATCGAGGCCTTCGGTGGCAATAATCTGGGAATTTAACTCAAAATAACTTCTCGCCTGCAGGCTGCAGCCGCGTGTTTCCGAGACATTTTATTCACGGCGAGTGAACTCTGCAGAATCGGTGCCCATGGTCCACCTTGAATACGCTCGATATTTAAGTCACCTTATCTTACCGGTTCTATGAATGCACCTTTAAACGGCGCATCTCCCACTTTTCTTTTTCTTTTTGTTTTTTTTGTTTTTGGGCGGGGGGGGGGGGGGGGGAGACGTTTTACGCTTAGCTGGTAATTACGAAACGACGAGTACTACGGAACCTCACAGGACCGCCGCTACCCGGACGGTTCATAACTTTAACTTGTGGATTTCTTTTTCCCAATAACTTTTCCTCTTTCGCTGGTTCTACAAAAAATACCAGACAACGCGGCCAACATCGACGCGAAGATATCACCTCTAACTACCCAATCTCTTCAGAGATCAGCGTAATTAAGTAGTGGTAGTAGTAGGCTTCCATCCTTTATGACCCAGCGACAATAAATGAAAGGTTCAAGGCGGTTAGAAATTATTCGCGCAGAGAGAGGTGAAGAGCGCGCTCGAAGTTGCGATGCATGCGTGCTATTATGACTCTGTGCTGTTTTGACGCCGTGCTGTTTTGGCACGTGCTCTTCTGTCGCTATGCCGTTTTGACGCTATGCTCTTTTGTCGCGTGCTCTTTTGACGCGTGCTGTTTTGTCGCCGTGCTGTTTTGACGCTGTGCTGTTTTGATGCGTGCTGTTTTGACCGTGCTGTTTTGTCGCGTGCTGTTTTGTCGTGTGCTGTTCGGTCGCGTTCCCCGTTTATTCTTTTTGTTGCAGTAAACGTTAGCGATGCTCAAGTTTTATTAGGTTAATGGTTGACTATACCAAACTAAATACGCCACGTCTGACACGGCTTCCAAACAATTAAATGTTATGCCTCAAGATTTGCCGGAAGAATCTTGAAATCCCGAGTAAATCCAGGTAATTTTCTTCTTGATGTTTCCAATCTGGCCGCGCTTCACCGTGAAAAAAAAAAGGCAGGGGATTGCCTTAAAAGATTACAGAAATAACATGTTCGGCACAAACCGGCTATTATGTTTAATTTGGGTATAGTAGTAGTAAAGTAAAATTATGTTTAACTCGTTCGTGGAATGTGAACCGCTCATGGCCCTGGCTCGATTTCATGAAACGATTTCTTTCGCCTTTAGGACAAGCTCGTTTAATTTATTCTAAGAAGTATAACTGAATTGAGTTGAACCCTAAAATACGAAGAGACTAGGCGCAATGCAAAAAGAATATCCTTCCCCCTTCAACCAAGAAAGACACTGGCAAATAAAACGTTGGTCGCTAAAGAAACCGAGAGGGCCGGAACGCGTTAACGCAGGAGAAAGATAGGAATAGATGGCAAAACCGTCGTAGCGCATTGGACCAGAACAAGAGAAGTCATCTTGAATAAGATGCTCGAACGAACACGAAGATAGGAAAGAAGCGTAAAAAAACTAAGCGAATACGATAATGTAGAATAACACTAGGCAGAATCCGAGGTGCAAGCTAGGACTATAAAAAAACAAAACAAAAACAAAAAAACTCATCACTATGTGCTCGTTATGCAATCCCTGCGGCGTTCTATTATTTTTTTAAGTCGAAGAATCGGTCACCGGGCAACTGTAAAAAAGAACACCACATTCAAACGGCCATCTAAGCAGGATATACTCGTTGCACATGAAACTTCACTAGGTTTTCATTTCCAAAGCTAATTTATTATCCTCTAAAAAAATCTTCGACACAAGGAATAAAATATTTACGGCTCGATGGTTGACCCGAGTAGGTTGGTCCTTAAGATGAAGTACTATGGGAGCCAAATGTTTACTTTATTTTCTTGACGATTGTTTTTTTTTTTCTTTTTTGTCGGGTTTGTGAATATACGACTGAACATACTATGTAGTGATTTTTTTTTAAGAATTAAAGGAATCAGCACATGCATAGTCAACCGATGTACGTTAACTCAAAATAACGGCAAGTAACCAACGAAACATATCGGCCTTTATGTCGCAATAAATTGATTGCCCTTATCCATAACAGGGTCTATTTAAAATAGTCGAAGCTGAACTTTTCATTTTTTTCAACTGTGACCTGGACATATTCCCAGAGATCAGATGACTGATCTCAAGGAGTATAGACTAATCTGTGTTTTCGTGCCACTCCGTTGCCGGAAGGACATATGCATCCGACCGGTACATCTAGGTCAGGCGCTCGTCGACAAGAGGCGTTTTCTTCCCAGTGATCGTATCGATGGGGGTGGATAAAACCATTCATGGGTTGGCACCCCCTCCCCCCTTTCCTACCCACTTTTTTCTAATTTATCTTTTGCCTTTGCTCTCTGCGAGGGGCGCTCGGACACCTGGCCGCCTTACTGAGACATTTTAAGCTAAATATCAAGTTGAAAAAGAGGTATAGGTGAATGGTTCCACAGGAGCGATCGGATAGGCGCGGAAATATGTAGCGGGTGATTCTGGGAGATAAATGGGAAGGCTTAAACTGGGAGCTCCCTATTCGCGCTCACTTTTCTATCGTGTGGCGGAGCAACTTAAATTCTGTACTACATTCCGTTTCATGGTGTGTTCGAGCGCAGTCAAGGCTACACCATAGACAAGTATACCAACCCATACCAAAAGCGCGAGGCAACGGTAAACTCACTGTAGTTGATTGGTGTAGACGATGATAGCACACCCACAGAAATTAGCTGATTGTTCTCGAGTCTTACAACTGTTATAAAATCCTCCATCCGTGAGCTATAAAAGTGCGCAGAACAGGTGGCAGGTAAAATTATTATCGTAATTTTTTTTTTAATTTTATACGTTTCATTTGCTGAATATCACGTTTCGCTTGTGCCCTGGGGTCTACAGCGGCAGAAAATGTGGTCTCAAACGAATATAACGTTTCTCTCAGCTGCTTTTATCAGTTATGAATGGCTTATGCAACGTTTTGCACTCATCGGTTTTCGTGCAAGAATCGCTGGGAAAGCCGATTTCAAGGTGCCTAAAAATTTGAAACCAAAGAGACTATAAACTCTTTTGTCTATTCCCCCAATACTATTTGACAAATGCGCTGCTTTCTCATGCAGAAAAGGGATTAGAGAATAAGTTTGAGGGATCGATGAATTGCGCTTAATGTGAGAAATGCACATGCCACTTTCTGCGCGGAGTGTTGTGAATACTACTCAAATGTCCTTGTGCTTTATAGAAAAAAAATTAGAAATTCGTCAATACAAGTAGAAGTTTGGGATATCAATGAATTGCGCTTAATGTGAGAAATGCACATGCCACTTTCTGCGCGGAATGTTGTGAATTCTACTCAAATTGCCTTGTGCTTTAAAAAAAAAAATTAGAAATTTGTCAATACAAGTATAAGTTTGGGATATCAATGAATTGCGCTTAATGTGAGAAACGCACATGCCACTTTCTGCGCGGAATGTTGTGAATGCTACTCAAATGTCCTTGTGCTTTATAGAAAACAAAAATAGAAATTTGCCAATACAATTATAAGTTTGGGATATCTATGAATTGAGCTTAATGTGAGAAATGCACATGCCACTTTCAGCACTGAAAATAATGAAAACAACTCAAATTTTCTTTTGTCTATTTAGAAATTATGATTTTGGCTATGAAATTGAAACTTCCTAAAATATAACGAACGGGCGAATGGTTTCTTACTGTAGCTGGGTTTCCGCAGAACGAAAGCCCGCGCTGCAGCTGAGAAGTCATTCTTGCGTGCCAGCTTCGCCTCAACCTCGTTTCGACCTGGGTCGACATCGCTCCGGGGGTATTAGCGACGTGCGCGACCAAAAGGGTCGCACCGGTCGAAGTTCCCGATTGGCCACAGCATTGCTTCTTCTATTGTGATAATGGCGCCCAATCGCCGGTTCACGCCAAGGCAAATCCTGCCAATCACGGCGAGGCAAATCCTGATAGTGACGTTAAAAAAAACAAAAAAACATAAGAGGGCCCCACCGAAATATCTCGGCGCTAGTAATCACCAGTGCGGGATGCACATTAAAGATTCTGGGTTGACAGCAATTCGGTGCGGCTAATTTTCCAGTTAAGTAAGGAGACACCAGACCTAAATGGTTGGCAGGCAAAGTTCCCGCCATATCATCTTCTATACAAATATATTGCGAACTTCCCTTTAAATGAAACCTGTTCCTTCGACTAATTCTAACTAGCGCGAGGATAGGATGCAGTATATTCAGTACTCGTGGGGAGATATATAGACACCTTGAGCTTGTATGCTTGCAAGGTACCCATATTTGACGCTCGAGTTCAGGTGTAAGCGTCTAAACTTTGAGAGTGTCGACTCGTTGAAAACAAAAACACACAAAAAACCACATATATGTTTTTTTAAGAACTACGTCATCAAGACGTATTTCCATAGATGTAGTTTTTTTTTATTTTCTTGTTCCATCATAATGAATTTATTCTTCAGTGTATAACATCAACAAAAATTACACTGCTCAAGTACAATCACGGACACTCGGTTGGAATGTTTTCTGCATTAAGATTCCTGTTCAATTCTTCAGCCGACTTTATGTGCGGCTGCTGAGTTGCACAAATCCTTAGGTTTTAACAGCCCCTAAATGTACTCTAAACGGAAATTACCGTTTTTTTTAATCATATAGCAAACATAATAGATAAATAAATTGAGTTTTAACGCTTTCGCCTGTCACGCAGCTTTAGGGGCTGAAAGTCGTCCCTCCTTTTGCCGCTAAAACCACGTAATCATACTAAGCCAAATAGAGGGGTTAAAGATGTTAGATGTTCACAGTTTATCGATAGGCAGTATGCATGTAGTCTTCAGAATAAATGTCGCTTTACTAGCTGTCTACTAGCAGTGGCCACGCTCTAACACCTTGGATGAATTTAATTACTAACAAACATTTCTGCACTTCAATTTACTCTGCAGTCACCGACGGCCTAAAAAACCCAGATCTCGTTGAGCCCCGGACATCTTATCAATCATAAGCCAATCCATGGCAGCATCAGCCGATAAAAACGCCGAGGAACAATTCACGAATCAGGAAACATGACCATTCTAGGCCACGCCCTGACTTTCTGAAGTGCTCAGTGACAATGAGGCGAGCAAGTGTTCCCAAAGACGTCGTTGGTGCATCGGAACGCTGGGTGGGGCACGCCAATGAAAAGGCAACATTCACACGGCGAGAGGAACCCGCCACGACGAGGTACTCAGGCGCAAGCTGTCAATGGTTGATATCGGGCCGGGGGGGGGGGGGGGGGGGGGGGAGAGAGGAGCAAGAACACGAGGGCGTATTCGGCGGGTAAACTCAACTCACGAGGTGTGCAAAAGAGCAGACAAACTTGCGCGCCGTTTAGAGCGTTCCCAAAGGTAAATCGCCTTCTGCACGCTGACATCTTGGTCTGCTGGGCTGTGGAATGCCCTCTGAGCATGCATTGTAGATCGGTTGTGCGGTATATCAGACGCTGCACATGCGTCCACAGCTCAGTGATTCGCCATTTTTTCGGCCGAGTGATAAGCTCTGGAAAGGTCCGTAGCCGAGAGGGCTTAAAGGCATTCAACTTTAACAATCATTCGTATGGATATCGTGTTTCATATTATAAGGACCGTAGTAGATGCATATTATATGCATCTACTAAGGTTCTATCTTGAAAATCGGAAACAATATGTGTGTTGCGGTAAAGTTTGTTCTAATACAAAACCAATTTTCTCAGGGGTACCACAGGGAAGTATTTGGGGCCATTTCTTTTTAACGTCTATGTAAATGATATAGTAAATATTGACCCATCTATTAAATTTGTAATGTATGCAGACAATACAACACTTTTTATGCTTTTGATAATGTGGAAGAGCTCGTGTCAAAAATTAATTCAGTATTAGATAAAATATCATCATGGACCGACAGGAAAGCTTTAAAAATAAATACTAGCAAAACTAAAGCTGTTATATTTCGGACAAAACATAAAACTATTCCATCAATATGTAGGATAACCTTAAACGCAGTTGACATTGAATTGGTAGATGACTTTAAAACACTTGGAGTAGTGTTTTCTCATAATATGACTTGGGACCATCATATTGCGTATCTTAATAAAAAGCTGTCTAAGGTTGTAGGGCTGATATGGCGGCACCGGTATATACTTCCAACATCAATTAAACTCTTGTTATATAAATCGTTATTTTATTCTCATTTAAATTACTGTTCCTTAGTCTGGTGTAAAACTACAATAACAAACTTGGAGAAAGTACACTTAATTAAAAAAAAAATGCTAAGAACTATTGCAAATGCACCATATTTGGCGCATACGAAAAACTTGTTCAAAATGTATAATATACTTAGTATCAAAAATATGTATAGCTATAGACTATCCACGAGGCTTAAAAAAGAATTGCAACATAACACCTCTTCCTTGGTAGCATTGTCAAATTTACAAAGACATGTTGCAACGTATCAAACACGTAACCCCGATTATTGGCAAATACCAAATTGTAGAATGAATGTTGGCAGAGAAATGTTATCCTACCGGGTCCCAAGACTTCTCAATTCTCTTATGTTTCACAATATTGATATAGATAAATTGAGTTTAAATGAATTACGTACTGTCATGCATAGCTTTAGTATAGTGTACTGATATTTGGTCTTGTATATATTTGGATGTTGTATCTATATGTTCTCGGTTAGTTGTTAATCCGGTAATTTCTCCTCGTGTCCATGTATTTGTATCTTTATGTAAACGTAGATTTTGTATATTTTTATGCTTTGAAGATTGTCGAAAGGTAATTGATATCCGTTGAATGTGCTTATTCTTTGATTGAATGCCTTTGTGTTTTATTTTATTCCCTCTTAACTGCTGCAGAATGTCACTGGGGCCGAGAGCTCGTCAAGCCGTCTATCGCGGCTTTTTTTCTCGGCCCCATCATTACTCGGTAATGGGAAATGAAAATAAAGCTTATTATTATTATTATAAGGTTGTGCCTCTACTTTGTCAGATTGTTTGGATTGATAATCGGTGCATTCAACAAAACAAGGATTCTGAATTGGTGCATTCTACAGTATTGAACATGCAAATAAAGAAAAAGGATCGAGCAATTGTTTTTAATGTGACATGAAACATTTTAGTTTGTGTGAAACGGCATGCGTTATGACATGTCGCACACTTTATTTAGTTGCAGAAATGTTTTTGCATGTTTTCTTTTTACCGTCTCGTCATTTGCCGAGCTCCATTTGTAGATTGCGGTGGCTGTTCTCTCTATGGGACCTACGGAAGATTTTTCTAGAATGATATTTATAAAAACAAAAAACAAACAATAAGCGACTCGTCGAGAGTACATTTTTGCCACATTGGAGCACTATGGCAGATTCTTTCGGTAGCCAACAAAAGTAGACACGAAAAATCCTAAGAAGAAAAAGGCGAATGCATCAAAGCCGGCCTGTCGGAAGAGAGTTACGCGGTGCACCATTTCTTTCCTTTAGTTGGTCGTCCTTCGGGGGAGGAAACACACTGCAGTGTGTCGTCTTCGTGCTTTCAAAAGAGCGATGCCCGTATCATCAAGATAACATCACTGCAGCGCCTCCTTTTAGGAAACACTGAAAAGAAATCCATCTGGCTTTTATAGAAGTCGCGTTGTTGTTCGGGTTGAGAGATGCCTCTCTAAAGAAAGCTTCGTAAACACGGTCTTGACATAAAAGTACGCTTTCTTCACAAACGATCGCGTCACCTCGTAAATACAAGCATTACGTCGACCCAGTTATATTTTCTTTTTTTTTTGCGTGTTCCACGCATACTTAACGTTTATATTCTTGTGTACGTCTGTAATTTGTTCTTATTGTACCCAACATATCTCCCCTCCACAGAACGCACGCATTAAGAAACCGACTTGGTTTCATAATGCGAATTTTTTTTTCTTCAGATATTCAGTCCTACCGCGCGTTAGAATGATGATGTATAACACCTACGTTTACCTGGGTTTTACCCTACTTAAAAAAAAAAAAATATACTACATATTTTCTAATGCCACCACGTTCATGTCTGGAGTTGTCCGGGAGACAATGTAGCGTGTAATCATGCCCATTACTTTAAATTCGTGTCGCATTAAAAATATTTTCTTATCGTAAGGTGCCCTGAAAAAAGCCTTACGTCGCATAACCATGCCTAACGTTTATTTACAATTTTGCCACGTCATTCGGTACATTCTTCAAAAAGATGAAAATTGCGAAAGTTTTAGATTTGTTTAAAGGCGGAAGCAAAAATGAATTAAGAAATTAACGACCTATATTCATTCTGCCAGTGTTTTTAAAGGGGTTAGAAAAAATAATTCACTCTCAAATTGTAATTTTTTGTGATAAACACTCCCTCATAACTGAATGTCAATTTGGCTTCCGGAAAAAACGATCAACGGAAACAGCGTTTTTAGTTCAAAAAGAGGAAATACTCAGAAACACCAGAAGAAAAAAAATGAAGACATGAAATATTTTTAACATTTAGTACAGCTTTCGAAAGTATTGACCACACAATTTTACTGAAATACTTTTTTGTTCATGGTATTCGTGATCATCCACTTGCCTTAATTAAGTAATATCTACAATATCGCTATCAGTTTGTTGTAATAAATGACAAACGCTCAACCCTTTTAAGCATTTCATCAGAAGTACCGCAAGGCAGTATTCTGGGACCACTTTTTTATTGTATGTTAACGACATGGTGAACATTGACTCAGGATGTAAATATATAATCTATGCGGATGGTACAAGTATGCTTTTTTCAGACATTTGAGAAGTGGTTTTGAGGGATAAAGCTAATGCGTTTCTTTTAAAGTTAAAAACTTGGGCAGAAGTAAACTGTTTGTATATTAATGTATCCAAAACAAAAGCCGTGATGTTCCGCCCACGATGTCCGAGTGATGGATTTTACAATCCTCTTAATTTTGGTTCTTTAAATATTGAATTCGTCAGCAGTATTAAAACAATTAGAATTGTTTTTTCGAAAAAAATGCTTTGGACTAATTAAATATCTCTGCGCTAAACTAGGTAAAATCTTGGGAATTCTTAATAAACACAGACATATTCTTCTAACAAGTGTAAACAGGGTTCTTATAATTCGTTATTATATTCCCATCCGTGTTATTGTAATCTAGTCTGGGGAAATTCATCTTTCTCGAATTTAACCACACTACATTTAGTGCGGAAAAAGGTGATTAGAATAATTGCAAATGTCCCCTACATACATCCAACACAGTCATAGTTTAAATCATGCAACATTCTTATTATACAACATACCTATGATTATTGATTAACCATCGCGTATAAGTATGCGGCATTTGGGCGCTCAGATGTTGTTCTTAAACGTTCTGATTTAAAAGAAAAATCCGTCTTTTATTCATGTAGACATCACCTGCCTTGGCAGATTCTGAAGTGTAGGAACAACTATGGTAAACAGAGAATAAGTTACACTTTGCCTGTCTTATGCAATTGCTACTTTGATAGAAATATTGATGCTTGTACATCTGTCAATAAGAACTATCCATAAACTGTTCATTTAGCATTGCACGGTGTCCATTATATGCCGTACTAGAACTCTTTGTAAATAGATGTTCCTGAGCTCTGTCGTAGCTGCTGAATAGGGGGACCGGAGCTTAGTCATGTGGCGAAAAATAAATTTGTATCGTATCGTAAAACAGTGGAGGCAGATACAAAATAGCGACTGCACCAAACAAAGCGACTGCACCAGTCGCTTTGAGTGTGCGAGTTTCACTGCATCTCAGGTACTAGTCAAGTCAATCTATTGATGCACAGCATCGTCCAGAGCACCTTTTTGTGCATTTGAGAGAAACCCATCTTGAATATACATATGATATAGGGCTAGCTTTGTTAACCAATCCAAACAACATCTACAAAAGTCTTAATAAAAAAAAAGATCGGCGATTCATGGTATTTATTTAATGGAAATGCGTCAGCGTTTGTTTTTCTCACCCTCTTTTCACCCCTTTTCATTCGTTTAGGACCCCGTGTCATTCCTTTATAACCGCGTTCCTATCGTTTATTACTTCCTTTCCTCTTCGCTTTCCGCTGCACGCCTCCGTCGCCTTGTCGATGCAGCAGGAGCCAAACGACGCTGAGGCTTTCCTCTGTCTCGGCCTAATGTCGCCGACGCGTGGCCTCGGCTTTCTTCCGTCGTCGCTCTTGGATACGGTCAGCCATATCACTCGCCGAAAGAACCGCATCCATCGCCGGAGCGGCAACTGAGCTGGGCCGCATTCCAAAGCGGCGCTGAACGTGCTCGTTTCTGGTTCAACGCCAGCTGTGCAACGCTCGTCTTGGCCCCAAGCGCTGACGTCAGCACAGGTCACCCTCTCTTTGTCTCCCCGCCGCCGTGGTGAGGCCAAATACTTTACTAGGGAAATGCAGGACACTCTTCTCATTTTCATTAGACAGAACGACGGTTGCGCCATAAACCACCCATGGTGGAGTGGTTTCTCTGGCGACTCCTCTCTCCCCTACACTCTCAACAGAAGGGTACTACTACATTTGGGGTAGTCAGAAGCCGTCACAGATATCGCTACCCCCCTTAGTGTTACTAACGACCCCATGTGTAGTCACACGGCACGCAATCAACAGGTAGTCACAGTGACCACCCGCAAAAGCAACATGGCGGCTGGCAAGCGACAGTGAAGCAATAAGAGTAAGGCCTAGCGAGCTGGACTGCTTTTTCCTAAAATAGGATTGTCAAATGCGTACGCCCGTTCGCTGCCTTCCGTGCGCACTAAAGCACTCCAAAACGCGCCTCGAAGTCGAAGCACCGGCGCCGCACCTATTACGAGTAGGGTCGACGATGTGAGGAGGGGGGGGGGGGGGGGGGGGGGGGCGAGAACCGAACTTTACGTGGGCTGCTCCGTGGAGCCATGAAACACATCCATATTTTTCACTCAAATAAGCAGACACACAAACGCACGACTCCTTGAATTGGGCGGCGACACGCGCCACCTAACCGACAGCGCTCAAACTAAAAAAGAAAAAGACACCAACAGTCGTTGCTTCGAGCGCCTCGCCAGACATGCACGTATGTACATATTCCACACCACACTTGACACATACGCGACATGCAGACACCATAAAAGTTTATACATGAACGCGTTCACAAACAGCACAGGGTACAACATGAGATGTTGACACTCTACATTTTTATACACACGACTAGTCGACACCACCAGCTTATATACTGCTGTATTTTCAGTGACCGATTAGGATGGTGACCACAATCATATTTTGCATAAATACGAAAAGACTGTGCAAGATTTACCCGTATATAATATTTTCCTCTACTGCCCTTAGGAAAGCGCTCGGATCTCTAATGTAATCCATTGCAAAAGTGACCAGCAGGTTATACATAAATTTGAATAGGTGCTACACGTCACGTTTTGATCAGTTTCGTTTTCTCGCTAGCCTACACTTGAAGTATACAGAAGCCTGTTTAATTAATTGTATTAATTATCGAAACCAATTTCTGCAATCACAACTTTCTGAACACGCTGATGCATTTTCTTTTCTCTGTTTACATATCCGAATGACTTCAGCGGAGGTTGATTACACGTTGAGTACAATGAGCACGCACAGGTGGTTCTAGCGAAACCCGTCCGCCGGTCCTCCCCGAAGCGTTGTTTCAGTTTTCTTCTCGCTACAATTGTTTCTGATCAAGCGCGTGTCTTTCAAATATGCGTTTATGCGCTCGCGCTCGCGCCAAGAGGACAGTGCAGAATTGCCGCTTTCGGGCCCGTGCCTTCACCTGCAATGAACGCGAAAGACATATGCTAAATTATCTAACCTAAACTTTTTTAAAACAAATAGCACTTGTATGTTTGCCAACGCCTTATTTTTAGAACTTTACTTGGAATCTTTTATATAGGTAAAAGTAACGCCTGCCGGAAGGCCTGAAATCCTAGTCCCCTTCAAAGTACTCCACCTGGGATGACACACTTGTTTGAAGCATTTCTTATTGAGTATGCTCGATGAAATGCGCCAAATGAGCCAGTCGTGGTGTTCAATGCTTCATATTTCACTGCACTTGAAAGCAAAAAAATTGCGTATGACAGGCGTGCAAGTTCGGCGGAACCGAGGAGGCCATTTGCAACTGATCTGCACGCAGAACTGACCGATCACACCTTTAATGAGAGCACGCTCTTTACTGAACCGCACAATAAAAGACGACAAGAGTATCTTGTCCGGCGAACATTCAAGTCAACTCACGCCCGTGCGTAGCTTCCTGTGCTTTTCTAGAGATTTGGTTAAATTCCTCGAGCACGACGCAGGCTGCAAGCTGTTTACTGCTGTACATGTTAAAACCTGCGACGGAACCAAAAAGATCGACCGCGATACTCTTTATCTCCCTCGGGTTTTAGTAGGTGCCTATCAAGGTTGCTTGTACTCTTTGGCAATGTTTGTTTTCTGCCAGTTTGGGCGAACTGAGCCACACGCCTGTTTCGACCGGTTCAAATTTGAATAAATGGTAACCAACGCACAAAGAAAACAAGTTTCAAATGTTTTTTTTGAGATTTGTGAAGTGACTTTTACTATTGAACGACTGCATGCACTTGAATGTTCAGTTGAAGAGTTTATAAATTGTGACTACCCCATGCTTGTCACCTGCCGACAGGGTGGTAACGCTCAATGGCTTGAGCCCAGTGGGTAGTTAAGTAAGCCTGTGTGGTAGTTACAGCCGTCAAAACGCATGATGACTAGGGAGGATGCTCACTTTTTCTTGAGTGTACCCCCTCCTATCGCCGCCACAGCACGTAAAGGCGACGCCTCGGAATACGGTGCGATTGACGGAGTCGCAGATGCGAAGACGGTACCACTGCCGCCGTCAAGCGTGTTTTCGCGGATTTTTGTTGTCTTTTTCGATGTATTCTCGGGGAGTGTCTTGCATTCCTTTCGTGAAGCATTTGGTGCGACATTGAATCTCTAAATACAATACCTCATCACCACCACACTCTCCTCGCGACGTCATGCATGGCGCTGACAAACGGATGCACAGACTGACACCGGCGGGTTTTTGTGAAAACAAACGTTCTACTGCTAACGCATTAAAAAAAAAAAAAAACAGTCCTACACATTGCGCTCAAAAGTTTAGCATTTATCTTAAGTCCGTCACTGGCACTTGGGAACTCTGCATATACTCATGGAAGCATCGCTGTTTCTTGGTTTTGTTTAAGTCACCTAGTCCAGGCAACATAACTTCCGCCTTTCCTGCAGTTCTGTAAACCTATAGTAATATATCAATCACGCCTACCTTTCTTTATTATTTAGGGACTTGTAACTCTGAATATTTTTGGTGTTTGTTCGTGATTCATGGACGTTCGGTAGAGTGACAGGCTTCTGTTAACATGAATATATTCGCTGGACTTACATGTGTTTCAGCTGTTTATTGCGAATGCTGCGGATCAGGCAGCAGCACTTGCAAAATGTTGTGCCCCTTAGAATTCTCTTGGCTACGGTATAAGTGAACAGCATGCACACATTTTAGTTCAATCGCTGAAGCAATTAGCTGGCTTCAAAATGAAATTGTTTAACGCAGGTTAAAAAATAGACAAATTTATATCCTCCGTTTACTCCGTGTATATTTTGTAATGGCCTCAAATAAAATTTTCCTCCTCGCCTAGTGCGCGTTTCAGCAGTGCGCCAACACTCCCGGCGTACAAATTCTCTTGCATATGCACACCCCAACCCCCTCACCCTCTCGACATTCATAGAATGTACAAATGCTTCTATTGAGTACCGAGTTTTCTATATTTATATGTTTAAATCTGTATCGAAATAATTACGGAGAGCAGAACAACAAAAGCCTGGGGACGTTTAGCAATTAAAGCAAATATTCTGGTTAAAATAACAGCACGCTTGATATTTTCAATTGTACACGTCAACTATTGTATTCTCAACTACTTGTCAATCTTAAAGGGGCCCTGCAAGGACTTTTTTATTGGTTCTTAATTTGCACCGAACCTGAGCGCACTGAACGTAGTAACTTAGTGAAACTTTTCTTTTCTCGAAATTCGCTTTATTTTAAAAGTTATAGGCAAATTAAAATTACAAAAACAAGCAAAAAATAACCTCCCTCATGACGTCCTTGGTTGTTTGAGTGGCTGTGAACTAGAGGAGGGGTAGTGAGCTCAGCGAGCGCTCAAGGCTGCCGCACTCCGTGTCGACGGCGCGACAGGGCGCCACTAAAGCATGTTCTGGATAGGCTGTATGCAGCGGGCAGTCAGTGCGGCTCTTATTGCATTTGCTACGCGATTAAACACTAATTGGGCATGACACTTCATTTGCCACAAACGACAGCGAACACAGGGTAAAGATCAGTTCAGAATGGGAGCCACTTCGTGCTGCCATACCGCGAAACAGCCGAACCGCAAGAGAAAGTTTCTCGCCAAAGGTCTTCGGAACGCTCGGAGCCGGTCGGATCCTCCTGTACATACGACCACAGCGCCGCCGCGTATATCCGGGACCTTTCCGTGCCGGCGCCTGATCCCACTACTCCTCCTTTCTAGTGTGCGCCGCCTTTTCCACCGCTTGGTGGCGGGTATGTCGACGGGTCATTTCTTGTTTCTGTACTTGATAAACTGCATTCGTTTCTTTTCTGATCTAAAATATTGGACAAAAACTACTTTTCTAAATAATTGAAATGGTTCGTGCCACTTATATTTTGTATTTCGACTAAAAAGAAGCTTTTAGCGGCTCTGACCAGTAGTAAGCCCAGGACCAAAGACGTCACATTTTTCGCGCTTTCGGTACCGCGGGTCGCCCTCGTCGGTGGAGGAGGTTTCTGCGTCGTCCGGTTAAAATATGATGCACTGATATTTAGTTACTCTCTCCGTGCCCGCTGGCTTGCCCGAACCCCAAGAGACGTGGAAACCGCAAAAAAGGAAGACGCCTAAATATGATTGCAGGGCCCCTTAAGATCCATTAGCGTTGAGCAATACCTTGGTATCAATGCAAGCAGCGAACAAACTATATGCATCTGCAGCAGACGCTGCCAAATTACGCGCTGTCCCGGAACCCTTAGTTACTCTTCGTTTCCACAGGAGGTGAACGAGCGTTGATATCTTCAGGTATTGTTCAAATAATACCAAACAAAAACAATCTCCAGCCTATTGCCATGATTTGCCTAGTTAAGCCGCTCTGTGGTTGTGTCTGAACATCTTTTGGAAAAGGAGCGGGAGTCAGATTTTACAGGAAGTGTGAAGTTAGGTGCAAAACAGCGTGGTGAAAATCGCAAAACATGTTCACATCCTCGTGCGAAGGGGAGTGGCGATGGAAGTACGATACCATATGAGAAGTTCAGGTAAAAAAACTGGTTGTCTTTTCAGCCAATATATATATATACATCGTGTTTTTTTTTTCATTTGGGTCATTGTGCGCTGGTTTTTGAAGACCCATGATATTTAATAAAAATCTGGTTCAGTGATTAGTCGAAATAAAGATCATCCTTGCTAACAGAACCGATAGAAACTGTTTTTCTAAAGAGCTTGTATATGCGCTTGATTTATTATTGTTTTGTCTTGTTTCTATACCGTTCCATGTTTACTTTGTACTTGTCTTTGAGCATGGGCTCATTTTATATAACCCCCACTTTCCCCCGTCTGAAAATATCAATTTTTTCTTTTTTTTTTTTTTGTTTTACACGAGACGGAGTCCATGCAAACTTGGGTGAACGTAGGATCGAACATTCGTTTTGTTTTTCTTCTTTGGTCTTCGGACGCTCCTGAATATGGTCCACGTTTGCTGATCGAGCCACCGCATACCGCGGAAGGCGCCACTTCGTGAACCAAAGCACGATCGGCTCTTGAACCAAATGGCCGGAACGTTTCAGCGACTTGAACACGTCGAACGACCGCCCCCTCCCCCCCGGCTTGCCGAGCGCGCGAAAAAAATCTATTTTATTCACGGATGAAGCCAAGGGGATCGAAAAGAGGAGCAATCTCAAAAGAAGATAGAAATACGTCTTAGCGGCTTTCTACGCAGACTGCGGGGCGCCGGGTTATTTGTGTTGTATTTCGCTGGTTCGGTCTTCATACGGTTCGCATTGGAACACCGTCAAGAGCGTCTGGGATGGTGGTGAGGACCTGGAACACACATTTGGGGACAGCGACAAGGAAGAGCGGAAAGCGATGGATCGAAACGACAGCGGTCGCCGTGCCGGCGACAGACCTCTCGACGAGCTGGGAGGGCGTTCCGGTATGGCCGCCCCCCCCCTTCTGGCACGCGGGGTGTCCTTTGTCGTGTTTTTATTTGTTTCTTCTAGGAGAGATTTCTTGCTTTAGCGCTTAGGTTCACTCTCACTTTTACTTACTATAGGAAAGAAAAAACTATAACCTCTTGCTTTCTGGGATCTTTCTTTCTTTTTTTTCTGCTTCCGCGGGAGGAGTTTGAAAGCTTTTTTGATGCCGTTGTCACTCGCCGCCACCTACTTCGTGTCCTTATGGCTGTTGTTGGTCTCGTCCTTTCAATGACCGCTTCTTGGTGGCCACAGCCCTTGTATGCTTTCAGTTTTTTTTTTCAGCCGACCCGGAAGGCTTGAGTAAGGTGTTGAAAGTCGGGAATGATTTGTCTTTTGTATGTCTCTTTCTTGGGTTCTTGTTCTTTCAGTAGCACTGAGTTCTTTCGGGTTCATCGAGGGAAAAAACGAAGACGTGGGACGTAAAATATTGGTATGTCTACGACGCATGAAGGGGCAGACACAGGATGGACGCATCAGCTAGAAGTCAACGTTCACTATAAACTTTAAGGCGCTAGCTTTTTCACGTAAACGGGGCAAATACATATTAATAAGTGAAGTGATCCATTTTTAAGATACTCGTTATATTAAAGGATGGCATCGTCAGGATCCCGTAGTAACTTGTATGGTGCATTGCCATTTTGTATAAGGATACAGTTCTGGTTTAGGCGCTTTGGGTACCATAAAAATATGAAAAGGTAGCTGATAACTAATAAAATTTGTATTAGTGACTTCGCGTTTTTTTTTTTTTTCTTGCCCTTCTGTCTAAGAGGCATATGTTGAAATTTCGATAAACAAAAGTGTCAATGTTTGTCGCATTTACCTATTTGTTCGCCGGCTCTGCGAAATGGGTGTATAGTGTATGTATTACGCTGAGGCAAGTTTTTATCATAATGAGTACACTACGCTAATTTTTTACCCCATTGAAATCACCACTAAACGCACACCAGCCTTTATAACTAAGCGTGGTTAACTACACCGAGCTGTGTTTATTAAACATGCATAAACCATCACTAAAAAAAAAGTCCTCCGCCCATGATTTATTAGATTGATAGCACTACTGTCATGGCGTGAGTTCCACATTATAAATTGCCGCATTTAGCCCCAGGATTTGAAACCCGTTGCTCGTTAATAAAAAAATATTTGTTTAACAAAAATTGTGTTTATGGGCTAGATTTTCTGCAAAAAATGTCACGCTTGAGTGTGACAATAAGCGTTAGACACAGACCAAGTAAACATTACGCATAGACAAACTTTAGTAAATAATCGAGAAGCATTATAGGGAAGGCATTACTGATCATAAGTTGTAATGAAGTGCTCATATTTAGGTGTAACAAACTGTAACAAGCGTGGTTTACCAAGCAGCTTAGTCAAGGTCCAATTCCGGACCGTGCAATTCGCAGCTCAATATTTTTATTGAGGACAAGATAGATGAAAGACAGCGTTATCAGGTGTAACAAACTAACAAGCGTGGTTTACCGAGCAGCTTAGTCAAGGTCCAATTCCGGACCGTGCAATTCGCAGCTCAATATTTTTATTGAGGACAAGATAGATGGAAGAGAGCGTTATCAAGTGTAACAAACTAACAAGCGTGGTTTACCGAGCAGCTTAGTCAAGGTCCAATTCCGGACCGTGCAATTCGCAGCTCAATATTTTTATTGAGGACAAGATAGATGAAAGACAGCGTTATTATAACAAACTAACAAGCGTGGTTTACCGAGCAGCTTAGTCAAGGTCCAACTCCGGACCGTGCAATTCGCAGCTCAATATTTTTATTGAGGACAAGATAGATGGAAGAGAGCGTTATCAAGTGTAACAAACTAACAAGCGTGGTTTACCGAGCAGCTTAGTCAAGGTCCAATTCCGGACCGTGCAATTCGCAGCTCAATATTTTTATTGAGGACAAGATAGATGGAAGAGAGCGTTATCAAGTGTAACAAACTAACAAGCGTGGTTTACCGAGCAGCTTAGTCAAGGTCCAATTCCGGACCGTGCAATTCGCAGCTCAATATTTTTATTGAGGACAAGATAGATGGAAGAGAGCGTTATCAAGTGTAACAAACTAACAAGCGTGGTTTACCGAGCAGCTTAGTCAAGGTCCAATTCCGGACCGTGCAATTCGCAGCTCAATATTTTTATTGAGGACAAGATAGATGAAGAGAGCGTTATCAAGTGTAACAAACTAACAAGCGTGGTTTACCGAGCAGCTTAGTCAAGGTCCAATTCCGGACCGTGCAATTCGCAGCTCAATATTTTTATTGAGGACAAGATAGATGGAAGATCAGAGGACAGAGTATGACTCACCTAGCCTGCCTGAGCAGGCGGGCGTCGTCGTTCCCAGCTGGCTCACAAACAAAGCGGGGACTCACGATGCCAAGGGGTGGACCATATACCTTACCAAAGGATAATGGAGTGGGAATATGACGCACGACTTAGCAAAGCAGCCGACATATTGATTAACGGGTCCGATAAACATTATCTCCTCACGAATACTTCAGTTGACATAATGAGCTCACTGCAATCCAAGCGGCATTAAGGACTCAAGGTGTTATACGCACGCCCTCGGAAGAAGCAGAACCCAAATACAAATTAACCCGAAGATTACATTCTACTTTGATCATTTGCATCAGATAGGGAGCTTTCAGCGCCAAATCATCCCCGATCGGTTTGGAAACACCTTGTCCAAGGGAACTCATGCGCATCGCATTGTCGAAGCTGTCGCGCTTTCGCGCAGCGAAGGATTCTCCAGCCTTCCTAATGAGCAAAAGCTGTCGGCACCCAATGCCATTGAATATTTTGGGAGTCGTCTCTATTCCCCAGTGTAGCACTTCCAGAACCCGTGGAAGCTTTTCATTGTAGCATTCTCGTCATGCAATCCACTCTTGAATAAATTAAAACACGCATCGATCTATCTGATAGACCCGGTGAAAACCTGAGTGTGTGGCGTGTGCAACCTATCCAAAACCACCCAAAGCTCCCCGTAACCATTGCGCAACTAACCAAATGCATGCATAATGCACGCGCGACACCCTTGGTGCTCCTTGCGTTTATCAGAATGATAAAGATAAGGTCCTTACACCGTCACCTCTCCCCCTTTTGACCACCCCCTTCACCTTCTATATCTTTAGTTCACGTCTTTGCTTCTTGTTCCCGCTAAATATTGTTTCTAAATGAGAGGAAATGGACTCCCGTCTTCGTCGTTTCTTTTTCCTTCTTCAAACTTCGCGTAGTTCATTCACAACTCGCTCACATCGATTCAGGGAGGTTGTGATTATTGTTTCGCTTTACGTTCTTTGGCGATGTGAACACACAGACAACCTTTCGTGCCGGAGTCAGGCTGAAGACTGACTTCTCGTTTATTAAATATAAAACGAAATAAAAGCAAGACGCGTCTGGTACGGGGCGCTCAGGTTACGCCCGAAGCGGGGGAAGAGCGTCGGCGCGTCGGCGACTTCATAACATCACTCTTTCTAAAGGCCCGTTCACACAGTTGCGTTCGGAGCGACCACTACGCTTACGAACGAATGCAACCGGTTGGAACGACGAGTTACCAATAGCAACGAAGCGCCAAACGGTCGTTTCGTTCGTGTTCGTTCGCAACGCAAGGAGTTGAGCCGGGCTGAACTTTTTCGTTACGTTCGGGAACGACGGGAGCGACAGACCATCACAGGTCGAAGAGAGCTCGGTCGCGCGCGTTGCATGCCGGTCGTGCCGGGCTCCTTCAATATGACAACATGGCGTCGGTGGTGTTCGTCGACATGGACGGCGTGGTGGAAGCTCATCGTTCCGCGTAAAAGCGCTATCCTTGACTGGGAATTTTCGTCGTGTGTCGTTATGATAACCCAGCACGTACTAGATGGGAAGATCCACCTACTTGTGCGGCGATCTCGTGGCGACAGACTCAAGACAGCAGAAACGCCCGTGCCGTCGTGTTTGTTTACTTCGACTACAGTGGTGCTTTCTTAGCATTTGTGTCCTCAGAACATCGCCCGGATTTCTTTTTTGGCGCATTCCATGCGTGTGCTCAAGTTCAAGGTATTACTGAGCGGATGGGAACGGATGTTTAGATCTCGAGCTGCGTGCGAACGGTTGTTCTCGGTCGCTTTGGACTATGGAGCTCGCTAGCGTCGGCGCGTCTTCGACTTCATAACATCACTCTTTCTTATAAGGGAGCTTCGAAGAAGTGCCGAAACGGTCTGGCTCTTTTACACATCGGCCGTGCCGAGAATGTCTGTGGGAGGTGTCGGCACACATTACCTCGGGCCTCGTGGTTGTTTCGGGGAACTCTTCGGTGCATTGTTTATCCTGTTGATCGGGGAAAGGAATTAGATGCGTACGTCGTACGATGTCTTCGGATCTCTTGACCCTCGGATGTTATCCAGTAAGATCGTGGTGTATGGGCCTTGTTTTGAACAACTCCGGTTCGCTTTAGGTCAATGACCCAAACTCGCTCTCCAGAGCCGAGTGGATCTAGTTGACGCACTCCGTATCGCCGGTCGGAGTATTGCTTTTGTCGGTCCCTGTTTTCTTGCTCATAGTGACGCAGCTCTTTTTGGTCGGGTAGCTTTGGTTCCAGGAGCTGAGTGGCGATCGGTATGGTTGTACGCATCTTTCTCCCCATGAGAAGTTCTGTCGGACTGTATCCGTTTGCCAGAGGCGTTGAACGGTAGATCATGAATGTCTCGTACGGATCTTCCGTTTTGCTGAGTGATCTCTTCATGATCTTCACTGCAGCCTCCGCCATGCCATTGCTCTGCGCGTAGCGAGGGCTTGATGTGATGTGCTTAAATCCGTAGGCCTGTGAGAACTTTGTGAATGCTGAACCTGTGGTTCCCGCAAACTGAGGACCATTATCAGACACCACTACTTTTGGGATTCCATGCCTCGCAAATATCGATTTGCAGTGCATTACTACGCACGCTGCTGTGAGGCTTTCCAGACGGGTGATTTCGGGGTAGCGAGAGTATAGTAGTCGGCGACGACCAGCCACCATTTTCCGTGAATGAAGAAGAGGTCCATCGCCACTCTCTCCCACGGTCGACTAGAAAACTCTGACGGGATGAGGGCAAGCTTTCGGTTCTAGCCAGTTTTAATGCACTTTTCGCAGTTCTTGACCAGGCGCTCGATATGATCGTTTATCCTCGGCCACCACACCGATACATTGGCTCGTGCTTTGCATTTTCCTATGCCCATGTTTCCTTCATGAAGTTGCTGCAGGATATGTGGACGGCAGGATTCTGGTACCACTATTTTAGAACCATTCATGAGAAGGCTGTTTTGCACGGCAATGTGATGACGGTACTCGCACGTAGTACTCTTTGAGGTCTGTTCCGAGATCTCGACGATTTGGCCAACCTTTATGGCTGTAGCTAGCGAGTATTTTGCAAACATGGTCTTTTTTCTGTTCTGCCGTTATCCATTGGTGACTCGTTTGGGTTGCGGGTAGGGACGTCTCTATGTGTCGAATGAAGGAATCGATTTCTTCTTGCATCTCTTTGTCTTGCCGCTGTGGAAGAGGGCTTGTTGACAACGAGTCAGCTGCTTGAAGTTCCTTGCCCGGAACGTGGACAACTTCGAATGAGTAGCGCATTAGACGCATGCGCAGTCTCTGAAGACGTGGGGTTAGGTCGTCCAATGACTTTGATCCAAACAGAGAAATGAGAGGTTTGTGGTCGGTTTCCAGTACAAAGTGTGTTCCTACGATGTAATCTCGAAAGTTTTCGCATTCCCGCGTGAGTGCCAAACCTTCTTTTTCGATTTTGGCGTACCTCTTCTTTGTTTCCGTGAGTGTCCTGGACGCATAGGCGTATGATCCATTCTCCTGCTCTTGAGGAAGCACTGCTCCCAGGCCGTAGGATGACGGATCTGCCGATACAATCGATCTTTTGTTCGCGTCGTAAATTCCGAGAATGGGGCAGGTTGAGAAGATATCCTTCCACTTTGTGAAGGCTTTCTGCTGAGGATGTTCCCACACGAAGTCCACTTTGGAACTGAGCAGTGACGATAGTGGATGCAGAAGGTCAGACAGGTGTGGCACGAATCGTCCTAGGTATGTCGCCATACCCATGATGCGCTTGACTTCTTTCTTTGAAGTTGGTATGGGCATCTGTTTCACTGCGTTGACGATTGTCTCGTCTGGCCGGGCACCATCGCTGTCTACTTGATGACCTAAGAACTTGATACTTGTCACTCGAAAGACGCATTTATCCTCGTTGAGCGTAAGTCCTGCTGGTGAGAGTCGCCTGAGGACTTCTCGCAGACGTTGCTCATGCTGCTTGGACGATGATGCCCATATCAAGATATCGTCCATGTGGCAAAGTACTCCCTCCATTCCTTGGAGAAGTTGTGTAATACGTCTCTGAAAGTGTTCTGGAGCCGACGTGATTCCGAATGGTAGGCGATTAAAACAAAATCTTCCAAACGGAGTGATGAATGTCGTCAGGAGTCGTGACTTCTCTTCTAAAGGGATCTGCCAGAACCCGGAATTCGCGTCCAGCTTTGAGAAGATCTTGGCTCCCGCTAGCCTTCCCAGCGTGTGCTCCACTGATGGGATGGGGTGATATTCGCGTTGAATGTGCTTGTTTAGTTGTGTAAGATCAACAAAAATGCGAATTTTGCCAGACAGTTTGGGGACGATGACCATCGGCGAGCACCATTCAGTAGGTTCTTCTACTGGAGAGATGACACCTTGCGACTGCATACTTTCTAGCTCTTTCTGCGTATCACGATACAGCGAAAGCGGTACTCTTCTCGGTGATGCGAAAACAAACGGCGTCGCGTTAGGTTTCAGCTTTAGAACGTGAGCACCTTCGAGAGATCCCAGTCCTTGACACAGGTGAGAAAACTCTTTCTTCGGTTCGCAAGCTTTATTCGTAGTCATGCAGATTTGAGGGCCAAGCCAAAACTTTTCGATAGCTGGCTTACCCAAGAGAGGCTTGCGAAGTCCTTTCACGATGTAAACTTCTTCGAGTGCTTGTTGCCCACGGCAGTTGAGCTTCATCCAAGCTGATCCCATGACTTTAAGGGGTCGTCCGTCTGGACCATGAGGTCGGCGTTGGGGCTCGGAGAGCTTGTGGCACTTTGCGAATACCTTTTGAAAGATGGCAGCTGGTAACACCGTTTCATCTGCTCCGGTGTCTATTCGGAAAACAAAAGTAGTTTTGTCGACGAATATCTCGATGTCCCATTTTGCTGTTTGAGGAGAAGCTGCAGCTCCTACGAATCCTTGTTCGTGTACGAGGGAGTTCACGGTTGTTGAAGATTTGCAGACTGTTGCAAAATGTCCCTTTTTCTTGCACCTGTTGCAGCCTGCGTTCTTCGCCGTACACACGCTCCTCGGGTGAGCTCCTCGACCACACAAACGGCAAGGTTCGCCTTTTGTTTTGGGTGCCACGGTCTTCTTAGTTGGAGTTTGAACATTTGAACGTTCAGTTCCTCGCTGAGCAGGTCCTGCTGCTGTCCCATTTTCGGCTGCTATACGGTCAACGTTGGCATTCTTTTCTCTTGTCGGTCGGAGTTCCACTTGTTGTTTCTTAATCACTTCCGATTGTCGCGCAGCAGCGATGGCCTTCTGCAGGGCCAGATCAGGATCCAGTTGAAGTTTTTCCCAAGTCCTGCTGTCGCGAAGAGCCACAATCAGCCTGTCGCGGATAAATCCTTCCTTCAGTAATCCATAGTTGCACGTAGTGGCTAATCCATGGAGAGCAGTGACGTACTCCTCGACGGTTTCCGTCTCTAGTTGCGATCTTGTATTGAACATGGCTCTCTCATACACTACGTTTTGACGAGGAATGAAGTAACGTTCGAAGTTCTCCATCACCTCGTCGAAGTCTTCAGCCTCGGTTTCGGTCAGGTTGAAGGTCTGTAAGACATCTTCCACTGGTGGGCATGATGTAAATGAGAGCGTCGACTTGGTGTGATGATGGTTGAGATGCCGGTCCTGATGCACTGTGGAAGCGCTTGAATCTCTTCTTCCACGCCGGCCATTCGTTAGGTGTTGTAAAACTGAAGGCTTCGAGTGGCGAGATGCGAAAAGTAGCCGTTACCGTTTGTTCGGTAGCACCGTTGTCGGCAGACGTTGAGGGCTTGTCCATTGTTCCTTCGTTTGTAGTCGATCCTGCGCTTTACTAATTATTAGTAGAGTCGCGGAGCGATCCCACTTCTGACACCATGTTACGTTTTACGTTCTTTGGCGAAGTGAAAACACAGACAACCTTTCGTGCCGGAGTCAGGCTGAAGACTGACTTCTTGTTTATTAAATATAAAACGAAATAAAAGAAAGACGCCTCTGGTACAGGGGCGCTCAGGTGACGCGCGAAGCGGGGGAACGGATGTTTAGATCTCGAACTGCGTGCGAACGGTTGTTCTCGGTCGCTTTGGACTTTGGAGCTCGCTAGCGTCGGCGCGTCGGCGACTCCATAACAATTATTACACGATTGTATGCCACAGTAACTTACTACCAGCTTTTATTCTAGTTTATTGACAGTTATTTCTGTTCTCGGGCAACTGCACATGGTTTGACCTGCATACAAAAAGCCAAGGCTAGAAAATGAAATGTGATACACACTAGCTGCACTCCCCAAAGTCCCAACACTTTGAATAACATATAGTCACGTGGGTCGTTAGGTTCTAACCTTACTTTTTAGTTTCCGATTTATTAGGCCGCATACGCCATACGTTTGGGAAACCTTGCGTACTACTTCTGCTATGTATACGTTGCTGATGCTTTACTGAGATCTTGTGTGCACCTCAGTAAAAGTAGGGGCACTAGTGCAAGGAATTTTGAATAGCATGGGAGAACGGGAGCATTCGTGCAACTAAATATCCGTGTAATCGTTTTTAATGACGTTTTTCCGCCTTCATTTTTTTACTGTAAATTGTGTTTTACATAAACCACGATAATGTTGGCGATGGAGAATAATAATACAAATAATGCGTCATATAAATATAAAAAAAAAAAAACATTGAACACTGCTGAAATTATTTCTTCGGAAATATGCGGAAACTTAATGCGAAAAAATGCGTAGCCTAAATTGTAAACTAATGTATAACTCTTTAATGAAAGTAATTAAAAACAGTTAACACACATGTTTGAATAAATTACAATTCGGATAATTATAGCGTTTTCCAAGTGTGAACACACCCTAAAGAAGTTTGAACCTTCCAGACTTTAAAGGTGACGCCCCCCCCCCCCCCCCCCCCCACATTCCCTGTCCGCTGCACCCGCGCTTAACTGCACATCGCAGAAGGTTCGCGTCTAAGGACCTGCGTTCGAAATGCTTAATATTACCATATTCATTCTATAGCGGTGCAATTAGTATCACTTTGTTCCCTTATATTTGTTCGGTTTGACAAACTTTCCTACCTTTTTAGATTCACCAATTGCCTAAGCTGTAATATCAGGCGAGCTAAAATATATAGAGAAATGCGATTGAGCCGATAAAGTTATTTAGTGCAGTATATCCTATACTGGCTTCCTCCCCGTGTCAAAAGAACACAAATTAAAAAAAAAAAACATGCATATTTTGAATTTTAGGAGCGGCTTCAACTGACTCAATTAGCTTGAATCGCGCACACATCTTGATTAATTTTGACGCCTGAAGGTGGAGGCGCACTTTAATTCCTCCAGATTTTCAGAATTCTCGAAGCTGTCGTATTCCTATCAAAACGAACTGTTTTTACTGCGCAAAGTTTCGAGAGCCGTTCAACCCATTCAAGTTGTTTCACCATTATACGATTTTTCTTTTTCTTTCTCTGCAAATACAGAGCGACGTTTAAGAAGAGTGCATTAATTATACTGAAGGACTCCCCCAGGAGTAAACAGGCAGCGTCCATTTGTCGCTCTTACATGCATAAAATCCGTAATCGGGTGGCGTTCTTAGAATATAGTAAGTGATTTCTCACTAGCGCACACCGAGTTTGCTCGCTTCCTTTTTGTATTACTGCAGTTTCAGTTTAAAATAATTTGGTTCCCTTGATTTGTTTTTTCGTTTAATTTGCAAGGCGTAAACGTGCTTCACATCGGCAATTAATCTTCTGTAGCCACGTCAGTGCTTTTTTTTTTTTTTAAGTATACCCGAGGTAAAGGCGCACTTTCGTTAAGAAGGCCTTTAAGAAAACGCGTTTCGTTTTTAAAATTGTTTATGTACTTCCCGACAGATTCGTGGTTGTTTCCAGTCCTAGATCACCCTCGCATATGTTTACGTAATATGTTCGCTTTTATATACTACTAGTTAGGAATAAAATATGCCATGTTGGTTTCAGTAAAAATTAGGCTTTTTATAACAAGAATGCTTTGTGTTTGCTAATAAACGCGAGCGCAAATGTTTGAGGATCGGTGAAACTTCAAGCAATCCAGGTACATTATTTTTAGTTAGGCCACAACAATTTTAATTAGAAATGAATATCGGGAGGCGTGCCGGCACACGCAGGGATTATCTATTTACCTCCTTGGTATATTTAAAATAAGATCATATTCTACAATTTGTCTTTGCTGATACTTACTTGCTATTAATAGCTCCTTTACATCGAAAATATTTACATAAATATTGATATATGATAATATGGAAGTAACTGCAAGATCCGAAACAAGCATATCTTCTAAACTATATACTTTATAATTGCTGAACCTAATTTTCAATATTTGTTTCCGATGATAGTTTTTTTTTTTTTGTTTACAGCTGCAAGAGGGTTAAGCAGAATTAATCGATTCAACCGAAATTGTCTATAAGAAAGGTATATGGCTTCCCCCTTACAAGTTCTTAATTTTAGCTAGAAAGGAAGAGGGTCTTGGTTTTTGGCAAAACACCAAGACCTCTTCCCCCTCCCCTCTCCTGCTATTCCCAACAACAAACGGTGGCACTCTGTGTGAGCCAATAAATTAGTTTTTCTGGGTTTATCTGAAAATGATTGAAATTCAGTGCAAACGATTGGAGTGATTGGTACAACGTTATTTCACCGATTGCGTTTTCACAATAATAAACGATAGCAAAGTAGTCCAATATTTCTTTTTTTTTAGGTTGTAAAAGCCTTGGAATAATCTTCAGTGCTGTACAGCATGCACACCTCACTGGGGCCACGAACATCATTTATCGAAGAAGAAAAAAAAAAGAAAGAATGCATCATTAGAGGTGGAACGCCTAAATCTTTGAAAATTAACTTGTCATGTAATATAACAATTTAGTACACACTAAAAAAAAACTCCCGTGCGTCTAGTTCCCCGCACAACACTCGGGGAGCCAATCATTGCAAATTACGGAGGCAGCTCAGCGAATGACGATGCAGACACATATATTAAGACGAATAATCACACTCTGAGCTGTGACATAAAGCATTGCAAGCGAGACGTTTTGCATTGCTTAATGTCGCAACTCAGAGTGTGTTTTTTGATCTAAACATATCTGTCGGCATCGTCACTCGCTGAGCTGCCTCTGTAAGTTGCGGTGATTGCCTCTCAGAGTGGTGTGCGGGAAAGTAGACGCACGTGTTTTTTTAGAGTGTACGACAGTTATCTTACAAATAATGCAAACCAGCAAGAACCTGAAAATAACTTATTGCTTGGTTTTATTTCTTTCCATACGTAAATAAATATTTCATTGTTTACCAGTATAGCAAGTATAAAAAAGGCAGAAAATACTTTATATCAGAGCTCCACGAAGAACCGTTCTTCTAAATAGCGGACCGGAAAATAAAATCACGCATTACACAATAATGACACAATGCGTAGAAACAAACTTCAAGGTGAGTTATTAGCTCGAATAATAAATTAACTCGCCACGAAGAAAAAAATAAACATTCGAACAAAATCGAGCAGAGAAAATAGAAATACATATCAGGGCGTCGTCATAATTTTATAAACCATCTGCAAAGTCAAGATTGATAGAAGCTTTATGCGGTATGCGGAGGTAGAAAAGAATACATTATATTAATGGTCGACAAGGCTCATTAATAGCCAAAACTTTATATAAACAATATAAAGTATTCCTGTAAAATGTGCGCTTTTGTGAGCCAATACTACGGCAGCAATGAGTGAAAGTAAATCAGAAATGACGGGGATCTCTGTAAGTTGAGTGGAACGCGTAACCATGGAAATACTAGTTTTGTTTTCTAGCATCCTTCTTAGTAAGCAGGGAGGACGACACGCGTAGAATGCATTGTTTACGCTTCCTTTTATTCCCTGCTTGCATCTCCGGACAAAGCGTGTTATTTCGGAAACTCATCAATATTCACGTCCTCATCAGCGTAATCCCTATGCGCACCGACGCTTGGGTTTGGGAGCTTGGAGATCGCTGAAAAGATCCAGAAGGACAAGACTTCGCTTTTATTCAAATAATTATAATGCGGCAAGGTATAGAAAACAATATTTCGTGTGTGGACAGTGAAAGGGAATGTGATAAAACAAGGGAGAGGTAATTTAAAATGATATCCGTGGAGAAAATAACTGCTCAGATAGTGTAGGCGCTGTGTTCCGTGAGTTTAAGCACTAGTGATTGTAGATTTATGTAGCGAGCGTATGTACAAGGGAAACAAAACACGGAACAACCACTAGGAGTTTAGGCAACAGGCCCTCGTGCGTTTCTGCATGTGTGTAAAATTCGTAATTCCATGCGAAGCATTTCTGAGACCAAAGTTACATTATCTCTCGTACGTAATCCCATTTGATTTTATTTATATGAATGTTTAAATAAGGCCACCTTTTTGTGCATTCACTTAGCATAGAGTCGTTTTTCGATTGAATTACGCGAGTAGAAAGTTTGAACGTAGTCATGATTTGTTCGTGCATTATTTTAAAACGTGCAGTGACGAAATGACCATTTTCGCAGTCAATGATTTTATATAAAACATTTCAAGGTACGATGCAAAAGGAACTGCCACGATACTGAGTTGTTACGCAACATAGGCCTCATAAAATGGCGTTAACTCAACAGCTCATGTATTCAGTTGTGCTCACCATTACTAGCGCGACCTGCACCAGTGTAGGATATTCGCTCTATACAAAATGCTAGTTCCCCATGGAAGCGCAATCACGCCAATATACGGAAAAGATCTATGTGAGGCCGTAGTTCCTTCATTGTTTATTCGTCTCGGGTGCCTGAAAACTCCTCAAGGATGGGGCAAACGTGGTAGGGCACAAATTAATCTTTAACGAATCTAGAAAAATAGTAATCTCATTCGACGTCAATGAAGCAATGATAGTTTAAGGATGTTCACCAAAAGGTACGTCCTACAAGTACCTTTCGTACTTCACAGCATATTCGCTCCACGGAGCAAATATGCTGCGAAGAACCGACGAACTTAGCCCTGCGACGTGTTCGCTTAGCGCGCGGCGCAAGAGCCACACTTCTGAGGCCACACGGAGAGGGAACGCCGCCAGGCGAAATTCATCGTTATTTTTGACTCCATGGAGTACAGCCTTTAACCTTAAGTTTTAAATATATTAACAGCTGCGATAAAAAATATTATACCATAAAGGATTCAAATTGCATGACTGGCTTCCTATTGACTTTAAAACGCAGACTCGGAATATCTTAAAATATATATGTACACGTCACAAACAGAGAAAATCGCAGCTTTCAAACCAAACACTAACTTATGTTGTCGTCGCTGGCCCGCTGTGTATGAAATTTACTGTGGAAAAAAAAAACCAAGAGGGGTTTTTATTAATCGAATTAATTAATTAATGCGCGCGGAAAAGCGTAGAATAGCGCTCCTTGTTCCTTGAAGCTCTTCAGTAACAGTCGAGAGCAGAATAATATATTTTTCTTTATTTACTCGTTCATGTTTGATTTCGGACACTGACCGATTCACAAATATGATTTCGAATGATGTGTCCGTAACCAATGACAGCTTGTGAAACGCAGGGCAATACCTAATATGTTCACGCTCTCTGCTTCGTGATTCGTTGCTTGGTGTGCTTATCGGCAGAGGCCGCAATATTGTCACGGGTGGTGACCAAAGGAACAATGAATGAACGGGAAGAAATAAACGTTTAGTGGGGCGAATTTGAGCTCAAAACAGACAGAAAATGGAAGATAACAGCAGAGCGACTCGGGCGTCGAAGACGGCGTAACAGCAGGATCGAACGTTGGGGACTCCGGCTCGCCACGCGGAGCACCTTTTGTACCCGCGTGGGGTTCTGGAATATTCGGCGTAGAACTTTTGGCGTGCAGAACATTCGCAACTCTATCAGACGACAATTTTTTCGAACTTACGGGAACGCCAAGTTGAAGGAATAAATAAAAGAGAATTCCGCTCCCTGAAATCGAATCTGGTACCTCCGCGCGACAGCCAAGCGCAGTAACCATTCGGCCACGTACGCGTTTTTTTTTTCTTCTTTACTTTTTTTTTTCTTTATGGCGTGAGAAGTTAAACAAGATATATCACTTTGCAGATCTCTCAGTCGCTCGATAAAACAGCTCGCATGTCTTTAGGAGCATATAACCAAAATCCTCGCGTTCGGAGGAGAGCTTCAAAGATATTTCACCATTCGGGTTAATTTTCAGCCGCTTAATACGCACTTTGAACTTGTTGCACAAGCATACGAAAATTCACATGCCCTTCTTCTGCATCTAAATCGGAATAACGGAGAGTCATTCGCATTTTTCAAATGCTGAATAACCCGAGCAACATAAACATGTCGTAAGGGACCTAATCACTTGATTTGAAAGTCAAAACCCGTATATTACGTGGACTAATAAGAAGTTCCTTTTTGAACGTACGCTGGAGGGAGAACGTCCCAGAAAAATATAGCATCCCAGCATAAAATGAATGCATGCTCTATGTTCTCTGGCCTTTTGCAAAGTAAGCAATCCACTCCCCACGGTACGAGTATGCCCTTTCCTTTGAGCCACACTTTGATGGGGAGGGTGGCGTTGTGGAATTTGAAAAAGGAAGACTGTGCAGCGGTGGGCACGCACATCTTTACGTGCATAAGAACGTTTTTACCATTACCATTCTGGTACACGCTTCTATAAAGTGGTGGCAGAAAGAGAAAGTAAACAAGAACCCGCGTGAGTGCTTTCCTACTAACAACTAAAAGGTACACGCGTGAAAATCGTGGGATGAGAAAACGCACGGAGTCTACGACCTTTTTCAGAAAACCTAAAACATTCGTTTCGCCATGACTATATGAGGTACCAAGAACAAAGGGATATGATGCGCCAGTATAGTTTGAACAAGACAGCGTATAAGCGAAGGCTTCTGATCGCGCAGGAACTTAAAACGGGAAACAAGTTGCCTCACAAAGAGGTGCCAAAGCCCAATCCCACATTGAAAAACGTGACAAAACAGATTATCTAGTCGCATAGGCTCCCAGCCGGAACACCAAATGAAGGTTGAAAATACACGGTGAAATGTGTTAATACTCATGCCATTGCAATGAAGCTCTTCTATCACATACCAGTGATTTGCCATGAGAAAAACATTACACACTGTTGCTCGGGCGAAGATGGACAGATCGGGGTGCTTCCCACACGCCCGTCCAGGTCGGCAGCAACCTCCCACCAGTGCACCCTGCTGTTACGGAACGAGCTTAGTGGCGTGCCGAGGTACCTGTCTGGCTCACAGGTTCAACGGATGCCCTCAAAAGCCGAGGGCGTCGTGGTACAGATGCCATGCCAGAAACCGCAGCATTTGTTCCAGTTAACTGCTGCACAAGTAGCATCACATGAGTATCTGGTCAATTCCACCGCCATACCAACACTTCTCTTATCACGGCAAAAGATAGCTACATCATCGGCGTACGCTAGCATCTTAACATCCACATTTCAAAATATATACCCGCACAACGCATTACACATGTTCACGCGCAAATAAAAGGGTTATAGGTATAGAGCGAATAAGAAAGGTGAGAGTGGGCAACCTTGTCTTACGGATGAGCGGACGGAAATGTTACGTGACAGTGTTTTGTTTGGCATTAGCTTTGTGTGGCAGTTAGCATAGGCCATTATGTACTCGTCTATTATGATCTGCCCTAAGCTGACCCAGGACAAGATTTTAATAATCTATCATGCCGCACCCGATCAAAAGTTTTTTTCTATATTTATTTGTAAATGTCCACTTCCGATTTCCATTTTCATCCGCACAACACTGTAACATTGCCACTTCCCAATTCCATTTCTATCCGCACAACACTGAGCTATGCTTCTTGCCACATGAATGCTAAGTCTGAATAGAGTTCCTTGGATACCGCACGTCTGGTAGGGTCCAACTAATTTACTTAAGACAAACTGAAGCATCCGTGTTAGTATTTTAGAAAAAAGTTTGTAATCAACGTTACACGGTGTTATCGGACGGAACCGTTTACCAGGGGCATTTGGCCTTGTCCTCTATTTATGAATCAGCACCGGGTGCGTCCTTAGAAAAGTTAGCGGAAGTGCGTTGATAGCTATGCTTCGCAAAAAACATTCAACTTGAATATACAAAAAACAGTTTTTGAAAACTTATAAAATTCCGATCTTATCACGTCGGGTTCCTGGCGTTTTGCGCATTGGCAAATCGTCTACCGCTTGCTTTATTTCACCGAAAGAAATCGGCTGTTCCAGAATTGTTTACTTATCTTCTGATATCTGGGGCATCTCAGATAATAAGCTGCCGACAGTATGGAAATTGTTTGGTTGTACTTTGTCGCTAAAAGGGTCGCTGTAATATTAACACAAAACTTTCTTTAATTTCTTTTTTATCTGTGGTAATGCCGTTGCTGCTCTCGATCAACGGTTATTGCTGCAAAGCAGCGCATGTCTCTTTCATCAGCAAAAGCGTGCTTTGTGGGTGTCACCATTGGGAGATAAGGCTGCAACACTGACCGTACGACGACACATTGATCGGCGTCTCTAGGCACCTGCATGCTGTTTGGTTTGGCGCCATCTAGGACTGAAGCAGAAAATATTGGGTACCCCTGAGGAGTTGGCGGCCATTGTTCAAACGTGAGCTATTACTCTGTGGCGCCGCTATCCCAGCAAGCCGTGATCGCGTAACGTGCCAGTTGAGCGGAAGCTATGGCCCTGGCGAGCCAATCGGAACGTGACTGCGTATCACCGGAGCGCGCCTCAACTCCGAAGAAGTATCAGGCTTTTCGCTGCGTCATGCTCCAATATGTGTGTGTTGCGCTCGTATACGTCGCGCATTTCGAAGCCTTCGGCACGCAATGTGGGGCTTATCGTTCGCCGTTTGCCAAGTTACAACGAGACAGGGTATGACCGTGCGCTCTCACCCTGCTGGCGCCGCCTGGCCGTTGCCGGCTGCCTATAGTTAATCTCTTCAAGTCGGGTTTTTATAAAGTTAATATCGTCTATGCCGTTTCCAGGGTTTTCGCATTCGGCGATATGAAGAATCTGCCGCTGACGTTGCAAAATATTTTCTTCTGCTCGCATAGCAAACATTATTCCACTTGACCTTTTTATGGCTTTTATTTTCACTTCTTCCTTGGAGATTTTTCATTCTTCGAAAGCGCTGTGAAGGTCCCCTTCCTTAACTTTTGTTAGTAGCTCTCTTATACTTTTCACCGACTTTTCATCCTTTAGTAGTCTAGTGTTAAACTTCCAAAGGTTCCAGTTAAAACTGCTTTTCTTCTCGTTTTGCCCCCAAGCGTGACGGCTACGAAACCATGATTACTGAAGGAAACAGACTTAACACAGTAAAACGGACACTTTTCTCTCATAACGTCGGACACGTAAATCCGATCAAGTTTGAACGTGAAAATAACTGAAAGGGCGTGTAGCGCATCTCGTTAGGCCTACCGCATATCTGTCCTACGTCACTTGGGTTATATTCCTCAATGATTGATTGCGGAAGAGGGACGCTCCTATCGTTCCGTGAGCTTACAGGCATCCTGTCATGAGCCTCGCACATGCAGTTAAAGTCGTCTATTAAAACGTTCACTCTGCGGATATTCAAAAATCTCCTCATTCTACGGAAAAATTCAGCCCTCTCGCAGGTTTTACAGGGAGCGTACATACAAATGGAACGTCATTGCAAGGTACCCAGTACAAAATCACAAATAATAAAACGGCTTTCCTCGTCTGTTGTAACAGCTAATTCGGACAATTAAGCAAACCGTTTGAGAAACATGAAACAGCCTTCTGCCGTACCGACCGCGTGGGTAACACGCACTTCATTATGTGCCAGGAACGGCTTTAATGCCGTAGACACTTGCTCCTCTTCGCTCATTTTTTTCTCCTGCAAATGCTAGAATGTCAAGCTTTTCCTCTGACAAAAGACACTGCAATTGGAAACGCAATTCCGTTGAACTTACCCCTTGACTTTGAAAGTGTCTATGTTGGGTGGCGCTAGCATACTGTGAGTCTTTACATGGTGCGCTGTGCTAGAAGAAAACACTTAATAGTGGCCACTCGCCTGTAGTTTGCTCTTAGGATGCAGTCCTTCCATTCCAGACTTTGTACATTGCCTCTCTGCGTGAAACGCAACACAGGAAAGCGAAAAGTCGAACAAAGGCACAGCTCTATCAAGTTCCTCTGGGGTCCGCCTGTCCCTGGTGGTCTGGTGGGAGGCGGGGCGTCTGGACGTACCGTCCTCGCTTGGTGGCATCTGGAAGCGGTCGTTGCTGCGTCGGGCAACGGTCCTCGACGCCCGGCGAGTCGTCAATACCCCCCTTGGTAGATTGTCTGGCGGAATCCATATATTTGCCGTCGCTCTGATTAGGGACATTCTGTTGGTTGTGGTCCTCGTTTTTTGCGCCAGCCGGTCCCGTTGCCGCCTCGTCTGATGCATTGGGTAAGAAGGTGGGCACATGAACGAGCTCCTCAAGCGATCCTTTCTCGTTGTTGCTTGACGTCGCTATCGCAGGGACAACGTCACCCTCTGTATTCGGCATAGGAATGGTGCCATCAGTGGCGCGCTCCGCCTTGTCAGCGTTCAAGTCGAAGATGTTCGCGCTTCCCAATGCAACGGGCTCGATCGCGCTAAAATATGTCATCACGCAGTCGTTCGCCTAATTCCCAAAGCAGCGGCACATGGCGCAATTGGGCACGCGGCACTCTCGTCGTTTGTATCCGGTGCGACAGCATCGCAAGCATAGCGGTGTGCGGCCAGAAATGACGAGGAGGCCGTTGCCACCGAAGAGGCGCAGCTTATGTGGCATAGCCTCAACACTCATGCCTTCCTTTTGCTTCATTCGTATGACCCCGGTATTCAATTCAATGCCTTCAAAACCTTCAGCTCGCCAGGTCTCCCTAGCGGTATCGTTCACCTTGAGAAATGACTTCACTGCTCGGCGTACTGCGTCATCGGGGATGTGGTATGGCACCCAGTGGAGCCTGGGGTGGACCTTGTTGTCATCGGGGTCCAAAATCGTGCATAGCAGGCCTCTCACTTTGAACTCGTGGCAATCCAGCATTCGCCGCTTTCCCTCTGCGGTCTTGAGCGTCAAAAGCCACACATGGTTCATATGGAATGACCATAAACTCGCAACTTCCTTCACCACGTCATTCTTCAGGAGTTCTTCTTTGATATCGCTGATGCGATACGGTCGACATTTAGGTCACATGGAAAGATAATAGAATTGAAAGCGGCAATTCTAGTGGGCATTGGCTGGAAAATAAGTTGATACTCTTCATTGGACAAAGTAGACAAAAAAAGTGAAAGCCGTTTAGTAGAACTCCCTGTAGCGCCGAATTGGAGCGCAGCTCCTGAGGAGGAGGAGGGAAGGGTACCCAGAGGAGGATATACCCTCCTCCTCCTCCTTCTCCTCCTCCTCCCCTCATTCTTCAATCTCCTCCGGGGGGTGGTCACGTGACCCCAGGAGAGGGGGGGTCACGTGACTTCAGGGGGGGGGGGGGTCACGTGACCTGGGGGGGGGTCACGTAAAAAACCCCGAGGTCACGTGACCCTGGGGGGAGGGGCTCGCGCGGTGCATTATGGGACATTTCCCATAATGCACCGCGCGGTTACGCCGACGGCGACGCCGCTCAAGCCGGAAACGGGCGCCTAAGAGCTGCGCTCTAAAAACTACGGCCGGCAAGGGCCGTTATCGACGCTCCAGAGGAGCTCATGATCATCCGACCGAACGGTGCTGTCGGGAAAACATCATAAACGCCACCGCCGCCGAAGGGCCCTGAACTCTGCCCGCCGCTTTCGCGCGTGGACCCTCTCTTCATCAGATTGTGACCAGACACGGCACAACTCACAACTGTATTGCTATGCTAGAATAACCCTACGCAGTTCAATCAACCTTATCTCGACCACGACATGGTGGCAGCGGTGGGATCCGAACCCAGTTGTTCTTCCAAAGTGGGGAAGGTGTCGGGAGATCATCATCATCGCCACCGCCACCGGGTGACCCTGGACTCTGCCAGCTGCTTCCGCACGCGGATCCTCTCTCCACCAGATCGCGCCCAGATACGGCACGACTCACACCTGAATTGCTATGCTTCTATAGGCCTCTGCAGTTCAATCAACCTTATCTCGACTACGACATGGTGGCAGCGGTATAATCCGAACCCATTTGTTCTTCCAAAGTGGGGGAGGTGTCGGGAGATCCTCATCATCGCCACCGTCGTCATCATCATCGCCACCACCACCGGGTGACCCTGGACTCTGCCCGCCGCTTCCGCGCGCGGACGCGCCTCTCTCCACCAGATTGCGACCAGACACGGCTCGACTCAGACTTGTATTTCCATGCTAGAATAAACCTACGCAGTTCAATCAACCTTATTTCGACCACGACAGGTGCGAGCACCGGAAGCAGAATTCGGCCACGTACGCGCTCGCTCGGCGACGCGCGTCGCATTACTAACCCCTTTAAAAGAGCATCGTCTCGATGCACAGAAACAACAGAGAGCAAACCAAACGAAATATTGGAAAACTACGGAGGCTTGTAAAACACGGTCTTATCAAGAGTCGTACGGGATCACAGTTTACAGTCTTATCGAGCTCAGAACGGCTAGAAGCGCACGACGTCGACAACTTCACGTCGTGGTGGGCGGCGTGATGTTTTTGTTCCGTCGGGCATCACCTCGTAGTTCAGGTCCCCGAGTCGACGAATCCCCTTGTAGGGTCCGAAGCACCGTTTATCAGCTTCTCGCTGAGACCGCGGCGGTGAATAGGTATATACACCCACACTCTGTCTCCGGGCTGAGAGTGGACGTCGCGACGACGAAGGTTTTAGCGGCCAAGGTCGACTCGTTGCTGGTCCTGGATCTGGAGTCGGGCGAGCTAGCGGACTTCTGCTCGTTGCATAACCACCTGGGGTCGTCACTTCCATCTCCAGCTGGCTCATGAAGTAGCATGGCGTCAAGCATCGGGGCCACCTTGCGACCATGCACCAGCTGGAATAGTGTAACACCAGAGGTCTCTTGAACCGCTGTGTTGAAGGCTAAAGTGACATACGGCAGGACCTCGTTTCACACCTTGTGTTCTACGTCGACGTACATCGACACCATGTCGGCGATAGTCTTGTTTAGGCGTTCCGTCGGCCCATTAGTCTGAGGATGGTACTCTACGGTTCGCCGGTGTTTCGGGTGGCTGAGACGGAGGATCTCTTGCATCAGCTGTGCCATGAACGACGACCCGCGATCTGTAATCAGAACTTCGGGGGCGCCGTGCCGGAGGACAATGGACTCAATGAAAAACTTGGCGACTTCCACAACAGTCCCAGAAGGAAGGGCTTTCGTTTCGGCGTACCACGTGAGATTATCTGTGGCGACGATTATCCATTTATTTTCCCGACGTTGACGGCGGAAAAGGGCCAAGTAGATCCATTCCGATCTGCTGGAACGGTACAGTTGGTGGAGAAATCGGCTGAAGGATACCTGCCGGCTTCGTCGGCGGTTCCTTGCGTCGCTGGCACTCATGGCAAGATCGTGCGTATGGGTGGGAGCTTTTGAGGAGCTTGTGCCAGTAATACTTTTCACGAATACGGGCCAGTGTTTGGCTGTAACTAAGGTGTCCGTACGTCGGGTCGTCGTGTCAGGATTGAAAGATCTCCTCTCGAATGTCGGTCGGGGTTACCAGCAGCCACGGCGAGTTGTTCTATAAGACAAAAATCCGAGACTAGGGAAAGGACGAAAGACAACACAGCTCACTGAGTTTCTCTGTGTTGTGTTGTCCTTCGTCTTTTCCACAGTCTCGGGGATGTGCCTTAAATTAGGTTAAGCCTTCACCGGCGCGTTTGCGCCTTAAATTTCTGTAAGTTGTCTCCAAAGTTCTCTTTGTAGAGTACACCTTGTCGAATGGCGAAAGTCAGCAGGGCTCGTGAGAAAACACGTGGCATAGTACTCCCGCGCCCTTCCGGGTGCTCTATTAGTGCGTGCAGCACAGGATCGTCTTTTTGACATCGTGCCATGTCGTCGGTGTTCAATGAGCCTAGGAAGCTCTTGTCGTCGTCGTCGTCGCTGCTGACTGAACATGTTTCGACAGAGCTCTGGACAGACAGTTGGCGTCGCTGTGCTTGCGGCCTGACTTTTAGGCCACAGTAATGTTGAACTCTTGTAGTCGAAGACTCCATAGAGCGAGGCGTCGTGACGGGTCCTTGAGATTCGCAAGCCAGCAGAGCGATTGGTTGTTTGTGACTACGCGGAACGGGCTCCCGTGCAAGTACGGGCGGAACTTCGTGATTGCCCAGACGACCGCAATACATTATTTTTCAGTCGCGGAGTAACTTCTCTCCGCCTTGGACAGTGTCCGACTTCCGTAGGCGATCGCCCTGTGCGTTCTTGCACTTAAACCAGTATCGCTCAAGGTCCTGTGTTACCAGCGTCCATGTGAATCTCGGTTTTTGCATCCTGATCGAAGTGTCCAAGAACAGGGGTTGTTTGGAGTCTTGGCTTCAGTTCGTCGAATGCCTGCTGCTGCTCCTCCGCCCATTCGATCTTCTCGGCGTCCTTCGTGAGGTTTTTGAGCGGTGCGGAAATTCTTGCGAAATCCCGAACGAAGTGACGGTAGCAGGCACATAGTCCAAGGAATCTTCGCACGGCCTTCTTGTCTGTCGCAAGCACGCAAGCATTTCGTGCGCAAGCATTTCGTGCGCAAGCACGAAATGTGCAGGACGGTCAGTCCATAGCTCTTAAATGAGTTTGAATAAAAGAAACGGCAAGCGGTGCAAGGGACCGAACCCCAGTTACCGGCGTGGAAGCCGAGGGTGCTGCTCACCGAGCTATAGACCCGGCAGGCAGGAATGGGAGAAACAAAAGCAAGTGGGGCAAGAAAGCGCGCACAGCGGACAGCGTGGAAAGGACTAGAGGAGCAGAAAAAGGTGTCGTAGACAAAATGCGCGTGACAAAGGGAGTGGAAAAGGGTAGGAAAGCGCGCTTTCCTTCTCTTGGTGACCCAGGAAATTCAGCACAAAGACTTGGTATCCGGTTAGTGCCGAAGGAAAGCTCACGCAGCGTCACATAGAGAAAAGCGTGCGAAGAAATCTGTTTCCATACAAACCCCTGCCTTAGGCACCACCTCATCTAAGTGCCCCACCCACGCCAGGCACCAAGGGACAAAGGGTCATCTCGCCCTGGGCACCACCCGACCTAAGAGCACAATCCCTCTACCGCATTTAAACGCGTTTGGCAGAATAATGACACATGCAACCAATTTTCTCTCTCCCCTTATCTTGCTTTCTTTTTATCTCGTTCTCTTTCTCTATTATCTCCTGAAAAGTTCCAGCTCACTTTCTGTTGCAATCGTGCATTCTCGTTCTGAACATTTCTGAATGTACCTAGTGTCAAGTAGCAGCAACGTGCAGCTTCGGGTTAGTCGCCCTTCTGTAACAGTCTCAGGAATTACTCCGCCCTTCTTGTTTTAGTTTATAGAAACAACTTCGCCTTGTAAAACTAACTATATACTCAGGTTTACATCTATCGCATATTTTATTCGGGACATTACTGCGTTACACAAGGGGCATCCCGTAGAATACTCAGCAATTTGAAGGTGAATACGCATGTGCCAGAAAACCATTCGATAAAGTTTGAGTTTTGGTTTACTATGAAGAAAGATAGACGCTAAAAAATGCACCGTCCAACAAAGATGTAACAGATTCTACATAACAATAGCCGAGAGCAACGCCATAGATTGTCCTTGCTTAATGTTCTACAATCTCACATTGGAAAATGTGCTCAGCCGAGACCCTTTCCCTAGTGTACCTTCCTATCTAAAAAAAAGGAGAGGAGTTTGTTTTCTAGCAGAACACGGAGACAACCAGTCACGGCGAACAATAGAAGAGTCCCAGCGAATGCATTGATGAAGCTCGGAATACGATAAGGCCAAAATATTGAATTTGCACAGGGACATTGAGTATGACGCTTCAATTGCTTATCTTCCCAGCGCACTTCGCATTTTTGAAGTGTAATCGTGATCTGAGCTTCGTTTTTCGCTGGGGTCCCTTATTGGTCGCCGTGAAGGGCTGCCCCTGTGTTCTACAGGAATGTGAACACAATAATGTTTAGAGTGTAGTTCTTATCTCACTCCTCGGAGGTCACTATTCAAAAGAAAAACAATATTATAACATGGAATACCATTGATTGCTATGTTGAATTTCCTTGCGCGAAATATAATCTTCCAAGCGCTCAAGATTCGGGAAACACTACCGGTTTAACTCGCGCTTGCTTATTTCGTATACCTGAAAATTTTGTAGTGGTCACGAATATATACCTTCATTGTCCGTACACCCGAAATAATATTCCCGCTTATTCAGTATTTTGAAAGCAAAGGTCGGGTGGTAAATCGAAGCTTGTAATGTTCTACGTAAAAAGCAGAGTTGGCATAGCGTTGTGAGATGAACAACTATCGAATTATGGAAGAAATAAGAAAAAAATAAAAAAAACATATCCCCGCTCCTCTCTTTCATAAATCAAGCGATTCTAACAGTGTTCGCACGTGGTGTGGTACATATATATTCTTCATCAAGGTTTCCGATTTTATTGAATAAATAATCCCTAAACGGTTAGAAAAACACTTTTCGCGTTTGCGTCCAGCCTGTCAATGTGGAAAGTGTGATACGACGATTGTATCTACGCTCGTCGTGTTTTCTAAGATAAAGAGTGTCACACTTTCTGCTGCAGAGGTCATTTGATCCCTTGTACCTGTCGGTTGTCTCTTTTTTGACGCAGGCGTCTTTTACGACGACACCCAGACGCCGGAAGAAGAGCAACGGCTGCTGCGGGCCGTGGACAGAGCCAACTTGAACGCCAGTGACCATCGAGACGCCTCTTCGGTGGGAGCTGGGGCGTCGAGGATCCCGCATTTAAGTCTAGCCGTGCAGAGGCTGTCTCCAGGCGACGCGTTTCACTCGTCCAAGAAAGGTCAGCCTCATTCAAAATATTTTAACCATGAGAAAGAGTTCAGCCAGCCGTATATAGCGAATATATAGATTTTTTTGAAACCCGGATGGTTTTGAAGTTTTAATTGCAAGTTAAATAAAACTTCCATATCTCGTTTCACACTAACTCTCAGTGCAGCCGGCATCGTCACGACTCTCGTCATTTTTGAGCGTTTCCTGTCACAGGGTAAACCATAATCACGTACGGAAGGAATTAAAACCGCAAGATGTCGGCACATTCACTATGCGTGATGGGGTTTAGCCGGTCATTGCTCACGTACAAAGACGACGAGAGCCCATAGCGTTGACGGAGCACTTTGGACGCTTCTTGATTTTTCTTTATCGAATCATATAGTGTCAACTCGGACTTGGTGCGAAACAAAGTACAGTTTTAGACACATTGCAACTGCAAGGACGAAACGTGAAAAGCTCCGATTGTGCTACTGAGTACCTGTCACATATTGTTGCTTTAATATTTAACTCTGTAGTTAAAAATTTGATTAATTTATGTTGTTTTTATTCTGTTTTTATGATATTTTTATGCTGAATTGTAGCATTTGTTTAAATCAAACCTAAAAAATGTTACAAATACTTCGTTTGAGATCAAGTACAGACGCAGCGGAGGTACGACCTAAGTAGGCCAATCAAACAGCGTCAAAAAGCGCAAGTCACTAGACCTTTTTTGTTTATGATAGGTTCAGCGATGACAGAACACGTACGGAAACATGACGAACACAATGATGGTGGGCGTTTGACGCTGTTTGATTGATACCATCAGCACGTAGCTCTGCATGCGTCGTGACTTGAGGTGAAACGAAGTGTGGAATTGAATGATACATTCGAAAAATGTGCTCCATATGACTGGAGAATTTTCATGCACCTGCGACACGTCTTACGTATTTTTTAAATGATCTGCCCGTATACTAGTCGTCTAAACTCGCTTCATATCGGAAAAGGTCAGTTTCTCCGTCAGAATTTACTGGAAAAGCTACATGTACCCATATGGCCCATATCCCGCAATACCAAACGAAGGACCATTATGCAGAAGAAAAAAAAAAAACTTCTAATAAGGGAGTTAAGGAAGTTTCACAATTTTAACTCGATCAAGACAGTCTAACTTTTCTTATACACGTAATATAAGCATAAAAGAAAATATTGCGCGTGCTGTGCGCATCCATTTAAATAAAATATAGCTAACTCTAAGAGTATTAAATCAGGTGAAAGAAGATAATAGCATTAATTTGCTATCTGTCTGGAAAACTTTAGTAGACGCCATACATCAATTGTACTTGTTCATTATTTGTTAAAAAATGCATATAGGAGTGGGACTCAGAGCTAACCGGAATGAATTCCTGGAGGGCGAAGTGTTCGTAGCTCCAGCTTCCGCCGCTAGCAGAGCTTAGAGGCACCCCTTCAGAGTCAGTTTGCCGACCGGCAGCGGACTGCTAAAGGCCCTGTCACACTGAGGCAACAGTTGGACAACTCTATCCGGCAACACGGGAAAGTCGTGTTGCCGGCGAGCCTGTCACATCGCGGCAACAACAACAGTTGGGCAACATGTTGCTGTCGCCCGGCAACCGTGTTGCCCGATTTGTTGCCCGACAACCCTGTCACACCGCACTGACGGCGTGGACAACACGGGGAACACTCCGCCATCTTGATTGTTTACCTTCGTTCGTGTGCGGCGCGGAATTGCTGGAAATATGACTCTACAAAGTGTCAGTGCGTCCGAAGGGCCGGGAATTACCACGGTACGACATCAACCAGTGACTTTGATTAGAAAACTTGACAAGGGGAGTATTTTCCGTTCTTTATTTTATCGAAATGTTCTTCATTCGCTGAAAAAGCAGATAGCCCTAACCGAGGAAAGTGACATCGCTGATATATGTTCGGGATTTACGCCACCGTATAAAGAGTTTTTGTCCGGTTCTTTCATGCAATTTCTATGTCTACTGTAAAATTGAGTTAGCACCAGCAGTACCCCAAAGCGTCTTTTGTAGCGTGGTGTTGAGCTGAACTGACAGTGCTTCAAAACTGCGACACCGACACGATCGGCCTTCATAACAATCGGTGGAATAAATATTTTTCAACGCTGTCTACTTGCATACCGCCTGCTATGTGATCGCTTCATTCCCCCAAAACGTCCTGAATATTTTGAAAACAAATCAGGTGTCTGGTAGCGGCTGTTTCCAAGTTCACAGCCTCAACAATCATGATCAGAATGGTCGTTTTAATGCTTCGATATTTTAATCTTTGTTTTTCTGGGTTATTTTTATTATACTTCATCAGCGGGTGAGTAGGCATGTCATTTTATTTTACTATCAGTAATGTAAGCTGGCCTCTCGGCAGTTCTAATTTCAAAACTAGTCTGAACGTTCACGACCGAAGCTGTGACCATTTCGCGAATCGCTTTCTGTAACTATGCAGCAAAAACATTAATCGAAATATTTTAGCTGCACGCCAGCCCGAATTATTGTTAAATAACGTTTTCCAAGCCTTCATTTGAGTAAGACGTTATTGATAGGGGACTAGCTCTACCATTGAAGCTTTCTATGTTGTCGTGTTGCCGGCCCGAAATTCGCTCAGCCAGCGATCAGGGCAAAACACGTTGTCCAACACAAGTTGCTGCTGCTTTTGTTGCCGAAAGCTGTCATACCGAGGCAACATTTTAGTTGTCGTCCATGTTGTCGTGCTGTTGCTGCGATGTGACTGGTTTGTCGGACAACATGGGGAGCGAGCAACAAGTTGCCCGACTGTCGGACAACGTGTTGTGTTGCTGTTGCCGTCGTGTTGCCTCAGTGTGACAGGGCCTTAATGTTCTAGCGGCTTTAAATTTTTTTCCAGGCGCTTCAAATTCATTCTTTGAGTTTTGCTTTGTCTAAGTTTAGGAGGTTCCACATTCACAAAACGATTTCCTTTCAAGATTTTTGTTTTCGTAAGGGCGAACATAAAAACGTCACACGGGGCGAGGTACGGTGAATCCGAGGGTGGAGAAGCGGTGTCATGCCATCGTTTGTTCAAACAGTGTTGCACTGACAGGGCGGTGTGTGCTGGGGAATTCTTGCTATGAAACCACCAGTCCCCAATTTCCCACAAGTCGGGACGTTTCTTCCTCACTGAGCTGCGCAAGAATCGCAAATTTCCCAGGTAAAACACCCCATTACTGGGTTCACGAGGAAGAACAAACTCGGAGTGAAAATGCCCGAATTGTTCGATGTTTTTATCGGTTTAAAAGGTTGAGGGTCGCCCTGAACGAGGTTGGTCGTTGATCAATAATTCACCGGCCTTGAAGCGAGAAAACCATTCGTACACCTGCGATTTCTTAGTAGCATCTTATTTTAAGCTGTATCAAGCATTGCAAGACTTTCCGTCACCGCTTTCACTAAAGGAAAACATAATTTTACGGCCACACGCTGTTTCTAAAAATCTCAAATTGCAAAAAAAAAAAGAAAAAGAAAAAAAAAAAAAGCGAGGAATGATTTTGAGGCGTTTGGGGAAAAATTCACAACGTAGCGCTAGACCTTTAGCAGACAACTCCAGTCGGCACACTGACTCGAAAGGGGTGCTGCAAGCGCTGCTAGCGGAAGAAGCTGGTTGTACGAACGGTTCGCCAACCAGAAATTCATTTCGGTTACTTTTAGGGCCCCCCTCGTATGTCATATATAGTTGTTTCATATGGTATATGATACCGGTCGCACGGTCACATGTGTTTCTTTTTTTCTTCAAGCGGGGTACTTTGCTAAACCTTGCAGGGATTATTTTAGAAGCAAGTTCATTTTATACTTACATTCTGCGTTTGATGAAATAATTAACCAAATAACGTAAATATAATAGCCTGCCTAATTTTTTTTTTAAACGCGTAAAATAAACATTTGGACAAAAGAACGGTAAACGATATCAGTGTCTAAAGACAGGGTTCCTCTTTGCAATTGCCATGTCGGCATTCGGTGGCCTTGACGTCTCGATAGGGTTAACCGGCAGCTACGCCTGTCACACTAATTCCCGGAAAGTCGGTCCCTCTCTTTCGCCAAGCGCGGGTGTCGACGTGAGTGCCTTGCTTCGTCGTTGATCTCGATGCGCCGCCTTGGTGGATCGATACAAGAGTTCCGATAGAGGAAACCCGATTTGCCGGGACCTACGCCATGCGTGACGTCGGATCAAGACGGGAAAGGAGCGGAGTGGGTCAGCCATTAGCGTCCACTCTCTCACTCAGTGAGAATTGCGCCAAGGGGATGGTTACAAGTACGAGTTGTGAGTTTTGCAAACTTGTTTTTCAGCCATGAAAGGGGAACATTGCTCAAGAAGGCCCTCGGTTTCTCACTTGACACCCTTTATTGGATGTTGCTAGCTTTGTAGCGGAGTTTTATGTGCCTTTAGAGATAACCTATTATAGATTTACCGTTGAAGATTGCTTCCTAATTACAGACAACTTAAAAAAAAAAAAAACGCTAGGCGTCGTGAGTTTTGGTCATCTTAGCACCGCTCAGCAGCCATTGCAGCTGCAATATCAGTCGATAAGTACACGGAAGAAAAGATCAGAAAGCAATAACATAATAGACCACGCATTCATTTCTGAAGCTGTCAGTGTCTCAACTTATCTTGTCCATTAAGGAGCAGTTTTTGCAATTATCAAATACATACTAGTGCGTCTTATATTTCTTGACCACCAGAGGCCTGTACAAAAATATGCAATGTTGACGTTGTCATAGTGACTCTGAAAGTTTTGCACCAGGAAGAAGGTACGTCGAGGTATTGCTGTTCTAAATTGCACGTGCGTATTCTAAATACATTAACGCCGCCGTCATACTGCTCATTTCACGCGGCGTTTCCGCTATCACACTGGCAACTGCTCGAAATACCTTGATAAATTCAAAGTTATTAGTTCAGCTGGTGAGACGATAGACCTATTCACGTCTTCCTGAAACTTGTAGAGTATTATCGTGGTTCTGTGTCAGCGCCAACTGTGGTTCAGTCTACGATAGTGTTTTTTATTCACTATACACAGCAAAACAAAAGATATAAAAGAAGATATAGTTTGAGTGTTAGTAAACGTATATCTTGAGAAAATGCGTTCTACCATCTTTATATACGAGCGAGAGTTTAGAGTGACTGGGTATCTTTGAAATTATTATAATATAAAAAGAAACATTGGCTGCACTGCATTACACCTACCGATTTTCAGTTTGCAACGGTCGAGAGAGGCATTCACGCATTAAAATAAAGAACGCCGCAGATAATATACATCGTGATTGACGTTCAATTTTTTTATGCGTTTGGAAGCAATTAGAGCTGTAAAAAAATCATGAAATCTAGAGGGCATATGATTAAAATAAAGAACGCTAAATGCATTCGATTTTGGCTGGTCTTTATACCTTGAGGTGCTGTCTAATAATATTTCAAGTTAAGCTTTTCTATAATATAAACAATATTGGTTTTAACCACACTGGTGAAGCTTAAAATGCTGCTGCCCTAATTACAGTAACTTGACTTTACAAAGTCTTCTGGAATATCTGATAAAACATATTTTATTTAATCATATAGTAAAGAAATCTTTAAAATTACTCACTACTGTGAAGAACACAGAATATTTGTTAATACAATCCTAGATGCTACACCTTAAGATGGTGCAATGTTTTTTATCTCTACAGATTTTCTAGTAACAATGCCTTCGCATCACTGTAGTTCTTGATAACCCGGCACCCCCGCCCAACCCCACTATTTTTTTTTTCTATTCTTATTTTGTGGTTCGTAATCTTGCAAGTTTTCGTGGTTCATTAGCCACCATAATGTTCCATGATCTCCCAAAGGGGCAAAGAAATATGTAATTTTTAGTCCATGCATCTCCAGAATACAGTTTGTTTTTAGAAGGGAACACAATTGTAGCTAAAGATTTATATATTGATCAAACGGCCTTATGCCGAATTAAAATTTATGAGGAACGCAGAGGATGCTGTCTTCCGACCTGGGCCTTTCTGGCACATTCTACCGCGTCCTTTAAAAACGTCACCGCGTCGCCTTTTTTTTTTTTCATTTCTAGCGACTCTTTTTGTATTTTTAACTCCGTATTCTCTCCTGCCTCGTTTATTTGCTCTTTAGTTCTTGTTTCCGAAAGTTCTTGACAGTTGACCAACTCTATGCTCCGTCTCACCTGACGACGTACCAAAACAGACGCAATAAGCCACCATTGTCAATCCAACGCCCAATCTTGCCACGTGACTTCACACACAGCGCATCGGCCCGCTCAACGGGAAGGTCACGTGACACCATCCGAGCTATACACTCTAAAAAAGAAGGGTGTCGTCTTACACCCTTTTGTCCTGCATAACGCGCCCAAAACATCAGTTCTACGTACAATTCACTGTACGTCGGCCCCAACTTTTACAAGGCGCTCGATAACGGTGCGAAATAACTGAATAAACAGCAAAAGTACGTATCATAGACCACAGAAAGAAAACGCTGAGGTTTTGCAGTAGGGTCAAGAAAACTCCCATTATTTTGTACAGTCAGTAACACGTACTTTAGATATTTTAATAAGTTGTACCACTCAGCTATCAAGCCGCTCGTGAAAGTTGGTGCCACCGGTTTGAAGTCATCAGGCTGTACTTTGAACTGAAGTTTTGGGGTGCATTGTATGGGACAAAGGGTGTAAGATACACCATTGTTTTCTGAGAGTGCTGATTGGCTCCGGGGTCTCGTAGCATCTGATGCGGAACATCCTGAAACAAATAGACTGTACTGATTTTCACTGTGCCACGTTATGTACGCAAGTTGTACTCGATTTATTTTATTCAGCGTCTGTAGTAATGAATGTATGCATGAATAAAATTATGCACCATAATGGAATTGGACAAACACAATGGTTTTCGCGTTCTCAGAAAGCGTATGTTACCAGGCTGTTTCAGAGTTTGTGCCAAGGTTCTAAAACATTTTTGAAAAACAGCCAATGAACCATGATTTAATGTGGTTACTGCTGAAAGTTACCACGTATAACATTTATCTATCACAAAGGCAAATAACGGAGGAGGAAAATGCTCTTTTGCTAGATTAGATACTATAGTATTTCTCTCACGACAGAAGCTGACGGCCTAGTTGGTTAAACATCCCAAAAACAGTTAGCGCGGAAGAGAAGGACAAGTAGAAGGCTGGAGAGGACAAGCGCTAATTTCAAACCAATGACTAATTAAAAAATGGAGAAAAAAAGTGTATGCTAAAAGTTAAAACGGAAAAAAACGACGAAATGTTAGAAGAAAAATCGTGAAAAATAACTGGAGTTCTTAAATAGAGGTTGTTAAATAAAATAATTAATTAAAAACATTACAAACAAAAAACTAAAGAAATCTAAAAAATAAAGAAAGGAAAAAAAAGACAAATCAATAGGTTCAGAAAAAAAATTACAGGTACTGTAGTTCCTGCGATGACAAGGTCAATGACGGAGCACTGATGCAAGCATTTCCTCAATTGTTGCGATTGGCTGCTTCGTTTATTCCGCGCGTTCTCTTATCACGATACCGTCCTAGAATACTTGAGTTCATAAACAACGGGGTGAATCCACATGCATGGCGAGATGTGCAGACGGGGAGGATTTGAGGAAGAGAGAAAGCTTTGCTCCAATAGCTGAACGTTGACACAGCTTCCGGACTGGCTCACAGAAACCTTGCCACGTCAGAATGGGATCTCATAGACAACACTGCAGAAATAGTTGACGTAGATGTGTGCATGTCTCACGCCACACGCGTCATTTTTGTCACGCTGTGAATTTACTTTGGGGCAGTGACCTCCGATTTTATCTGGCGCAGAGAGCACCGCCCGGACACCATATTGTAAGGGGACTCTCTTGAAGTTGTGGGTAAATTTGATAAATGCAGGGTACGAACTCCGGTCGGCGTCATTTCTCCGCATTTTTGTTTTGTTCCATTAGATTTAAAAATACATTCAGCAAACATGTGACAGGATGGAAGTAGTGTATCCGGAAGCTTCGAGCCGTAGGAGTTGAGCTTCAAAGCTCTCCCTTGTTGAATGAGTACACGACTTTTTTATGGCCGCGCTCATAAAATAGGAAACATCCCCTCTATCGAGTTGTTTTGAATGCGCCATATCATGTTGGAGTAGTCGTTTCTTACTGTTAGATTTTGTGAATACATCCAGCATACATGGTTGTTTTGGAAGGTGAACGAATGACTAGTGGGACCTGATTTTGGTGTTTAATTTAGAAGCAGAAGGTTATCTACATACATAAATACACGTGTGACCTGGCAGGAAAAATAATAACCTGCGTAATGACCCTGTCACAACTGGAAAGATTAATGGCGGGCACAACAGGAGCCACGCACGAACATATATACATTCCTTTGTTTTCGATATAGGTATCTCCTAAGAACGTGACAAAAGTGAGGCTGAAGTAAAACATCAGACACTATAAAGAGGATTTGTGCTCATATCTCACCGTAACTTGAAAAGCAAACTTCTTCATTATACTAAATACACTGACTTAGTGCATCAAACAACTATCTGTGCGGGATCAGTACACTTTCACGTCCAAATCCAAAGTGCACTTCCCCGGAGTTGTCCTTTAGGTGTTAAATGACAACCCCAGAATTATTCGTCAGGTGACGTCGTTTTTCCTGCTAAATTTAGCGGGGAAACTGTGGGAAGGGGGGGGGGTATGGAGGAATAGGAGGAAATCTGTAGGAGGGGGTTATGTGTGTATACGAATACTTTCACATTTCTACACGTAAGGAGTCTTAAGTGTCCTACTGTAATTTTTCTTTTAATTTTTTTACTTACTTTTAATATTTTATTAAAAAGTTAGATGAAATTAGCGCGTGTCTCGTGCGGTCTTCTACATGTCCTTGTGTTTTGTGCTAATTGTTTTTTTGAAGTCAAATAGTATATTCCGGGCAATATTGATAGGTAGAACATTATAAATATTTCAAGAGCCTTACACAAATGTTATAGCTGTTTTATATATTAACAAAAATACGTGCCCCTGGTGCATCAAAACATGGATTAAATACTGCTGCATTATAATTATCACGTAATTTAGATGCCACTGACGCTTCTCGCACCTAATATGGGGAGATGAGCATCTGAACGAGTCTGCCGCAGAAAAGTACGCTGACAAAACAACCAAAATTAAAATCGTTCCTATGCGGTGTCGTTATCGCAATGAATTTCTACGGCTTTTCGTAAAACCTGATCAGCATAATACATGCTCTTTTTTGGTTCGCCAATATTTCCTATAGGAAAGTGTTTTTATTTGCGATCAACGTCTCATATTGTAAATAACACGAAAAAAGAAAAAAGATAAATAAAATTAAACTTTGTAGCGCATACCCTTCCTTTGTGTTCTCCAATTTTGCAGCCACATTCCTCCCTGCAAACAGAAGTAAACATACCGGACAGAAGCAAATAAGTGTTCAAAGCGGTCCTTCGCATATATATTGTACAGCGTGGTATGAGAACGATGCTTGTTGGGAGGGCGAGGGGGGGGGGGGGGGGGGTAACACTGACTGTTTGCGACTCATACGTGAATCATGGGAAATTCAAATATGTTGCCAGGCAATCTACGAATTCCCCAAGAAGCTTCAAAACAACGTGTTATGTAAAACAGCGACTGCTTTTGATGCCACAGAGTTCAACATAGTCTCGGGCAGATTTTTGAGGGCTTTATATTTATAAAAAGTCAGAATTAATCTCATATTTGTTTTTGCTGGAAACCTCGTAAAAATTGCAATTTATTTCAAGGCATTTAGAAGTGGGAATATGTGGCTTCGTCTACGGTGTTTTATTTCCGGAAAAATTACAATGAAAATTTTTTTTTTCCTCCATAGTCGCTTTAGGAGAGTCCCATGTATGTTAAGTATAAGGAAGTTTTTTTTTTTTTTTTTATCGATCTGCTTCAGTTTTTGTGCCTAGTTCTGAGAAAAGAGCCCAAATAGCTGGAAATATAGAAGGTACTTTATTTGGGCTTAAGCCAAAAGTGACCTAAATGTTGTCACATCTATCGGGCTTTAACCTGAAAGACCAGACCAGACCAGAATTTGAGATGGAGTTCTTTCAAAGTCAAAGCATTAAACATCCGGGCTAATGCTGTCAAGAAAAAATTATAACGCAAGTTAGTTTGAACATAGTTTCCCAGCGAATGAAATGTGCAAGGGCACGGGTGGGGGGGACCTATTCAGCCAGCAGCTGAGGAATCGTCTGGTGCCATCCGGGTGCAAATGGAGTTTCCTAACGAATTGGGCACAGCTAATTATCAATGAGTTTTGGGGGCCAGATGCAGAAAGCGAGGTCAGATATGCCGTAATATTTGATAAAAAAAAACTTAGTAACCTCAAAAATAGGTGTAGGAGTTAATTTTTACCTCTGTGAGGCAAGAAGTCCTTGAAATTTGGCAAAAAAAGGCACGAAGGAAAAAACGAACGTGCTGTTGAACTTACAAAAAGACGAAGCTGGTGCAGGTTAAAGAGTGTGAATTTACCCGACGCTTAATTTTTCTAAAAGACGACACGAAGATCACTTTCAGGCGCAGGTTAATATTAATGGGCAGAAGGAAACCATTAAAAGGCGTCACACTACAGTAAACAGAAAGGGAGACGCCAAGAGGCTCCATTCATATGTACACTGTAGTGTTCGGGCGTGTGGACGAACAGGATTGACGAGAGCAGCTCGGCGAGTGGCGAGGTGGAATGACTTTATTCCATGACGGAGCGAGCCAGAAGAGAGCGCGGCCGGGCAGGCATGCGTAACTTATAGCATGTTATCAGAACGGGGAAAGGGTAGGCGGAGGAGTGAATCAAAAGAAAAAGGGGGCGCGTCAAACGAGCTGAAACGCGCGTAATACAACATAACACTCCTCGGGCGTAAATAAGTTTGTTCTACGCTCAACAATAGGCTAAGGCGCGTAGCGGTCCGGTGGTCTTCGTTGGCGGGGAGGGTATCGCCGCTCCTCTTGCTGAGCTGGTTCCGCTGGCGGTGGTCGAGCAGGAGCCACTTCCTGTGGTGCTGGAGCCTGGCAGGCCTCTGGTACCTCGGATTCCGGGAAAGGTCCCAGTGGCGTGGAGACGTCCTCTTCCGGTGGCACCCGAACAATGTGGTCCTTGTGTCGCACCCACTGAAACACACCTCGCGGAGTGGTTACACACAACTTGTAGGATACCGGCCCGGTTTGAGCTAGAATCGTGGCTCTAAACCACTTTTCGCCACGTCGAAAATTTCGGACCCGCACGCTGTCGCCTACCGAGAAACGTTTACCGAGCCGACCATTTGAACGTCGTTTTAGCGTCTGGGTAAACTGCCTTGCAGAAACAGTTTCCCTGGTTGAAGGCTTGACAACATCTAGCCGTGTGCGGAGACGCCTGCCAAGTAATAGGATGGCTGGCGCTTCCCCGGTTGTGGTGTGCGGCGTGTTCCGGTAAGCCAAAAGAAAATCAGCCAGTACCTCGTTCACTGGGAGGGCCGGATCCTTGCGCAGTGCGGCCTTCAAAGACTGGACAAAACGTTCCGCTTGGCCATTACTACTTGGGTGGTACGGTGCCGTGCGAATATGACGTGTACCGATCCTGCGCATGTAGCTTGCAAATTCAGCAGACGTGAATTGGGGTCCATTATCGGACACTAGCGTTTCTGGGAACCCAAAACGACAAAATAGTTCGTGCAAACAGTTTATGGTTCGTTCGGTAGTTGTCTGCTTCATTGTGAAGACTTCCGGCCATTTCGAATGAGCATCCACAACAACAAACAGCATGACACCTCTATACGGTCCCGCAAAATCCACGTGGACTCGTTCCCAGGGACGAGTGGGCCACGCCCACGGGTGTAGCGGAGCAGGGCAAGGCAAATTACGCTGCAGCTGGCAAGGCTGGCATGCGCCTACCTGTCGCTCGATGTCCTGATCAATGGTCGGCCACCACACGTAGCTTCGTGCCAGCTCCTTTGTCCTGACAACTCCGGGGTGTCCTTGGTGCAACTCCTCGAGCATGAAGGACTGGAAACGTCGCGGAATGACGATACGGGTGCCAAGCATTAGGCACCCTTGCTGCAATGAGAACTCGCAGCGCCTGTAGAAAAAAGGCTTTAGATCGTCACTCGGCGCTCGATTTGGCCAACCGTTCGCCACGTACTGCACAATCTGCTTCAACACCGGGTCCCTGTTTGTCTCGCGAGCCACGTCACGGTGGTTAACCGGTAGCGTACTGAAGCGTAGTAAGAAGAAACATTCTTCTGACGGCTCCTCGTTATCGCCGTTTTGACCTTGAAGCGGCAGGCGTGACAAGCAATCTGAATCGGCATTTTCCTTTGATGACTTGTACTTCAGCGTAAACGTATACGCGGAAAGTAGAACTGCCCAGCGCTGTAGTCTGGCTGCTGCTAGGGTAGGGATGCCGGTCTTCGGTCCTAGGATGGTCTGTAAGGGCTTATGGTCCGTTACAAGGACAAAACTGCGCCCGTAGAGGTAGTAATGAAATCGTTTTACACCGAATACCAGTGCTAACGCTTCCTTTTCTATTTGGCTGTAGCCTTCTTCCGCTTTAGTCAAAGTCCGTGACGCGTAAGCAATCGGACGACACTGCCCATCTGGAGCGACGTGAGACAGGACCGCGCCGACGCCGTACGCTGAGGCGTCGGCGGACAGCTGCAACGGTGCTCCGGGGTCGTAATGAGTCAGCACCGGCGGAGAGGACAGCAGCCTCTTCACTTCCTGGAACGCAAATTCACATTTGTCGCTCCATGACCAGCGCACGTCGCCGCGCAAAAGTCGGTTGAGAGGTGCAACCACGCTGGCAAGGTTAGGAATAAATTTTCCGTAGTAGGTCACTAGTCCCAGCAACGACTTCAACTGGTGCGTGTCAGCTGGCCTCGGCGCTTTCATGATAGCTTCGACCTTATCAGTGGCTGGCTGAACGCCGTCTCCGCTTACGATATGCCCCAAGTACTGCAGCTTATCCTTGAAAAATTCACACTTCGACAGTTTTACCTTGACGCCTTTCTCAGATAAGCGTTGCAACACTGCCTCCAAATTGCGGAAGTGTTCTTCGTCAGTTTTCCCTGTTACCATAATGTCATCGATGTAACAAGTGACTCCTTTGAGACCCTTCAAGATATTGTCCATTATTCGCTGGAATATTGCCGGTGCGGACGCAATGCCAAACGGAAGGCGATTTACGACGTAGAGTCCCTTGTGAGTGTTCAAAGTTAGGTAACTCTTCGATGACTCATCCATTTCTACCTGCTGGTATGCTCGGTTGAGGTCTAGCTTCGAGAACTTTTGCCCTCCGGCCAGGACAGCAAATAATTCGTCGAATTTAGGGAGCGGATAGCTCTCGGAGTCTAGGATAGGGTTTAGCGTGACTTTATAGTCGCCGCAAAGTCTAATAGAACCATCACGTTTGATGACTGGCACCACAGGCGTCGCAAACTGACTGCTGGCAACGGGAGAGATTATGCCCAATGTTTGAAGCTTATTAAGTTCGTCTTCTACGGCTGCACGTAATGCAAATGGTACCGTTCTAGCCTTCAAAAATCTGGGTTTCTGTTCGTTTTTGAAATAAAGACGGGCTTGCTCACCATTGATTTTTCCCAGCTCGTCGCTGAAAAGATGCTTGAATCTTTGCAGAAGCCGCTCAAGTTCAGCTGGAGGCTTGTTCGAAGTTGGCGAGGCGCGCGTGAGGGCGTTGACGTTTCGGATGCGGTCCCAGTCCAGCTGGATGTGTTGTAACCACTCTCGTCCCAAAAGTGCCTGCCCGTCCTGCGGTACAACATAGAGTGGTAACAGTTTTTTTTCCGTGTTGCTGCTTTCGACGTGGACATGTAGCACGCCGTTGGGCTTGATGACTTGTCCCGTGTATGTGCGCAGTCGAAGAGGTGTTTTCTCGAGGCGCAGACTCGGAAAAAGTCGCTTGTGAAGGCTCCTTGAAATAATCGATACGGCTGCCCCCGTGTCCAGTTCCATCGACAACGGAGTGCCTTGAACTTGAACTTCAACCATGATGGGCGTAGACCGAGCAGATGCCGTGACGCCGTTGAGAGGAAACTCATCTTGTGTTTCCAAGGACCTGACTGGAAAACGTTTCTTGGGCGACCTTGTCTTTGATTTGCACGCTCTCTGTATGTGCCCCTGACGGTGACACTTGTAACACGTTGCTTGTGCGTGCGGACACGTCGTGGCTTCGTGTTTGGGTGAACCGCAGCGAGAGCAATGCGTCGTTATCACCCTTGGCTTGGGCCCCGAGCTGCGCAGCTTGTTCAGTTCGGCAGCGCTGTCTGACCTTGAGTGGGTCGCTGATGCGTTCTTGATGGCTGCCTCGAGTGACAAAGCACGTTCGACGGCTTTTTGGAATGTGAGGTGCTTATCTTCACTGAACAAGTGCCGCTGGATATCTACTCGTCGGAGGCCGCAGACAAAACGGTCTCGGAGTGACTCATCAAGAAAGTTTCCAAATTCGCACGTTTGTGCGAGTCTTCGTATCTCGGCCACGAACTCGGAAATGGTTTCATCTTCGGTTTGCGACCGTCGGTGAAATTTTGCTCTCTCGCCAATTACGGACGGCTTGGGTGATAAGTGGTTGCGCAGTAGTTGCCGCAATTCTTCAAAGGACTTTGACGACGGTGTTTCCGGAGCAGTCAAAGACTTGAGAAGGGCGTAAATTTTCGGTCCGATCAAACTCACGAAAGCGTCTACTTGCAGTTCTGCCGGAACTTTGTTGGCTCGTAGAAAAGACAACACGCGCTCTTCGTAGGAGAGCCAGTCACTAGTAGACTCATCAAAATGTTCCACTTGCCCGAAACTGGTGCTCATGGCCTCGGCGTCGACGACGTTTTCGATGCTCTCGGCGCTGTCTTGCTTGGTTAGCTGGCCATATCTTGGTTCGTCATCTTCAGAAGTCATGGTCCCAAGGCAGGTTCGGTGTCCTCGTCGCCATTATGTAGTGTTCGGGCGTGTGGACGAACAGGATTGACGAGAGCAGCTCGGCGAGTGGCGAGGTGGAATGACTTTATTCCATGACGGAGCGAGCCAGAAGAGAGCGCGGCCGGGCAGGCATGCGTAACTTATAGCATGTTATCAGAACGGGGAAAGGGTAGGCGGAGGAGTGAATCAAAAGAAAAAGGGGGCGCGTCAAACGAGCTGAAACGCGCGTAATACAACATAACATACACTTCCTCTACAGCTGTGTTTGAGACTTCACAGTGTTTCTTACGACCTTTGGAAAAAGAAGTCTGGGATAAAGTCGCCATTGTTGTACTTCTTGAATTCCAAATAACCACGTTGCTCACGCTTGCTTCTTATTTGAGCGGTGCTTCAGAGGAGTTTGAACAGAGCAGTGCCAATGTTGTCGGCACTTTTAATGGGTTGTTGGATGAATGCTTAGATATGTTGAGAGACAAAAATAATGTTTACTTGAATTACTGTGAGGAAATAACGCCATGCTCTTTTAATGCTTTAATCTGATTTTCAACGCCTCCGGTAGTAATTTGAGAGTTCGTTTTAAAAATGTTGACTGATTACCAGTCTGTGCAGATGAGTGGCTTTTATAAATAAACCGCAAATCTCTATTTAAAAAAAAACGCTTTTTAATATGGTTCTGAAATTATCTGTGCCTCAAAAAAAAAAAAAGAGATAAGAGCAATAGTTGCACCATTTCTCAAGCTGGAATGGCTTACCACGGACCGATAATTCAACTCATATCGATTCAATACTTCCCATGGGTCGAACCAATGCTGCGTTACTAAGACCAGTTTCTTCCTATTAGTGGCGAAAACTTATGTGGCGTTAAGAAATTTATGACTCCGTTCGCAGGAGCTTTAAACCTCGGAACTTTGATTGAAACTATGACAACACATTGAACGCGAGTTGCTTTCGAGACACTTGCACTTCTATTTGGAGGGCACAACAAAGCATGACTCAGCCGTCCAATATTAACAATCACGGTATTTATCGTTTTCCTCCCATGGCTGAAAGGCTCTCATAAGAGAACTGTTGTGAAAATGAGGTAGACGCGGCATTAAACTATAGACTTAAGTTTCATAAACGCAAAACTGTTTCAAGATCAGAAAGGGGCCCAGTGTTCTGTTCCGGTCAGCGATTTCCCCTGTTAAGCAGCGCAAACAATAAACGTTTTCAGGACAAAGTGTACTTCATCATTTGCTGACGTAACATGCAAAATAAAACAAAAAAAAACACTGGGTTATTTTAGAACAACCAGCTCATCCATCAGATTGTTCTTTTCTTCTGAACAAATGGGCAAGTTCTAGTGGCCGAGTTGAAATAATATTTATATAAAAAAACCACAGTTAATGGAGAAAAAAAACACACTTAGCTTCCTAAAAAGACATGTATAAGAGACGGATATTTGTTACGTCATAAGAACTCGGCACAATTCGCTAGTCACCGAAAGAGCGAACAAAAAGAAATACACTTAAATGATCTTACAGATTGGCACACAAACACACAACCTAAGTGCTAGAGCAAATTGAAAGCAAGCGTGCCGATGCGGACGTGCAGTGCAGTGCATGTTTCATGCCTGTCCGGGCATCGGGAACATTTCTCGCCATGTGCCCGATTAATCGAGTTGCCGGAGCGGATCGGACCGGGGCTGTCCGGCCGGGGACTTGGCTGCCGAGCCCGGCCCCAGAAATGCCAACCGCGGTTTCTACCGGATTAATGGACGGGACCCGTTACGCGGACAGACCGGACCGCCGAAGCCGAGGGAACAGGGCCGCGAATAATTGAGGACGTGCTGCCATACGCTGGCCGTACATCACTCCTCACCCCATGAAGAGTATTAGCCTCTTTTAGATGACCTCATTGCCTACTAGCTGAGATTCAGTTAATCTTATTTTGAGATATGTGTTTTATTAGGTTACGTCACTTAAAAGTATAGAATACGAAATATATATGCCATTGGAATGTACTATGTATGTCCATGCGCGACGTCAAGAGCAAATACAGATCGTTTCTTCGGTAAAACGAGTTTAAAGAGGTTATGCAATTTTGAAATACCAAATAAAATAAAATTAGGCAACTAGATTATGATACGTGGGTTTTATGGATCTTTGTGTTATTTATTGTAAGAAGAGCACATAGCTTTAAACAAAAATTGCTTTATTCGTGGACGTCCTTCACTTTAACAACCCGCGGTGCAGCGCCATGATTGGAGCTATACGTGATGCCACCTGGAAATGCGTTTTTGTCTCTCCGCTTTTTTTTTTTTGCAACTCTACGCACTGAAACTTTAGATGTACAAAGGCTAACAATAATAGGTCAGAAAAGGCGAACGGTAGAGCAGGGGTAACGAGTGTCCATGGTTGAGTGACCCGCTGACCGGATTAAGGCTCGAGAGACTCTGGGTTGGCTGGTCACACGATGACAATTGGGAAAATTTGAAAACTTCATATTTCTAATGAGAAAAGTCTAAAAAAATTGCGAGATATAAATTGGGAAAATGTTTACCTTCATGTTTGTGACTAATATATCTTCATGAATAGTGAAACACGAATTTTATGTTACGTGACGTAGGAAGCGCGGGTATCAAGAACAATACGATTTAAGAAAAAGAAATATTCCCTTAAACTATAATTACGGAAATATGCATATATTTCGATTCTACATATAATGGTTTTGCTCCATGTAATACAACGTGCGTAAACTTGGCACTCTTAATTCAGTTCTTTTTAAGTGCCGCGCTCCCTTTGACACTTTTTAAAAAGAACGCACGCAGAAAATCAAAGCTCTTGTATCCTGGACTGGAAGACACACTGATTTCTTAGAAACGCCCGCCGTTAATAAGGTTGACTATACAATTTCAGATTATACTATTTTTTCGGTGGCCTGCTTCGACTGACACCGTATTGTTACTGTTCAGTAAAAAAAAAATAGACCTACGACATGAAGCGCAGCATTGAGAAAGCGAAGTGTTAATGCTTGACTCTGAAAAAAAAAAAATATTCCTTCTTGAAAGGTTCTTTGACGCCCCTTGAACTCTTTCAGCTCGTGAAAAGCAGTTTCACCCCATGCACTATCGCCCCTTCGTGCATAGAAAAGCAACTGGGCGATGAAGAATTCTTTCGCATAAAAAATGGAGCTGAAACGAACCCCTCATAGGTTTTTCTAACAGAACCCTTTTTGGGTGGTGATTAAAATAACCTTTATGGTGAAAAATATGGACACGCCGAAGAACCCCTCAGAGTTATTTTACGACCAGATTTAGTTTTTAGGTTTTAGACTTTCGGTGATATCCCAACTGAGGTTTTAACCTAAACTAGTCCTATCACTTGATTTTTGAGCGACGCGCCAGCCTTACTGGTGATAATGTCTGCGGCGATTTCACGTAAAGCATCCAGAAAGAGTATCACTCTTGTTTGTTTATAGGCAAATATATAGGCGTGAGAGGGAACGACCGAAAAACAAAGAACGCTGTGAAACAGTTCCGCGCCAGGTCTATACCGCTTTAAACGGTAAAAAAGTTCCAGGAGGCGCTTAACTCGGCTAATTTTTAAAATACGACGTGTTTAGTTAAAAAAACAAAGCAAAACAAAAAATAAACAACAACAGGCTATTTGGAACGCGTTTAGCCTTCTCTTTCCACAGTGTTGTATTTTAAGATTATGTGTTCAACTGAAGTAAATTTAACACCCAGGTAGTGTCGCGAGAAGGTGAATACGGGCAAGTTTCGGATTTCGAACAGGACTTCCGTTTATCGCCCGTTGCCACTTACCTCGCTACAACTCGCAAACGTGAACACATAAAAAACAAAATTGCGAACGGCCACACAAGGTGTGCTAGATTTGGCAGCGGACGCTGCTGCGTTTTTGCACAACAAGCTCTTGATGATTTCTTTTTAACCGATGTGCTTTAGAATATTTGCATGAGGGCTTTCCTCTTAGTCGAATAGTTGCAGTAGTTGTGCTCTAGAAGATGTATGCTTTTTTTTCGTTTTGTTGTTACAAGTTGCGGCTCTTCCTCGCGAACATGGGGGTCTTGAGGCCTTTGGCGCTTTTCGTGCCGCTATCTGTATATCCTGCTCAGCGCAGCGCGCTTTCCATTCTCGCTCTTGGAACGGAGAGCTAAGCTTGCATGGTCTGGCCATGTATGCGAAAGAACTCAGCGAGCGCTGATCGGGGCAACCGTCTTGCTATAGATGACGTGGTGGTGCGAGGGGCGTCGGCGATGGGGCGGCGCGTACCCCGGGATCAGGCAAATGTTTCGTGCGGACGCCACCGGAATTCGGCGGAGAAGGGCACTAACAGCTGCTGCGATAGAAGTCCATATCTCCCAGTTCTCAGCATATTTTGTTTTGTTACACGCCCCTTTTCGATGCAGCCTACTTTAAACATCCTAGCACCTATGTGAGCCGCCTCAGAGGCTCCGAGGCAAAGCGCCGGCCTACGGATCCCCAGGCGGCGGTTTTGATCTCGGCCGAGGGTCCCGCAATCTGACGGAGGCATATTGCGCAGAAGGGGCGCCGTGTAACCGATCATTCACACTGGAAGCGAATCCGCGTTCGCAAAGCGGTTGCGAACGCGGTTGTATAAAGATCCGGTACTATCGCACGTGCACTCGATGACATCAAGTGCGCGTGCAATTGTACTGAATCTTTATACAACCGCGTTCGCAGCCGCTTTGCGAAGGCGGATCCACTTCCAGTGTGAGAGCGGTAACCGAGGTTTCGGTTGCCCGTCAAAAGATCCCCAGGTGGTCGAAATTAAGGCTCAGTCCTCCGCTGGGGCGTGCCAAATGCCCGTCGTTAGTTTGTCACGTAAAACCCCGAATTCGGGTTTGATATCGAAGTGCCTCCCAAGTATCGACCATGTCTGATGCGCTTTAGACAAAAGAAACAAAAAGCTTCGTTTTTTAGCATTTATTGTGTCCCGATAATAAACTGTTAATCTTGATTTACATACTCTCAGACGAATTTCTTCAACTGCGCCGCTTAATGTAGGTTCAAGGAGGGGGGGGGGGGGGGGTTGTAGAGTTTCAGTTTCTCTTATTATGTACGCGTTGCTATACGTAGTTAGTGTAAGAGAGGAAATGGGCGAGCTGTGAGTCGTTCAGATCATTTCGAATGCCACGCACCGCTGGCGCCTAATTGGGTAGTTTCTAGGGCGAGCGAAAGGTTTTGCATCGGATATTTTACCATACGCATTAGTTCAAGGAAGAGTAGAGGGTGGGAAAAGGACGGAGCTAAGCGAAACCTCCATGCCCTTGCGCCATCATAATATGCAGTTAATTGTCACTTGATTGGAGATTCGTGTGTATCTTAGGGATCTTTTACTTCACATTTTTATTGAAATGCAAAATAGAACTGGTACGTGCTGAGTAATTTTCTCGCAAATCGAGTAAAAAATGCTTTTAAAAATTACAGACATTCCTTTTTTTTTCTCGGGGAAATATTTTCTATAACAAGAGGTCGTCACGTTTTTTTTTTCTTTTCTTCTTCAGTCCTAAAGATGGGGCGCAAGATTAGAAAGTCTTTTTTCTGAGTGTCTCAATCAAACGTTTGGTAACATTTCTAGACTTTAGATGTAAAATGCTGATTCCAGGACTTATCAGTGAAAATACCGTGCTTTCATACCGACAATAAATTTTGGGCGGTGAAATTTTGTTACGCATTCCAAGATGGGCACAAGGGATAGTGTCATATCACATTTGAATTGCGATAGTCCGTATGTTGTAGGTTGTCATAAGAAACGAAACCTCTGAAATGTTTAAATATATATAGAACGACATATTCGTTGTTATTAGAGCGCAGCTCTTAGGCGCCCGTTTCCGACTCGAGCGGCGACGCCGTCGCCGTCAGCGTAACCAAGCGTTGCATTATGGGACGTTTCCCATAATGACGTCACGAGGGTTACCCTCGTGAGGGTTATGAGGGTTACCCTAGCTTACCTGGGACACGAGTATTACCCTCACGAGTGTTATGAGGGTTACCCTCACGAGGGTCACGAGGGTTACCCTCACAAGGGTTTTCCTCGTGACGTAACGTGTCACGTCAATATAGCAAACACTTGACGTATGACGTCACGTGTAACGTCACACGCATCTGAAATTGCCAATATTCCCGCTAAATTTTACGCTCGTGACGTCACGTGTGACGACACGAGGGTAAGATGATCCTGCTAATTTTAGCGGAAATTTTTCCTCGCTAAATTTAGCGGGGAAGGAAGAGGGGCTACCCTCCCCTCCACCTCCTGAAGAGATTGGCTCTGATTCGGCGTTACAGAAAATTGTAAATGTCTAATGTTTTTTTTTTAATATTGTGTAAATTAATAGGAATTATTATAACCCAGCATTAAAAATGATTTGCCATTTAGACTAACTAATCTTAAAAACAAAATTTAAATTCCTATTTTTTATATGATAGAATATTCGGTTCTGGTAAAATGAAGTTAAAATATATATCTCGTTTATAGTTGCACACTCGAAAGTTCTTACGCAGAAAAATCAAATGATTGCTCTTTAGTTCTGTTTATGCTTTCCGAAACACCACATGCAATTCAATAAAAATAGAGCGAATTTTTCATGCCTATCGATTATGCAGGAGGTTTAATTTGTATATACAAACAGATTAGACAAAAGGGGTGAATGTAAGACTAGCGCCGTCTACACCATGCATTTAACAGACCGTTAGTTAAGGAGATAATCGTCATGGAAAGTTTACTAGGTCATTATTTTTTTAATGATTGGTTTTAGCGGTCGTGCTGGAATTGCATTCTGACGGCAATTAAAATTAGGGGCCAGTGCAATGAAAGGAATTTGCAAAAATGTAGTGTTTTTTTAGATATTGATAAAAGTACACGATCCTTGGCCAGATTCAAAAATCGTGCGCAAAAAGCGCGCCGCGAGCCCTGACCAAAATGACGCTTAGAAGAGTGACGTAGGCGTTTCAGTAACATGGTCAATTGTGTCGTCTGCAAACAGACGAAGGACACGCTGCCGACATAGTGACAACATGATTGAAACAACTACGCACTCTTCTAAGCGTCATTATGCGCGGGGCTTCAAAGGAGTATAATTAATTAGCCTACTTACCGTGACGATTATCCCCTCATTTAATGTCCGCCAATACTTATAAAAACGTGGTGAAAACGGCACTCATATAACTCTCAACCCCATAAAAAACAAAATATTTCAAATTAAAATAAAACATTGTGTTTATAAAATATGGACATGCTTGCTTTTTATGCAGTCATTACCTCATAATGCATAAAAAATGAAGAATGAAATATACCTATTGAAAAGTACCAATTTTATTCTTTTCCATAAAGAATCAAGTATACCAGTCCCTCCTCCCAAATTTTCAGAACTATAAAAATGCGTATTTATAACAATTTTGTTTCAAGACATTTATGGTGCAGTAAATGTCGTCCTAAATGCAATTGCATAAAATTATAAGTAATAATTGCTCGATTACGAGTGCCACCTTCATTTATAAAGATAAGTAATAATTCCTGCCGTTTTATTATAGCGCCATGTGTTTAATAAAACCGCATTTAAACACATTTCTCAGTGGTGTATGCACATTAAAGGGTAGCAAACCGCAATTTGGATTTAAAAAAAATGCAGGAGCTGTAAGCGGGGCGCTACAATCCCTACAACACTACTCGTGAGGCGATATCTCGAATGGACGGCCGTATTTTTGGGAAAAGAGGTCGCTATTTAACAAGGCCGACGAGGCGCGTGACGACAACATATCTCGTTTCCTCCTTCCTTCGCTTCGCCCCGTCAAGGCAGCGAGGCGGAGAAGACGCGAGGCCGTTCCCTCTCCTTCTCGACTCTTCTCGGAGAAACAAGACGTCAACATATCTGTCAAATGCGCCTCCTTTTATTAGAAAATACGGTAATCCGTTCGAGATATCGCTGTATGAGCGATGTTTTAATGTTTGTAGCATCCCGCTGCACGCTTTTGCCTTCATGTTTTGTGGAATCCAGATTTCGGTTCAGCATCCCTTTAAATCTAGAGTCGAGAACAAGCCGAAATGGCATGTTCAGTATGAGTAAAATATAATAGCTTGCAAGTTGTTGCACAACTGAATGCTTTTAGTGACAACGGCGACGGCGACGGCGGCGCCACGGTCGCCGTCGGCGTCGGCGTAACCGCCCGCGTTGCATTATGGAAATAATGCAAGCGCGCGTGACCGCGCGCGCTGCATTATGGGAAAATTCCCCGCTAAATTTCGCTAGAAAATTTCAGCGAACTTTCTTCACTGAATTTGGCGGGTACTTTCCCCCGCTAAATTTAGCGGGATAATTTTCTCGCTACATTTAGCGGGGAAATTTACCCGCTAAATGCAGCAGAAAAATTTACTTGCTAAATTTAGCGCAAAAATTTCCATGCTAAATTTTGCGGGATTCCCCCCTAAATTTAGCGGGCGAAATTTTTCCACTGAATATAGCGGGAGAATTTTTCCGCTAACTATAGCAAGAAAATTTTCCGCTAAATTTAGCGGGGACATTTTTGCCGCTGAATTTAGCGGGAGAATTTTTCCGCTAAATATAGCGAGAAAATTTTCCGCTAAATGTAGCTAGAAAATGTTCCCGCTTAGTGTAGCAAGGAAACTTCGCGAAAATTTTCCCGCTTCATTTTGCGGGGAAATTTTCCCATAACGCCACGCGCGGCTACGCCCGCTTGCATTATTACCATAATACAACGCGCGCGGTTACGCCGACGCCGACGGCGACGCCGCTCAAGCCAGAAATGGGCGCCTAAGAGCTGCGCTTTGAAACGCAACCAGAAACAAACACAAGGCAGGCTGAGTTAAGAAGTGAGTTGCGGCGTACACTACACATATTATTACGCACAGTATTTATTAAAACTGAATATCCCAAGACCATTGGATTCGTCTCTCAGGATATTGATTATCTAATTACAACTACGCCAACCGCTATGGCAATAATAATTTGCTTAGTTATAATAATGGGTGTCAGGCTTGTAGTACTTTTCATTTCAAATTCACATACAGAGTAGAAGTTAGTTATTTTAGAACACGCGTCTGTTAGTTATCCTAAACAGTTTAATTTCGGTTTTTTTTTCCGCCGTAGGGAGTAGTCGACGCGGTAATCAATAAATAAACGCTATATAATTCACAAAGTGACATAGTTTTGCCTTTGTCTCAGTTTGCAGTCTGCTGCAGCAAGGTGTCATTGCAGTAATGGGTCCCCCTGATCCGACGACCGCATTGCTATCGAGAAAAGCCTGCGCCGCACATCGGGTGCCTCACGTGTACATGCACCGAGAACAGCATGGACCGGGACCGCCCCTAGATTGGGCCTCATTTACGCTGACGCCCAGCCCGGAGGAGATAGGAGTGGCGATTAGGGACCTTGTGACCGCTCAGCGATGGAACCATTTCACAATCGTCTACGACAAGCCAGACGGTAAGGTGGGAGAGTGCTATTGTTGAATAGCTAAAACGACATTGGGAAGAGCCTCGTTAAACTCTCGTCAATTTCCAATTATTGATCTTTTGTCGTGCTGCGGCTTTCTTTCTTTTGTTTATCGTTCTTGGAACTAAAAATGCCAAAAATAGGTTATGTTAAGGGCACATGGCGAGCTTATTAATATAGAAAAAAAAAGAACAGAAGCGCGATCAATAGGATCAGTAAACCATGAAATTAATTGAGGAATGCCTCAGCAATCAATTGAATATTAAAAAAAAAACGTGTCTTCAATTTAAGTTGCGTCTGATTAATATCCATTTGTTTCGGTGTGCCTTCTTGCGAAAACAGACGCTGTTTATGTCCAAAGGAGATAAACGGAAGAATGAAAAAAAAATATGACTAAACTAATAAATGAATCAATCAATCAATAAAAGACGTGCTCCAATGTAAACAATCCGTATTGTTTTAAAAACATCTAGAACTTATCAAAGGCACAGAAACAGCACACGTAATTGCCATAACCGCGAAATAAATTTTAATCGGTATTTTGTCTTCCAGAACCACTTGTCTATGTACGATTGCCAGAAATATGTAAGCGATTACACAGCACCAAACTCCGTAAAATCTAAGTTTTGCGTCACACAGCCAGATGGCGTCGGGACAAATTACAAAACACACTTAGTGCGGATTATAACTATTCTGTCCAGATCAAGTAATTATGTGTGTACGAATAGAGGTTAGAGTTGACTAGCGCTACATCACTAATACTATTCACATTGCAAGGGAAAACAACGACATTTTGCAGTACTGAAGCTAGAAATGACACTGCACTATTTTTTTTCTAAGATACATTCGCACACCTCCGCAAATAATAAAAATTAACGACGGCCCTTCAAAGAGCAAAATTATATTTCTGTTAACAAAATACAATTACGTGAGAAATATTCTGGAGGCGGGAGTACGTGAGGTACAACTTCGCAGCCCTGTATGTGTTTCCTCGCGCGTTTGCGAGAATTCAGTTATCAGCTGGATTGTAGAAATGAAAATAAATAGATTTCAAAATCGCGACGGGACACGAACAAGGAATATAGAAAGAGACACAGCGCCATTTTTATGGATCACCAACCTGCCCAACTTTACACCTTTGTCAACTTCATTTCTAATACATCGGGATTTAGCATTGTGTCACTGTCTATCGTCCTTGTCCGTGTCTCGTTACGCTTTCTAAAAATTATGAATTACAAACTGGTCCATATTTCCACCCTTGTAAAATTATTCTTTTTAGTAAAAACAACGGCTCTTATCAAAAACTTTGTTTCTCATTGCGCTTTACATTGAGTAGTAAATTTATTTCACGCGCAAAGTTTTATGAAGTTCCTTTTAAGTATAAATAAAAAATAAAGTCTTTGGACAAGAAAAACGCGGAATCTGGCGCAAAGATGAACTACGAACTACGGTCTACAATTTTGCTAGTGAAAGAAGGCAGCACAACATGCCCACATAAACGTTACATGTCTATTTTTGTGTCTACCGTTTTGTTCGCTAAATATGCTGAGTTCGTACGCAGACGCACGAATAAACATAAGTTGACGTCGGAGACGCTCTTGCGTTCGTTTGACAGGCTTTATTAACTCACTTGGAGTCCTACCTGAAGAGAAACTATCTTTTGCATATGCAGGGGCTTGCGTAAATATATACTCATATAAACGTGTAGGAGAAGTTCTTGTCCTCCGTCCAGGCGACATTATAATTATACTTTTTCCTGTTTTCCGACCGGTACAAAAATCCACAAAATAAAACAAAATAGAAATAATCGAGAGGTATGAAATGGCAGGGGATCCAGTGTACAGGTAGGCATTTGATGAACGGAATTAACGGGGTAGAGGGAATTCAAAGATTGCAATAATAAAGAGTGAAGGCCAAAATGGGGAGAAGTTTTGTGCGCAGGAAGTTTTTTAGCGCGAGACAGGAAGAAATGGGGAAAACACGGGCGTTAGTTTTATTTAATAATAAAATGTACAAACAGCACATCCCGACATTTTAATGACGTGGAATAGTAGAAAGCGTCAACGTTTAAATATTTTATTAGGTGGGAATTCTTTGTTTTAATTACAAATCTGTAATCGTCACTGCAGGGCAGACAGGAGGGAGGGGCATCTGGCAGCGTATTAATGAGAGCTATGCTCTCAGAAAGTAATAACCATTCAGGGATTTAAGATGCATATTTTTTTAGCCAGTACTGTTATGTAGAAAAACGCTGTGTGAACTTTTCTTCCTTCAGCTATCGTCTCTCAACATTTTACACCATACCGCAAGTAACTGCGGGTACCTTATATCGACTGCGGTGTACGCAATTTTTGTTTTTTACACTGGCTACATATTTTTTAACATACTTCGCAAACATTTTCATTAATGCTTGTTTTTTTTTTCAACTATGTTGCGTCCAATTTTTTATTAATTTAAAATTACTATATTGTTTCTCCAGCAAACGTTCATCATTAATGCGATATGTATCTGACATTCGGTGAACCCTTCCATAGGTTTACGGGCTGTTTAGGGGGACCAGAAAAGTCAAATAAATAAATATAATGTACCTGGTTGTACATTAACCCATGGGCCTATTGCATCATCCCATAGAATCACAGATACGAATCAACCTTGACACTATTAGTTATGTTCAAAGCTGCTATGAATAATAAAACGGTAACTTATATGGACATATTCTTATCAGCAATAGAATGGTACTCGGTCCTTAGCTTACAGACTAATTGTGGGGCAATCACGATTTCTAGAATCTTTTGGATACAATATCGGTTAGCAGCGGAGCAGACTAAAAACTTTCGGATACTGAAACATTTAATGTATTTGGTATTTCTTGAGAGGCGGTAATCTCAACAGCACTCATACTTCCGTCACAATTTTATATTGTTGGCACAATGATACGATTATCAGGTGTAAGTGTTCATTGAGTGCATGAGCTACCTTGAGCATTGAGTGCGGTATGCAACGTTGTATAAAATTAATGGCGCAGTTGAATCCCTGGGCGAAAGTAAGACTTTCACTTTACTTTGTTGCGTTGAAAAGTATTTTGGTTTATCCACATTGACGCAGAATATGGCATTTCTTCATGACGTTTACTCCATGTCAGAAGCATTTATTGTGCTAAAACTTGTTTGTCTTTTGGCAGCGTTAATCAGACTTCGAGCCACCGTGGCTCTCTTGGCACCAGCGTCTGGCCCAGCTGTAACGGTGAGCCTTCGAACAATATTCCGAGACCAAGATCCAGCTCCCGTCCTGCGGGACATCACCAAATCTGGCGAAAGCAATATCATACTTCATCTCGACGCCACCCGGCTGGGCGACGTGCTCCGACAGGTGAGTCAATCGGCCGCTGCAAAAAAATTCTTAACGCGATAGGCATTAAGGAGCTCGTGTCGCAGATAGGCCAGCGTCGGCGTCGTTGGCGTTGTGCCGGGAATCTCCTGAATGATCGATAGGGTTATGAAGACACAGCCACATAACCTCGCGCGGGAAATGTAAACAATCCACAATGCTAACTTGAAACGTGACGTCACGCGTGGAATGAAAGTGATTTCAAAGCATGACATGTAATGCAAATTAAAGGTCGGGGCATGTTTTAAATGATTTTACTTTGTAAAGTAATATATATGCCTTAAAGAAACTTCAAGAATTTCAGGCGGGATTTGAACCTGCGACATTCCGGTTGCGAGTCGGAGACGCTACTGACTAGGCCGTGTCCGCCGCTTTTGTGTTATTTATTGCAAAAACGGAACACAAACAGTCCAATCACTTTAAAAATGATCTACCACACTTTTTGTAGAGCACATTAAAATCCTTTTATCTCAAGAAAAGGTTCAGAAAGAAAAACAAATTGTAAGTCGAAGCCCAGTCGAGCTTTGACTCACAATTTGAAAGAACACTTTCCACTCGCCTCAAGAGGCTTAAAAAATATCTCACCTCTTTTGCATTGGGTTCAGCATGGCGGTCTGCCATGCGCGACCTCAATATGCTACATAACCCAAGCAACATAATCAAATCAAAAGGAATGCCTTCGTCATTCGTTATACTCAAGACGTGAATGTCAGTTGGGTTAATACACAACAGTTTCTTTAGTGTATGCTTGAGGACGTACCACAAATACTGCATCCCAGCAAAAGATAAAAACATAATCAATAGTTTCTGCTTTCTAAAATAGAAGACAGTCAACCGATCATGGTACATAAATTCCTTTTTCCCTGAGTCAGACTTTGACAGGCAAAGTGTTGGTGTGGAACTTAAAAAAAAAAAAAAGTTTAACGGAGGGAGGGACACATTCCCTCCAGGCGAACCGTGACAGATGGCAGCTCTATAAAGTGCTGTTGGGAACAGACTAATCACCCAAATCACGTGTAAGCGTCTTCTTGCTCACAGCAGACAGCTAGGCTAAAAAAAAAAAAACGGGCAGACAAACTTTGTACTGCGTCAACCACATCTTTATAATATCCCACGAGGCTTATTTTGCTCACCGCCATGTGAGGAAACAAGGAATGACGGCAAGTGAGGTTCCCAAATTGTTTGGACGAACGCACGAATGAACCAATGCCCTTGCTCTCGCAAAAAAAAAAAAACAAAAAAAAAACGCGAAACTAGTTTCTTAACATACGAGTGGGAGAGTCCAAGGTCCCCGTTTGGTATCCTGTGGAAGAGGTTTTCTCGCCTCATTCGCTCCCAATTTGATCCCCAAATGAACACAGCAAAAATGCGGTGAAATTTCTGCACATTGACGAGCGCACAGTGTATGACTTGCAGAACATACCATAGCATTGAAATTAGAAAAAAACATTGCAAACAGTCGCTCTGGCTAATATGGACAGCTGGCGCTGCTTCCAGCGGGAGGCGCGTGTGCCCAGGTCGGTGTCAACTCCCGACCAATATGTTTTGTTCACTACGTAACAGTGTAGAGGCACTCCGAGGTATATGCAGGCTACGCAGTCCCAAGAGACTTCCTCAAACACTGAAGGCGTGGTGCCCCATGCACCGTGCCGAAACCCGCGGCACTTCCCCCAGTTTACGGCTGCACCCGTAACCTCACAAAAAAATTTATCAAAAAAAAGAAATAAAAAAGAAATCTGCGGCGCGAGCATTTTTTTTTTTTTGCGACAAAACACTGCAATGCCGTCCCCATAGCTCATAACTTTAATATTGGGATTTTCCAGCCGAAATTCCTGACATTGCTCACTATGGATGACACTTAAACAGAACAACTCTAAATACATGTTAAACAATAAAGGCGACATAGGACATCCCCGTCGCACGTACGCTCCCACGCGAATCGGCTCTGTCAGTTCCTTTTTAACAATGAGCCTCGTGGCGCAGTCTTTATAGGCCATTTTGGCTTCCTCCAAAATGACTTCGCCCACATTTATGCGTTGTAGAGCATTAACAAGAACATCATGCCTTACATCATCAAATGCCTTGTCGAGGTCAGTTTGCAGCTTAACGACTACGCGCCTGCCATCGTCACATGCCTCCAGAACGCTGCGAGCAACATGAACATTGCTCAAAATCGATCTACCTTATATATGCCGCGAATTCGGCGGTCACCGATAAGCCGACAAGCGACACTCTAGACTCGGCGTGCTAAAATTTTAGCGAAAACCTTTTATTCTGCGTTGCACATTGTTACTGGGCGGAACCCGGTGACTTGACGTAATTTTGCAACGTCCTCACTTTTTGGGATTAGACCAGTGAAAGAACACGCGAATGACGGCGGCATTTCTTTCCGTTCGTACGCTGTACAAACTTCTTGAAACAATTTCCATCGTAACCGGAAACACGGGAAAATAGAAGAAAACGGACAAAGCAGCAACAAGTCTCAAACACGGCTTCTAGTTTATTTGCACACAACCGCTTTTATATATACACCACGACCCTCGTCTCCAAAGCCGAAACACCTCCTCTCCACTCGGTCACCAACAGCTCAGACTGAACCGAATGACACATGCTGACTTGCTTCCTTTCAAACCAAACCAAAAACTGACCCCGACGACATCAATTCAATCGCTTGAAACAAAACGCCAGTGACAACGCTCCTACATTTCTTATAAAATTCAGCACATAACCCATCAGGCCCGGGAGCTTTTGAGTTTGGCAACTCATATATATCCTTCTCGATCTCTTGAATGCTGATCGGATGAGCAAGACTTTCCTGTTCTCCTTCCGTTAGTTGCGGCATAGACTTTTTTCACATACGGGATCCCTCCTCCTGTGACCTTGGCTCTCGAAAAGCAGCCTATAATATGTCACAAACGCTTTCTGGATAAAAAGTGTTTGTGCTAGTCGCTCTTTGATGCTCTATCTCGCCTATTTCGTTGCGGAGAGCGTATTTTTCTCGTCTGCTAACGCCCGTTTTGTCGGCTGATTGCCCATTTGATACTTCTCCGATCGATCTCAGATAATGGCTCCGAGATAGCGCTTTTTATTCAGGTCTTCCGGTCGTGTCTTTACTCTTTCTACACCTTTTGTAGCCACCCCGGGCGTCTGACACTCCGTTCTTGTTAGCGTTTGTAAATCAGCGTTTAAGTTCCTTTCTACACAACACGCTTAGAATGCTAAAGCAGACAGCTTTTCAATCGATAACAACTAGACTTCTTGCGTGATAGTCTCCCACCCTGAAAAATATCGCTTTCCGTACTTTTAAAGTGCGATCTAAAACATTCCTCTACAGCGCGAAGCAATGTTTCGTCAACAAGCATCTTTGAGTTAAGCTTCCACGACTTCCAGTCACACTTCACCTTCGGTGGCGCTGTTCCGCCGATCGAAGTAAAAATGAAAACAGCTATCAGAAAAAAAAAAAAAAAAAAGCTGAAGTGATTTGCTAATTTTTTAGCCTTTCAGCCACGGGGGCTGAAACGTGAATGCTGTCTAAGCGCGCGTGCAATGACGACTGACATCCCGTAGAACGAAACTCGCACGTTTCGTTCTTCACGGTTCCAGCCTCTATCATAACAAAATCTTCAACTAATTCGCCTAACGCTGTCTCGCTCCTATCGTTGAAGAATACGTTCCATGAGCTACGGAGCGCAAGAGGCTTATGGTGAGGCAATAGTAAATAAAGTGTTTGAACTAAAACTTAATTGCCTTTAAACTGCAGAGCGTACTGAGACAAAATGTATATTTTGTATTTGCAGTTAGGCTAAGAAATAAAGCAGGTTGAATAATAGCCATCTCTACACATGACATTTATTCCTGGAGATTTATCGTTTTTTTTACACACCTGTTTTGTTGTGTTATTGCTTGTGAAACGGTAGCTCTACTGTGAACTAAATATATTTTACAGTATCTTGAATATTGTAGGAACAACGTGTTTATTGGGATATTCGGAATGTTTCACTTAAATTAATAGATTTTAACCCAATTAAATATCTGGACTGAACATCTGCCATACATCCCAAATGCGAACACCATCTTGATTTAGGGGGTCCTTAATTGCCAATAAAGGTTCCATCAGTTTTTAATTTTACACATATGAAAGAAATGTGAAAATGTATCGAGAAACTTCAACAGTTAGCGCAGTACTTTTTCAAAATAAAATATGTGAGTAAATTTTGATTTTACTATAAATACAGAACAAAGTTTTAAGTATCTCAAAGACTAATCGGAGCCAGGAAAAATACTTTGCGAGTAGTTTATTGCAGCTATTTGTATTTATTCATAACTCAAATACTTATTGTTTGTGCTTCGGGCTAATAAGCCCTATTTTGTCTGAAATGTTAGGAAATCCATCTTTTGTCAGAAAATGTTCCTTGCTTGCCCTTATATACTTCTGGGTTACCATTTTTCACAAATGAACCATACAATTAGAATTCTATTAGAACTGTGTTAGTTAATGCATTTTGTATTGTTCATTGCTTAGGCTCAGAAGATTGGAATGTTGACAGAATACCACAACTACATTGTAACAACCCTGGTAAGTCTATTTTCTGTGGCAACTAGCAAAGGCTATTGTGAACTTCACAAACCCTTCATGTAATTCACGAGGCATACAATTTGATAGCTATAAAAATCCGTAAATGATTGACATGGAGAACCGTCTTCTTCCGTATTAACCAGCTATGACATACAAAGTAATAGTCACAGCATTAGCTATTCTGCATGCTTAAAAAAAAAAAAAACTGCAGACATTTTGAATCTCGCATTATCGAGATAGTATTAGGTCAATATCTCAGGACTTCCCCGGTACATGTTCTTACGGAATGAAGTATTAATGCGAAAGCATTGACTGTCTCATGGAGCGAAGCCGGCGTTATCTGATAGCTGTAGCAACGAGAAACGTTGTTCGTTGTTCTGTCCGTTTTTTTTTTTCTTATTCATACGTCTCAGGGTTACTATGAATACCTAAATACCAATTGGCGGAGGGAAGCGGCACCTAAATTCCCATTGGCTCAGCGAAATGGCACCTACATTCTCATTGGCTGCGACGCGTCATATGACTCCATAGCAACGGCGTCACGATTGCTAAGGAGCCAGCCGAATTGCTGGCGGCGCGGCAGGAAGGGGGGGGGGTGGGGGGGGGGGGGGGGCGAGGTGGACGCGGGTATGCGCTTGTCTGACGTTAAGCAGGAAACACATGAGCGGAAAAAACGGGCATTGCGCGCTGATTCCGACAGCAACAGCCCAGGAACCTCTGACATGGACCTATGCCAAGCCGCCGCGTTACAGCGTGCGCGCAAGCGGCCATGGAAGCGGCCTCGCGGTGCCCGTTTTTGTCGCTCACGTGTTCCCTGCTTTAGGCATGGTACACATGAGCGGGTAAACTAGGCGCCGCGTGCCGCTTGGCGCTCCCCGCTAGGCGCGCCACAGGCGCACCGCGCGGTTTTATCTGTATCGACCAGATCCGAGCGACTCCGCGCCGCGCGGAAGCGACGGGACGCCAGCACCGGTTGTTATGATACTGCCGCGCGGCGCCAGTTTTCATCACTCATGCGTTTCCTGCTTTAGGCCTAACGTTAGGCCAATCGTTACGCTGTGAAGTCAAACGTCGTCAACCGGTACACGCAACTGTTTGGCGTGAGAGGGGGGGGGGGGAGGAGGGTGTGCGCTGGCCTGACGTTAGGCCTAACGTTACGCTTTGATGTCTAACGCCGTCAACCGGTACCCGCAGCTAGGACGATGATGATGATGAGAGGACACGTGATTTCAGCACTAGCCGCGCCGAGCTTCGCACTCCCGCCGCTGCCTCACCCAGCGGCGCAGCAGTCACAAGGGAGGAGTGCTCAGCGTCGTTCAACTATACATTAATGCTTTCGCATTCACAACTCACAGGGAGGGCTTAGGTTGTCCTCGGAATTTTTTAATTAAACCAGAAGTAAAGAAAATAGGATAAATATAGTGCGAGGATTAATATAGCGTTCATGCATTGCAGAGTGCAGAGTGTTCCATCTAATATGTTCAACATATTGAAAATCAGAGACTTAGAAACAAAAAAAAAACAAAAAAACGACAGACACAGGCCTAAGTCTCGGACTTTCCAGATGTGGAAAATCCAACAGCTAGCCTCCATTCTTGGTTATCTCTAATATGTTAACATTTTTATTCATTCCATTTAGCCTTCCAATTAGTTGCCTCATAAATATACGGGCAATATTAGCAGAAATGTAAAGCGAATATTCTCAAAGGCACTAGAACCATGCAGCCTCTCATACGAGTATAAGTGTGAACATTGAATGAAAGGAAAACTCTAACCAAAAAATAATACCGAGCCCGACGTTTCAAGGCCAGTTCGGCCCCTTGTTCTCGGGCGACTGTTTTTGTCCTTGTCGTCGTCTTGCAAATCGCCCTGTGTTGTTGGCTTCTTTAAAGCGGCCGTTGTTTCTGCACGTGTTTTATGGTTCGTAGCGCCTCGCGTGGCGCACCGCAAACCGGACACGTGCGCTTGGAAGTGTCCCAGCTGACCGGTTGACATTATTTTTGGTGTTCTGAATGTACCAGGACTCTAATAAAAGGCGTCTTAGCCAGTTTCTTTCCGTGCCAAGAATAGAGCAGTTGTTTAATCCAATCGTGTGACCCTTTAACGAAGCCAACAACGCCGGGCAATTCGCAAGACGACAAGGACAAAAACAGTCACCCGTGAACAAGGGGCCAAACTGGCCTTGAAACGTCGGGCTCCGTATTATTTTTTGGTTAGTTTTCCTTTCATTCATTGTCATCCCCAACCAGGTGGATGTCTACCGAAATTTTTACGTTCAAGTGTGAGCATTTTTATTTTTGACGGTGATTTAATTTTAATGTGATACAATAATTCCAAAACTGTAAATGTAGGACCTCCACACTGTGGATCTCTCTGAGTTTCGTTACTCCCGCACCAATCTGAGCGGATTTGAGCTTCTGGACCGAGACCTCTGGCAGCAAGATCTTGGACCGGCCAAAGAGGCTTACGCAAAGACCGGCATCTATCCACTCTTCATCAGAAGCAGACCAACGAGAAGGCCATTGAGTGTGAGTTGCCGCCATATTGATTGCAGCCCAAATGTAGTGATATTTGTTTTCCTCTCCTCGCGATTGCTAAGGGAACTACCGCATAATCCTATCTCTAATGCGCACTTTTGCATAAGTTGCACCCTGCTATAAGCGGCTGTTTTTTTTTTATTAAATAAAGAGTTGGTACATAAGTCGAACATATATATATACAGGTTGTTTTTTTTAAGCTTAACAGAATTTTTAAAAACAAACCATAAAAGCTAGGTTAATGCGGTCTGCGCAGGTGAGTTATAAGGCCAGGGGGACATAGTATAGGGGACTAATCATAACGATCAGTCGGCTAATTAGTTAAAATTTGTTAATTAACTTTTTAATTATTGAAAATAGACATATAGTTTCAATTATAACTTGCTCAGCGTCATCGAAAACCACTAAATCAGTAATTTTCAGAAAGACTTTGAATGTGGTTGAAGCGTAGTAGTGCACGAAAGTTACCGCTCGTGGAGCAGGTACAAGGCTGGGGCAAGTTAAGCGACGGAAAAATTGCGCGGGCGCCTTATCGCAACCACTAGCTTTGTACGTGCTCCACGAGTGCTAACTTTAGTGCACTACTACGCTTCTCAAGCGCTCAAAGTCTTTTTGAAAATGACTGATTTAGGAGTTTTCGATGACGCTGAGCAAATTTCTAATTGGAACCATAAGTCTATTTTCATTAATTAGCAAGTTAATTAACGAATTTTAATTAATTATCCGACTGATCGTTACGATTAACCCCCTATAATATGTCCCCCTGGCCGTATAACTCACCTCCACAAGCGGCATAAGTGTAACTTTCACGGCTTTTTTTGAACAAATCTGTTAAGCTTACAAAAAACACCCTGTATATATATATATATATATATATATATATATATATATATATATATATATATATATAGGGTGGTCCAAGTCACCAGGCTCGATCTAAAATGAACCGTAAAAATCGAAGCCTGCACGTTGCAATCTCAACTTTTCGTCAAAGGTGATTTTCACAGGTCGTTTTTTTTCTTGTAAAATGACAAAGCGTAGTTCTCTTTCTGTAAAAAATAAGGCCAAGAAACTTGCCAGTGTCTACGGCGGGCAGCGACGCAGACGACAGGGGTTCAGTAGCGGGCTGTGTTTGTCGTTCGTACTGATAGATTGCGCTACCTCTTTATCACGACGGCTCGCGACCACCGTGGTTTATTAAAATGAACATAATCTTTTTAAATGTACCTTCGGTTAAAAAACTAAATTCGGACAATAAAAGCAAAACTTAAAGTAAGAAAACGCGTCTGCATATCGGAGGCGGTTTTGCTGCCAACGGATTTCGTCTGCGTGTCGTCAGCTTTCTTTCGCTGGTCGGCTGCACCTTCGGACGCTGCTCCCGACGCCATCTATCAATACGAACGCCAAACACACCCCGCTACTGAACTTGTGTTGTCTGCGTCACTGCCTGCCGTAGACCCTAGCAAGTTTCTTGACCTTATTTTTTTACAGAAAGAGAACTACACTTCGTAATTTTACAAGAAAAAACCGACCAGTGAAATACACCTTTGACGAAAGGTTTAGACTGCTACGTGCAGGCGTCGATTTTCGCTGTCCATTTTAGATTGTAGCCTGGTGACTGGACCACCCTATATATATATATTTGTATGGTCGGCGTGGCGAAACTGCATTAAAAAGCACTCACATTTGCATTGTAATCGCAATGTATGCGCAAGCGACAGCAAGTTTCAATATTATCGTCAACAAACCGAACGTGAAGTATAACTGTATAACTTGAGTAACTAATTTCCGCATTTAAGTTAAAAAAAAAATCTATGTAAGTCGCACCGTTGTACACTACGCACTAAAAAAAAGCTATAGAAAGCGCGACAAATACATTAGAAAGTACGGTAACTTTGCGTGATAGCCTCAAAGGCTTACGCGCGGACAGTGTTTTCTGCCAGACAGCTCTTCTTCGATGTCCCTCTCTCCATTCCCTTACACTCTCTAGACTTTTTCCGTGTATCGCGTGCTGGAGCTTCTCCAACTTCTTCCCGCTGAAAAGAGAAGAGTGTTCTCCTTCCTTGGGAGAAGGTGGGGATGGAACAACGAAGTGACTGTTCCCTCCCTTTTTCCGGTCTTAGATATTTACTGCTTGTCAATACAATTAATGTTGTCGGTAATTTAAGTAGAAAATAAAAGTTGACATACTTTAAATAGGGCAATACGCCAAAAAGTAATGCGAAACACTGAGGTGGAGCTCATACAATGTCTACCAAAAATTGGTCAATATCTGCTAATTTACTAAAATCAAACTGCTAGAATTTTGGTTTGAGCGGGAATGTACAACAAATAACAGTATTAAAATCTACACATATAGCATCTCGAAGCAAACACCATGAAGCGCTGCCTACAAAAAAAAAAGAAAAAAAAAAGAAACGCCCGTACAGTCGTACCGTGCTTTCACGCAGTCAGCACGATTGGACCAGTTATCATGCTTACTCAGTGTTCTGCAAAAAAAATAAAAAAAGCCATGCATTTGTTTTGTTTTTAATGACGATGTACCAAACATGCTTCGATCCGACGGAACATTGTTTTTTTAAGCCCAGTATTACCTTTTATTATTTGTGACGACGGGGCAATACATACCACATCACTTAGCTTTTGGTTTTAACATATTTTAGCAGTATTTTTACTAAGGAGAACTTGTTTCCACATCCTACTGCTATTTTCTTAATTACCAGAAATATAATGAACGCTATTGTCATTTCTATTTACGGAGTTGAGTGTTCCATAGATCGTTTGGAAACTAACTCTAGCCCAGGTCCCGACGGAATCTCTACTAAGCTTTTAAAATTAAGCAAACACTTATCAGGAGTTCTACTGTGCAGACTGTTCCAACATTCCCTCTCCAGTGGTGAAGTACTTGATGACTGGAAACTCGCTCATGTTATTACAATTTTCAAAGCCTGAGATAAAAATAATTTCAATAACAACAGATCTGTATCGCTCACTTCCGTTTCATGTTAAATCCTAGAAAATATACTTTCATACCAGATTATGAACTGTTTATCTACTAACAGCCTTATTTTCTCTAATCAGCGTGGGTTTCAACGCTGTTACTCCTGCGAAACACCCTTCACCTTTCGGTTCACTCCTCGTGTTCTACCGATGTTATATTTATTGATTTTGCTAAAGCTTTTGATGGGGTTCCCATAACAGACTAACACAATATTAGAAAATATTATTATAAAATGCTTCTGTTTTTCAGTAGATAATTGATTTATTAACATACCACTCTCAATTCGGTGTAATTAACAAGTGTGTCTCCTTCCCTATGCCGGAAAAGTCCAACGTCCCTCAGGGCTTTGTACTCGGTCCAGTATTGTTTCTTTTATGTATAAAAAACCTTCACTCTAACATTCAATCTACTATACGTCTGTTCGTGGATGATTGCGTAATTTATCGGGTCGTTTCTAACCCCTTGGATTTTCGCATCTTCCAGCGGGACAGCGGGCGGGACCTAAACATAGCCCAGCAATGGTGCACCACATGGTTAATTCAAATAAACGCTAACAAAACAACAAAACTAAAGCTGTCACTTTTACAACGAAATTACAAATCACTCATCACGTGTACATGAATGAAAAGAACCGCATTGAAAACTTTACACGAATAAATACCTCGGCTCCTGGTTTTCTTAAACGCTCTTTATTTCAAGCTAACGAAGAAACAAAATTCATCGCCTATACTGCCCTCGTCAGGTCGCATTTTGGAATATGCATCCATTAAATGGCACCCCCATCGACTCTACTTAAAAACACATATTGAGGCACTTCAAAATAAAGCTCCAAGATTTATAACCCGCCACTTATCCCATACTTCCAGTGTGCCTAACATAAAACGTAACCTCAACCTAACCCAACTGGAGTGCAGAAGAGGTATTGCTTGCATGTCATTTTTCCACAAGCTCTATAATGGATCACCTCCCTTTAGGACCTTATTCATTCAGCCTGCTCATCGTATTTCGTCTCGCATAGATCATCATTTTAAAGTATCGCCCATCTTTGCCAGAACTAACTTGTTCAAAAACTCTCGTCTGGTTTTTGCCATCTTCGAATGAGACAGCCTGCTCAGAGAAATCGCGTTAATCACTTCACCTGATATGTTCATTAGTTACTTTAGTAATATTTATCAACTTATATAGTGCTGCTTCGTGTTATATTTTCATTCAGTCTTCTTGTTACTTATATTGTTTACTGCTTGTTTATTATTGTTTATGCTAAAAATGTAATCGATTTTTTTTCACTTGACCCAATTGTACCAAATTTTATACCATCGCTTCCCCTTTATTTAATTCCCTAAGGGCCTTTAGGGTAAATTGATAAATAAATAAATAAACCTGGATGTATAGTGTTATGTTAAAATATGAATGTATTCAATTTATTTTGTGCCTGCATATTTACTTTATATTATTGTACCACTCAGAGGCGGATATAGCATGCATTTATCAATATTGTGAGGCACATAATATTATACGTTGAATACATGAGTGTAGAAAACATTTATTATATGTCGTCCTGAAATTACAGAAAAACTAACGACTCGTTTTATTGAGTTGCCTTCGCATACAAGGATCGTTATTTGTGCTTTCACGGTCGGGAGGCTTTTCCGAATTTCTGCATGGCCAGCTTACTGCTACATTACTTTTAAAATATAATACCTACACATCTAACGAGGCGTGCCAGGTTTTTATTCTCTCACTAAGTTCAAGTGAAGAAAAGTTTGAATTGATATCATAAAGCAGCCTGAATTAACACGTGAAGAGGTGTCTTTTCTAAGAAAATCTCATAAATGAAATCTGAACCACAATCTCGCATTGTGATTCAGTTTGGATGAAGTTGGAAATTAGTTAACGATATATTGTATTACGCGCTACTAAATCTAATTAAGAACTCCGCGAGGGTTGAAATGTAGCACATACACTTAGCAAGTAAAAAATTGGGTTTTCTTTGCCTGGATTTGTCCGAAACGCCAAGCGATTTTTCGACCATGCCTGCAATACATGCACAAAAAGATGATTTTACATCAGAAGTTTACTTATGAGTACACCGGGTTTACAGTAGCGATAGACTCGTGTCTTATGAACAAGACCCGCCCACCCGTCTACTTTTCTGCAGAGCAGATCAACGTTATATCATATCGTTCTCTATAACGATCCTCGCGAAAAATGGGCTCTGCGCGGATAGCATTTCACGCGAGGACGCTATCTTTCTCCAGTAAGTCGCTGGAATCCTTTTGTCAAGCTCTATGATATGATATTTGCGTTTTTGAATGGAAAATGGATACGCGGGCTTTGCCCATAACACAGTCCGTCTCTTATTTAAGTAAATACGGCAACGAAAATAATTGATGCCACCTTTCACAGGCATCTGTCAAGCTGAGACTCAATCTCAGTCTGCAATCTTGAAGTGGACGCACACTCTGCGTCCGACCACTCCTTAGCGGAGGAAGTCAGATTAAGCCCCTTTCAGTCACGGTCGTTGCTATAGCTACGCTGCAACGTAGGCATTAGGGCTGATGCACTTTTATCCGCTAATGGGTTTATGGCAAAGCTTAGGCTTAGGCGCAATCAATAGCGTCTGCGTGAAAGGGAAGCAGTCGTCCTCCTCATAATGAGGAAGGCAAAACACGTGATTGAAGCAAACACTCGAACGGTATATATATCGCAGAGGAGAAATGAGGTAAAGAGATCATGCTCATCAAAAAGGCGAATACAATTTTTTTGCTGTTGTGTGATTTATTTAAATAGGAACGTCGTGTTTTTCAAACAACATGTGTCCTTGTAGATGCAATCGCTTTATTTGAAAGGAATGACATAAATCGGCGATACTTCGGATAAGCAATAAGGTCCCTATTCAAAACATGGTACATGGTACATGTATCAACAAGATATACAAGGCACATAGAATGCAAAGATATACATGCAAATAATAGAAGGAATCTGTACAAGTATACACAATAGAAAAACCCAATACTAATTTATAATCAATATTAAAGATATTGCCACGATAGCATATAGTGGGACGTATATTCAATACAATATCTGAGTTCGAGAAAGCAGTAGTGTCTCTGTAGTCTACAATAAATGAATTGTCGACCTCCCTAAAATAATGTAAAATTATTGTCTAATCAAATGTGAAAAGCGGACGTCTGTACAACTTCTTGTGGTGCAAAACAGTGTAATATGATTATTTCTCACATATCTAAACAGTCATTCAATCATGCGTTCCACACGCCAGACATATTCCTAATCCTTATAATTATGGCATATGCTTTTTGGCTCAAAACAGTCACAATGGTATTTTGTCTTGTAAACTTATTGCAAAATAAACGAAAAATAAAACTTCTAGACTTAATTATAGACAAACCATTTAAAAAAATATCCATGCTTAATGTGATCAGAAGCTCGCCCAACAGATAGTGGCAAATACAAATTGCTACCGAGATGTCGATCGATTGCATATGTACAATATCTAAATCTTAGAAATCCGGAATGCATAACAAGTTTAACTAACACTGATACACAATTAAACTGTCTATCAGAACGAAAAGTAACATGAAACGTTAATTTTTTTCTAACATTTGCTGATACGGGTGATTCTCCAACTGGCTTTAGCGTAAAAAAGGATTTTTTTTTAAATATGTTTACAAAACAACATAAATATGTAACCCATAGGTTATATATTTATGCTTTTCTCTGCACTAAATTTGTATCTACGCGTGTAAGTATATAACAATCACAGTATTGCTTAGTTTTTTGTTGTTTCTTTTTGCCTCTGCAGCTTAATTCAGCGCTGTCCCAGGATGCCCTGTATCTGCTAGTTGGGGCCCTACAAACCCTGGCAAGGAAGAAATCTTTAGAAAATCCTCCCGGCGTGCGTTGCCATGTCGAGTCTGTTTCTAGATCAGGGATGCAGGCTAGGTCACTCGTTGAAGCTGTAAAAAAGGTAAGTTTTCTGTAGCTATTGCAATTTTATTTTTATTTAAACGATAATTTAGTTTGCATGGCGTATTCAACGCGACAACGTTAAAGTGTTTAGAGCCATTATGATTTCAATGGCACGTTTAAAATGTGACTAAAATGCTCAGACAACTATTCAACAAAGAGTATCTCACTTGACGTTACGATTCAGTTCGACTCTAACGTTCGCCATTGGTGTGTGCTCGTCATGGTCCCAAGAAAAGGCACACTGTGGCCCATTTTAACTAATCACGGTATCCCTGTGTCGCATGCCGTTCTCGCTGGTCAATTTCTATTCCTTATGCTTTTCGTTTGTTTTTTGCGTGATTATCTATCTGCGTTTTATGTACGATTATCTATTTGGTCAATCTTGTAAGCACAAGGACGGACTGGACGACTCCGCGAGGAATCGCGTCAGCGACAGATTTATTTGGTGTACCGGAGTGCACGAGTGCGCGCGGAATCATGTGGCAATGATAATAATGTTTTTATATGTATATTTTGACCTCACTATGTCGGTGACAATATGCGTGATACATGTTCGATTACTTGGTAAGCTGGAAGGGACAGCAGCTGAAACATTTCTTTATCACAGACCAAATAACAAATAAATGCATATTATCTATGCCTTATAGGCAAAATGCACAGTCCAACATAGCCGAAAACAATAACCAGAGTAATATCTAGCGCCCAGAAAAAAAAAATTAAATTTTAGAAAATTCTGCCTGGATCTGCGACCTCACTATGTACATAGAGGCAGTGCTAATGGGTACGAGCACATCGTAAACTGTTTGCGTTGAGCTATCGGTTCAAGTATAAACACCTCCGTTTGTTGACACGACTCAACGTATTCGTCGGAACAGTTTCGCACTGTAACATATTGTTAGGTTCATTCTTTTTCTTGACGTTTTGTTTCACATAAATAACTGAAGAAGGAGGCTGTTCGCGGAAGTATCTTCTTTATTTGTTTGTTTATTTATTCATGTATAATGCGAGGATACAATCGAACGGCAAGGAAGAATAACAAAAATTTACAGAAGGCACGAAAATTGATAAACAAGAAACGCACATGACTGTAATTATAGCTACTGAATAATGAAGTTCTTCATTAGCGCTTCTCTATTCAATTGGTCAGAACCAACCAAAGCCGAGTTAAGGAATTATATTATACAAAAACATATAAAATAAATATTATTAAAATCTTCATAATCGTTTTTAAATATACACACCACTCATCACGATGTTTAAGACTCTAGTTACTCGAAGAATGCTTGTATGAATGCTAATCATTTGAGTCTTGTAACCAGAAAAAATTAAAGGAAATCTTATGTCACCCGCCCATGGTGACCCATGCAGGTGTCTATAAGCTCCCTGATCTAAAAGATGAACTATCTTTATTATTTATTGGCTTGCTATTCCTACTTGGCGGGTGCAGCGATATTAATTGTAAGGAAAGCTAAGTGCTACTGGTTGGAGCTGAGATAGTTGGTTCATATTACTTTGTGGTGCCAGCTGAGCCCTAATATACACACAAATTTACAATCGCTGGACTATCAACTATACTAAAGCTTTCTTCTTCCTTCATCACTACACTCTAAGAAAAAAGGGAGCGCGACTTAGTCCCTCGGGGGACCAAATGCGCTGCCACCACCATTAGTCCCCTAGGGAGCAACGGTAACGGGAGCAACTGTTGCGCCCCGTCCGTTAGTCCGTCGCACTAGCACCGTTGGGACTAACTGTTACACCAATTCAGTTGCACCTCGAGGACCAGCTATTAGGCCCTTGCACTTGGTCCTTTGGGACCAACTGTTACACCGTTTCAATTGAACCTCGAGGACGAACTGTTAGGCCCTTGCGCTTGGACCCCTGGGACTAACTGTTACACCGGTTCAAATGAACCCCGAGGACCAACTGTTAGGCCCTTGCACTTGGACCCCTGGGTCTAAACGTTGCGCCCTTGGATTTAGACTTCTGGGACTAAAGGTTTCTCCTTTACATTTGGTCCCAAGCCACAAATCTCCGAAACGAAATTGTGCAGTTCAGGTTAAACGTAGCTTTATTGCCTCGTAGATACTCATTGCATTCAAGGATGACTGAAGTCGAAGTTCCTGGGCGGTAGAATCCACGATAAGGCCAAATTCCGAAGAGTGCACTTGCGTCGACGATGGCTTGGACACTGGGACGTCTGTCCAAACCGGTCGTGGTCCCAGCACCGTTTATTGAGGCACCGGCAGCTTCTTGCCTGTTTGCGAGGAATTTGGATTATAAGTAACAGGGCAGCGTGAAATACCCGATCGCTTCACAAAAGTATGAGATATAAAACACGCATAATAAAATAACAAATGGGCTGCATAAGTGCTACAATGGTTCACATCCAACATGAGAACTATTGACAGCAGACCAGCGAAATATTAGATTTTTAGTTGACTGTTCGCTGCGAATTACAGACCCAGCGCGTGCGTGCTCAAACTATGCTTCAAAATGACGGCACGATCTCCCGCCATCAACGCGAAAGTCTAGTGTACAATCGAATAAACGTCTCCATTAATGCCGGTTCTCACACGCAGCGAAGCGCTGATGTAGCGCTGCTCACGTGTTGTGAGCTACTTTTCGTCTGCCATGAGCAACAGTTTTGACGGTGCGATACAAAGCTGGTGACCGATCCCGTCAGCACTCGCTTAGCGCAAGGTCAGCGCTGTGCTTGTAGCGCTCTGCTGCATATGTGGACAGGCCTTTATGGTCAAGCGATCCTGCCAGGGTCTGCAAACACACACAAAAAAAATAAGCCATCGGTAGAACTGGCGTTTCGCTCGATACGATTGAATATGAGGTCTCTGTGCTGCATAACAAAATCAGCAACCATGGTGCCAAACAGAATAGAGCATGGCGCGCACTTTGCAAGCTAGAGATCGCGCTCAAAATAAAACACTTTCTGAAGCCGCAGTTAATGAATACACAATAAACAGAAGCACTTCGACATACCTTAATCGAGTTCCCTTGACTTGTGACTTCAGAACAGATCAAGTGCAGTGCTTCAGCACCGCGAATCCAAACCGGATCCCGCCATGCCCGGAGACGACACAAGGCGACCAGCCTCCGACGAAGGCTGTATTTCGACTTTGAACTTACTAAAAACTAGGGAGCCTTCATGTGCGCTTTGCTAGGGTGATGCCACCCTTTGTAATACCACTCGCCGACAACCCAGCAGCCATTTTGGTTCTCGGCGATAATCCGTGCGGCTTATAACCCTCCCGGAAACAAGCACCTTATCTCACAAGTTCGGCGCCGCGTTGTGGAACCCACGGAGGGAGGATTAGCATTTTCCCGCTCGGATGGGAGGACCGATGGACACAAAGGCCACTTGCCGGCGCACGGGGAAACAATGAGAGGAACAAAATGGCGGCGGAAGAGGGTGTGGTAGAGGGAAACAGGCAGTTGGCATCACCCTATGCGAAGCGCACACGAAGGCACCCTACTAAAAACAGGTTCTTTTCAAACAAAGACCCTTCCCATTTTCCTGACGGACCCCTTCTGCCCAACCAACGCCCAACCCCCCGCGTGAGCAAGCAGCAAAGAATGCGGGGTAGGGGCTTGGGGGGAGGGGGAAGTGTGCGCAGAAGAAAATCTCTTTTCCCCTCCAACTACACACGACACACGGACACCGAAGAGCTCCAAGGACGGGAGAAGGTCGCCACTTTCAACAGGCCGGTCGAGTCACGTACAAGCAAACAAGTTTTTTTTTCTTTCTTTTCTCTCTCTCTCTCTCTCTCTCTCTCTCTCTTAAGCATTTTCAGCTTTCTCGGGTGGCTTTATTTTCCTTTTTGTTTTTTAGTTCGCATTTGTTTTGTATTAGTAGGTTGCTGCCATGTGTGACGTTCCGGGCGCGGTTTGTTCTTCGTTGTTCATCTGGAAAGTTATCGGAAACAGCGACAACGATGGCACGAAGGCGTCTGGATATTGCCCCTGAACGTGCTTTTTGAGTGGAACGTGCCGTGCATCAAGTGTGTCGTTGCGGATTTTGAGTTGGACATTGGACTACCCAGAAAGGTTGGTCACGGGGAGACGCAGAGACGAGTCTCGACTTGTTCTCAGTTTTAGCAATTGAAGTGACGATTTATTCTGACTGGAAGACTCCGGTGTTGAAAGCGCGGCTTCTACAAACTCTTAAGTTTCATTTAAGAGAAGAAAAAAACTGTTAGTATTTGGAGGTGTTGCGTTTGGATAAATGCTCATTTTTTGCATGAAGGCAAATTACGTAAATGGGACTTGTGAAATGTGAACAGATCATTTTTGACGAGATGGCTGGGTGAAGTCGAGTCAACAGATTCGTTCACTCGCATTCACACAACGCGTGAAGCTCTACCATGTAATGTCTTAACGTTCGTGGCACATTAAACAAATTTGCCAGTTTCGTCCAAGTTTTGTCAACACTTTCAGCCGTGCTGGGCTGAGTCTCGCCGATCCCTAAGACAAGCAAAATAGCATCCGTCCTCCTGGCGAACATTCGGTTTGCCTTCGGGGACTAAACCATACAGATGCACCCGGTCTGAGGGGGACTAATGAATGGTTTTGCTCGCGCACGCCCATCGATTATTCCCAGTCGAGCGCAGTTAGTCCCCAGCTTTTGCGCACGGTACCTAGCTTGAACCACACGGTTCTTTCGGGGAGCAACTGGCAGTTCAGAGGACCAAATGCTGCCGTTAGTCCCTTGAGGCCAACTTTTTTCTTAGAGTGCATCAGTGTTTACAACCTGAATTCAAGCAAAGCAAGCAAATTGTTGTGTGTATGTTTATACAGCGGACGTTAGTCTGCCTCAGTGGGCGTCTGGTGTCTGAGCTGTAGATGAGCAATTTAGCCAGTGTGGTACAACGGCTAACGTTGGGTCTTTAACGTGAACCACGCAGTAGTGATACATGACCGCACTCCGGTACGATGTTCGTCCAGATCGAAACGGGCAGCGGTGGGGATTGAAGCCAGGATCCCTGGGGTCTGCATGAATTGAAGCCCTCTTCTTCCTTATTTACAAACTGGATTAGACCTTTCTTCCCCTTCTTCTATACCTATTTACAAACGAGGAGCTGCTTCGTGTCATTCAGGACCCCCGCAGAAACATTTTTTTCTCGCTTGTGCAGCGCCAGGGAAGGTGCACTGACATATTCATCTTCTTTTTCATCGATGGCCAATTAGGGGGACATCTACCAGTCCACTGTCGAGAATGCCGGTGCACTGCAAGTTTGAAAAACATCAAGGTTATGAAAAAAACACAAAGAAAAACTGGCACGTGAAATACTTGAGGCATTGGCCATCGATGGAAAATAAGATGAATGCGTCAGTGCGCCTTCCCTGGCGCTGCACAAGCGAGAAAAACTGTTTCTGCGGGGGCCCTGCCGGACAGAAAGCAGCTCCGTGTTTGTAAATAGGTATGGAATAAGAGAAAGAAGGCTTTAATCCAGTTTGTAAATAAGGAAAAAGAGGTGTTCAGGCTTCAATCCAGGTTGTAAATACTGATAGCAGTGAAGGAAGAAGAAGGCTTTAATATAGTTGATAGTCTATAGACGATTGCAAACAGGGCATCTGGCGGCCGCCATGCTCTTCCTCGTGTGAGCAAGCACGTGGAATTCCAGGCCTGCCAGGGCTATCTTCACGTGCATGTTGCACGTGCTTGCACGGATGGGGCACCAGCCGGGACGCCATGCTTGCAAACGTCTATACTCTGTTTCACCTTGTGTTGTACCGCAGGAAAGGCTACAAGCTCGAGCTCCTTGCTCTATACTTCGTCTCACCTTAGCATGGACTAACCGCGAATGCTGTGCTTGCGCGAGCGACTAACCTTGACTGCCTTGACTGGAGCACTCGCTGCACGAGCGCTCGTGCAGCCGCCGAGGCTTCGTTCGAAGCAACTAGCTCGCGCTTTTAGCACGCGCGGCTAACAATAGTCAAAACTAAGGTGAGACGAAGTATAATCTAGGGCACATCTCGGGGGCACGAGCTGTCGTGCACCAAGGGCAGCTGCCAACACTATGAGCTCGCGCTTCTAGCCTTCGCTGCGGTACAACATAAGGTGAAACGGAGTATAGCTGTTGTAAATTTCTGTGTCTATTAGTGTTCGGCTGGCACCACCCAGGAACGATAAGTACTCTCGCTCCTTGTACCTACCAATTCTTCCAATTTATATCTGCACCAGTTTTTGTTTGTTTTGTTTTTTTGTTTTCTGGAGCAATAGAGGATCCGATACCACGGGAGCCAAGCCCAATGTTCCGTTGGCTCAAAACATGACACAGAAGTGTTCGGATGAGGCTGTGCGCTGCGCCACCCGGCCTTCAGGGAACAATGGCGGGGTATGCCCAGATGACGTAACGAACGCTTACAATCTGGCGGCCATACTGATTGGGCCAATCCCAAGCTCAAGTCGTAAATTAAATTTATCGCCGGAACGAACGTGTTGCGTACATGTACAGCAAATATGTAGTAACAATCAATGGATTCGGGCATCATGGCCATTTTAGAGTTTATTCTTTGTGTGTCATGACTTCTTTGACAACATTCTGTAAACACAAGAATAGGTGTCGAAAGCAATGTTTTCTCCCGCGATTCAGAATTTCCAAGTAAACAAATTTTGTTTATAGAAGTATGAAATATAAGAGGTACTCCATCCCTTTCGGTTGATACGAAAGAAATAAAAAATTCAATTCAATTAAAAAAATATTGATCAAATTTTGTGAGATGAAAGTGAGAGGATGCACTGTCCTCATATAATATTCCTGGAGATGTGGGCTGATACGAACTGACGCTATTGTAGTTCACGTGCAGGTGCCCTCACTTCACACCACAACAATTATGCAGTCGAATATAGATCTTTTGATAGTCATTTCTATACACGAATTCAACTCTGTGACGTCACGGCGTGGTGGTGGCGCGTCGATCGCACTTCCGGTCTGGGGCTGTGGGCAGAAGTCCCCATGCCAGACGTGCATTCCTACGTTGTTTTGAAAGGAACCAGACAAAAACCCGCCTTCTCGTCAAAACGCCGTGACTGGGGCCGTACCAAAAGAGCCGAGAAAGGTTTGAATGTCAGTTTTCACGTGCTCGGTTCGTCCGAGAATCTGGATATGTGCCGTGAAAAGGGAAAAGCAGACGTCGTCGGACAACGATTGCTTGGGCTGGAAGCACTTTGGGTAGAATTCACGGATACTTGTGGTCATCAGATTTATTTGTTTTGTTCCAACATGAACGCCAGAAAACCATCAAGTTGTGCGGACCACCTGCGGACTACGTTCAGTGCGTCTTCAAGTTCAAACGGCCGCCTGATCGTTCGAACTGTCGTGTGCTCTTTCAAACGTTTTGTCGTCTGCTCTCTTAGACGACGCCGGCCCGTAGACCAAATGTTGGCCCAGTACTTGCGATAAGAAGTAAGTGCACGCCTCACAAGACTTAAGTTTAAAGGTTGGTAAGCAGGCTCGATGTAAACAGTAGATACAAGGAGATGTTGATCATTGTTACCAGTGACTATCACCGACTTGTTATGCCTAATTCGCTTGATCCAATTCTGCTTGCGATTTTCAGTTTCGACGTCGACCATCTCAGCTACGGTTCACGCTTTTGCAGCACGAGCGGCGTCGCGACTGAAAATTGCGAGCGAAATATCATCATGCGAATCAGGCTTTAGCGTACATACTGCGGCGTCCACGCGGAGTGAATCGCCACATGTCACATTCTTCACGCGAAGTTTTGCGGTGTAACGAGCCTCAATAAGTTCGTTGACGCCGCTCAAGTAGTCAGACATCGCCAGGAAGACGTAGAATCAACAATTCGAACGCGATAAAGGGCAGGGGGACTCACACCGAAGCCGACGACATCGCATTTCAATGGTTTGTTTACGGGCGACAGCGAGCTTCTTGCCCACACCCCCATCGCGCATGCGCGGGGCCGGTGGCGTCCACTAGGGGCGCTCCGGTTTGTTTGTAAACATGAGTTGGTGTATAATTCAAGGTTTTTTCAGAAATGATGGAAAAGCGTGAGCATTAGTTTTTCCGGCGACGGCGACGGCACAGCGGCAACTCAGCTCGCCCGCACTTCCAAGGGAAAGAAGAAGGGAGAGGAGGATTTGAGAAGAGGAAAGAAGGAAGGAGAGAAGGATTAGAGAGAGAGAGAGAGAGAGAGAGGTAGAGGAAGAGGAGGAGGGGTTAGGAGGAAACTGGGGGAAAGCTCCCGGAAACTTTGTTGTGAAAAAAAAAAAAAAAGAGAGGGGACTTGCGGTTGGGAAGGTCCCCCTCCGATTTTAGAGCGCAGCTCTTAGGCGCCCGATTCCGGCTTGAGCGGTGTTGCCGTCGTCGTCGCCGTTGCCGTCGGTGTCGGCGTAACCGGGAGGTCACGTGAACCCCCCTGAGGTCACGTGACCTCAGTGGGGGGGGGGGGGGGGGTCCCGTAGCAGGCAGGATGACGAGGTGAGCAGGAGGGAGGAGGAGTATACCCTCCCCTCAGTACATTCCATCCTCCTCCTCAAGAGCTGCGCTGTAATTCGGCGTTACAGGGAGCTGTAAACGGCTTTCACTTTTTGTGGGTACTTTGTTGGGTGATAGGAATGATCTGTGAGCGAACCAAGGAACTGATGATGTTCTACGTTCAAAGACATGATGCGCGCACCCTGGGCGATCACATACGCAAGAACGCCGCCCAAGGGACCACTGTTTTCACCGATGAGTGGCGGGGCAACGTGTGCGTGGACAGTCTGCGAGACGGGAACGGGCCTATACGGCTCAATCACCTTACAGTGAACCACTCGCAGCACTTCATCGACCCCATAACGAAAGATAACACGCAGCTCACCGAGCATTCATGGGAAACGTCGAAGCTGTACCTGCTCCGAAAGGCGAGGGGCTGCTTCGGGACTGGGTCAATCCTGGGTTAAAATTTCTTTCCCAAACCTATCTGAAAGGGTCTATTCCTATTCCGCTAACAAATCGCCACGGTGCGCTGAGCCTAGGGTATTAAAATATTAACCCCATAAATTTTCTGTAACAATAAGTGACCAGCGTTTCGTGAAAATCCAGAAACCGAGTTTCTAAATCTGCTAGAACGCCCTAAGCACGTGAAAGAAGATATCGCATTCAAAATCGTCTGCTTCCCCACAGGCGCTCGATTTTTGACAGTGCGCGTGCACCACAGTGTCCCATTTTTAGGGGTGAGTGTTAAAGTGGCGATGTGGGCAAGTTGGTTTGTGACTGAAGAAATTAATATATAGTGTGCAAAACACAAAGACCAATGTAGTCGAGTATACTACAATAGAAACCCTAAAGGTCCTAGAAACCTGAAATTAATTTAAATATATCGGTGTATACTTTACATCCGATCTGTGTTGGAATGCGCATGTTGACTATATTTCCTTGATGGCCTCACGCATGCTGGGTTTTCTGCGTCGAAATTTTAGAACTGTGCCTCAGTCGCTCAAAGAAGCAATTTACCTTTCACACGTTCGTTTTAATATTCTTGCGTTGTCTGGGACCCTTACACTGCCTTTTCTATACAAAAACTTGAAAAAATACAAAATTTGATTTTGAGGCTTTTTTTTTTTAAATAATTACGATTTGGCGACTAAGTATGACTGAGTGGAAACAGAAGGTTTAAGTGGCAAATATCAAAATATCATAGAAAGCTCCTCCGTCTCAAATGTTTTCACGATATTCATAAGGAAAAACCGGTGAAGAAAAGGATGTATATATGAGCGCGCCTTTTTACGTATCCAATAGGAACGACCATGCTTTGAAAAATAGAGGAATTTATTTTAAGGGCGTCGCACTGCGATACTTTTTTTTTTTGTAGAGACTGGGCGTTATTGGAACTCTCTTCCATCGTGCGCTGTCTGAAATGCTTCCAATTACGCCTTTTTTCACGCACTGAACTTGTGAGTTTTTTGTGCGTCTGTATAATGTTTGTCCCCACCCCCCACCCCAGTGTAATGCCTGATGGCGAAGTGGGTACCTGAATAAAGATAAAGACCAAAGTAGTAGTAGTAGAAATCAGAGGCGGAGCCATAGATACATATTCTAGGGAACTGTTCGAGTCCTAGGAAGTAGGATAATTAGGGCAGAGTGCGGATTCAGTCAGGCGGCAATCTACGTACATAGAGAATAGGTTAATTGCATTGTCAAGTAGTCATGATTATGAGGTTTTGCAGTGTTCGTTTAGTGCTTCGGGGTTTTACTGCGGTTGTTGCGCTGAATTTTCCCTCGATGAAAAACTCGGCAGTATTAATTAAGCACTTGTCCTGTCTACTTCTACTACTTTGGTCTTTGTGTTTTGCGCGCTCTATATTATATTTTTAGTTCGCAGGAGGTCAAAAAATCAAGAAAGGATTTTATCGGATTCAAACGTGGGGCTTGTTAATAGATACAAATCTAAGGCAGAAAAGAGCGCGTCAATAAACACGTGACTAGGAGACAGAACTTTCAAGATAAAGATGTGACCATCAACTGAAAATTTATTTTCAAAGGCATATACAACATCTAATTCCTGCTCTATGTCGTTAAAACCAAATTCCGCAACAGAAGTGTCGCGTTGTGTTTATTTTCGAACAAACATTCAGTTGGTATTTAACGCTCCGTCTTATCAATTTGTCTCTCGTCTTCTCTATTTTTTGCGCAGTTGTTCTCAGTTGAAGCCGTTTTAATACGGAGCATGTAGAGAGTTAAACTGAGGGATCGGAGCTGAATTAAGAAATTACATGCGGGATGCCGAGGCGACAATAACCCTGAGAGCAATATCTCGATTCCAGCGCGACTCCCAGAGGACTCAAGGTTAAATCAAACCTGAGATAGCGAAGGCGTCAAAGTTGAGCTCGCTCCTACTTGCTCTTATGTGTTTTAAGAGGGGTCCTCGGTCTTTGCGAGAGGCCGCTCTTATAGGGTCTAATGGCCCTTTCGCGTTTACAAACTGAAGCCATCTCTTGCTTCCTATGCGACTTCCGGTATCTCCGTTTCGGCAGGCACTTGTAGCTTGTTTCTGCCACAATTGCTAGGACGCTTAAGTTCTACAAAAACAACGATATCGGAGATAAAAAAAATATGTCCGGCAGATTTTTAGTTAGCTTATTTTGTATCTAAGTACCGGAGAAAAATTGGTGATGAAATATCATACGGGCGTTGTAAAGTGCACATTGCTTGCCCTCATTCCAACCGAAAGTTCGCAGAAACATATAGTGCAACAGTGCCGCCTTTGTGGCTAAATGCGTCGATATGAATTTATTTTACGCGGGCGTCGCCACCTCGAATCGCGGAAACGTCCGGCGTGTTGGCGAGCATCGGTATTTTCTCGCACAGTCACTGGAAGGCGTTCGCGTTCTATTGGCGACTTCCACTTGCCTCTTGTATATTTTAGACTTGTTCAATGCTGTATTGTATTGCTTCAATTTTCTTTCTCACGGATATCGGATATATAAAATGCCTGACTGGGGAGGAGAGTAGACAGAAAAACAGTTTAGTCATTGACAGGTTAAGAAAAGGCAAAGGAGAGGGAGGGGGCGCATTTGGCTGTCCCGTCTCCAAAGAGAACTTTATGCTATCGATGACACTTCGGGATTTCCCTGAGCATAGAAAGCGATACCCCGCACCTCCACCAAAAATGTCACGAATGACAATTGATGACGCGACGAAAACTGAAATGAACTAAGCGTTTAATGGGGCGAACTCGTGCCCTAAATAAAAAGGAAACAGGAGATAACAATAGAGTGTCGCGGGCGTCGATAGCGGCGCAAGAGCAGGATCGAACGCTGGGGCGAGACTGATCCCGCTCGCCACGCAGAGTCCCTTATGTACCCTCACGGGTTTCTGGAACATTCGGCGTAGAATTTTCAGTTCGTAGAACATTCGGAACTCAATCAGACGAAAATGTTTTCGAAGTTACGAGAACGCCAAGTTGAAATATTAAATAAAAGGACAGTCCGCTGACTGCAATCGAACTTACATGTTCCGCGCTACAGTGAAGCACGGTATTCACTCGGCCACGCACGCGCTCGCTCGATCGCCGACGCGCGTGGCAATATTGTCTATGAACTGGAGGAAAAAAATCCTCATTGCTCGTTTCGAAAAGGAACGGCCTGTCGCCCTTAACCCTTTTTCAGTAGAAACCTTTCTTTATGCGTTGGGTGGGCACTCAAGAAAAGTTTGTTTCTCTTTGCAGATGCAGTTCTTTGGACTGACGGGCCCCGTTTATTTGGACCGCTTCGGCCGGCGCGAGAATATTACACTCCACGTCGTACAACTGAAAAAGGCTGGACTCGCCTCGGTGAGAATGATTATTTTTGCAATTATTTTAATTAAGTTTAGTTGGTTACGACTGTACGTTTCCAAACGCTAGATTAACAAGTGAATTGGTAATAATGTTGACTTAAAATGCATTACATTTTTTTAAAATATATATGTGGACGCTTATTATTTGTCGAGAAAACCATTGTTAAATATTTAAAGCAAACTTGATGCAGAATAAATTTGGGGGGGGGGGGGTGGGGGGGCGGGGGTGAGTAGTAATTTTTTGCAACGAGCGCTTTTCGGCCGATCTATTCTTGCATTTTCTTTGGTGTCTAAACCATAGCTTTTAAATAGTTCAATACAAAACGTTTCATACCACGAAGAACCCCCAATAGATGGTGTTGCACACTCCAGCACGGCACCCTTCCTGCGTCATGTTGACAAATATTATTGTATAGGTTTATATCAAAATCATTTTTGTTTCTAGAAATTGGGTGTGGGCAATGATATCATATACTTAACTCGCGCGTACTATACTTCTGCGGTCTCAAATATGCAGCGAAATCGCTGCAGCAGAGATGTTTTGTACTAAACACACATTTAGTCACCACTCTAAATGGAAAAAGGTGTCATTGTAATATAAATAGTAACAACAAAAATTTGAGTTATGATGTAAGTTAAACATTTGTTTTGGATCACGCAGAGGCAGCAGCAAAGCCTGTTGCATTTGTTCACTTTAATCGTTGTGGGCATTCGCGTTGAAAATATTAATTTTTACGAATCGAAGATGTGATCTAGCGTCATTGCCTAATGCGCAATCCTATAATGTTCTTGACTTGTCTAGCCTTCTAAATATTTATATTCACTTGGGGCTGAGACAAGAATCTCCGCAGTACGCGTAAGCATTAGAATAAGTATTGCGCCAATGAAGCGAAAGTCAGATTGAGCTACTGTCGGTTGCAGAACATATTTTAGTAGATAATATGCCTAATGCAGGATAACCACACCGAGACTTAATGATGATATACGTTGCTCTATAAATTATTATCTTATTCTATATATTCTCCAGGCAGAACTTATATCTTATGAAGTATATCTTGAACAGAAATGCTGCTACATTGATGGATGGATGCGTCGTAATTTGTATGCGGCATTGAAATAGGGCATAATTTATGATATCCATCTTGTAATAACGAAATCTCTTTCTTTCATAAACGAGGAAATTCATACTTTATGCGTTTCGTGATTTTTTCTTATGTTTTTGAGATTAGAGTAAGGACTTGTTTATGACGTTAAAATGGGCTTATCGTTAATTACTTATAGGAAACACGCCATAAATGTTGAACTAAGGATGTACGCACTAAAATTGTTTGGTGGTCAAATTTGTCGTGCAGATAGGAACCTGGTCATTAAAGTCCGGACTAAAAATAACCCGTACAACGTCCATGGTTCAAGAGGAGATCTTGGATACGCTCAAGAGAAAAACCTTCCAGATCACAACCCTCATAGTGAGTACGTTATTGTTATTTTCTCTGCTTTTTGTCTCGTTGATATGGCAGCGGTAGGCACTTTTTTCACTAAGGCATGCGGTAAGATTTCAAAGTTTAGGAACATGTTAAATATTCATTACCCGATGGTGCAAAAATATTACACTGGAGAAAACCATCGTTAAAATATTGCTACAATTTAACGTTTTCAAAAGAAAAAAACAACTAGACAATGCATTGTTTTGCAATTAAAGCATTTTCAGCAAGTATACTAAGTATTCTGGTTATAAAAATATTTGGACTTTTAGAACTGCAACTTCGCAGGAGGAGCCGATAGCTTTCTGCAGAGTAGGCTCCTTACGAATGACTTTTTAACGATAAACAATTATGTGCACCTTGCCAGGAGAGCAAGGATCCGTGTTTGCCAGATACTGCTTATCCACGAACATTTTCATGCTACGGCAGTAAGTAGAATCGTAAAGGGTCTTTGGGAAAATATGTCTGGTAAACCATAAATTATTATGCTCCGAAGAAGGTCGCGCAACTACCTGAACATGTGCATAGAATGGAAGGTGTTACGTGATAACAACAGATATTTAAGTTTATTGGGCCTCCTTCCCCGGTCAATTTATTTAAGCGTGCCAGGTCAAGCAGTAAGACTCGGTATTTAAAAACCAATAAGAGCTTCATATCACGAGCATATTATTTGATTTATTTGTATACTCCGATAGATGCATACATTTTAGCTCATTTGTGTTGATTGGATCCCCGAGTGAAGTCTTCGTACTACACATGCTTCTTCAATAAGAAAATTAATTTGCTATAATCACTCCCATCCAAATAATAATCAAAAGTTTATATTTTTTTCGAAGAAATAAATGTACGACTCACATTGATCACAGATTAACTGCTTGCTTTCTTACTCCTGAGTTTGAGTTTACATCTGACTCCATTCAAGATACACATCTCGCCATTTCCTAAGATCACAGCAACCATGCTCCAGCGGTTTCATATGGTTTATTTTGATGGGGAATATTTTTACACAATTTAAAAATACATTAAAATCTTGGGGGACGCTTAAGCTTCGCCTTTAAGAGTGGAACGTGATAGCGTTATCGGGTCCCGTTCGCAAAGCCTTCTCATATAAACACGTGCTGGTTGCCAAGGCGTGCAAGCGTGTATGCGTGGTCTAGTCGGTAGCGTCACGAACTTTCATTGAAATGTTCGATCCAAATTTGACGGAAAAAAGTTTTTGCTAAATATGGCGGGAAAAGTTTCCGCTACATTTGGCGAGAAAATTTGGCGGGTCGATAAGGTCATTCATGACGTCAAAGCCACTGTGACGTCACGCGTGACTGCGCGCGCTCAGCGACGGCGACGCCGACGCCGACGCCGGCACCGACGCACGATTGTTTGCATCACGAGCTCCTAAACGCTATCTCGTTAAAAGTTATATTGATGCTCTAACCATGAAGCCTCTTGACTGTCAACTCCTATATTGTTTCGTTGGTTCATATTCAGCCGGCACACCTGTGCTAGCCACTAATTAAGGCTCCCTTCCCTCCGTGTGTCCGCAGAATTCTCCGTACGTGATGTTAAAAAAGTCGGCGTCCCAATTAAGTGGCAATGACCGGTTTGAGGGATTCTGCGTGGACTTGGTGCGGGAACTTTCCCTGCTCCTCGGATTCCGCTACCAGCTCCGTCTTGTGAGGGACGGAGCCTACGGGACCAAGGATTCCACAGGTCGATGGAATGGGATGGTGCGCGAACTTATCGACAGGGTAAGTCCCCGTGAGCATTTAGCATTTCTTACGGCAGTAGCTAATGTTGGCTAAGCCTCGCAGCGTAACATGTGTGTTTCGTGTAGGGACGTCTTGACTCGCGAAAATTTGCAGGGAATTTATTCGCTAAATTTAAATCACGGTTTCGTGACATCTTGACGTCGCAGTGACACGTGATGTTATGTCACATTACGTCACAGTTTTCCCGCTTAAGTTCAAGGGTGATTCTTTCAGACAAATCGAGCGGCACACTTTCTCCGCTAAATTGAGTCGGGGACTTCTCCGCTAAATTTAGCGGGGAATTTAGTGTCACGGACCTCATGATGCCGTTTCAAGTCACAATGTCACAATATGTAACGGTGTCACGTGACGTCACAGTGGGAGGTGATTACGTTCGCTAAATTTAGCAGAACGTAAGTTCGCTGGTTATAAAGATTGCAATGTCATCGCACGCAGAAGGGTGCAGCGTTTCGGCTGCCGGAGCAGCTAATTTGCTCGGCACGGCAAGGAAACGCAAATTTTTTAGGGCTTATAAACGGTCGGCTTGGATAGCTGTATTGTGTCTTGCCTAATGCCTAGGAAGTAGTAACACCCCCCCCCCCCCCCCCTCTGGTAGTTGTGGGATTCGAAACATAAATTGAAGCTTTGAGAAATCAGTAGCACATTTATTGTAATAATGATTGCTTCTTTTTCTCACTTGAACTTGGAGGCTGTCTTGTATAGATATTACAAGTTGGCCTAGGGAACAAGTCAACCCAGTTCTTTTTGAATTCTGTCTTCAATATATCTCACAATAAAAAATAAAATAAATAAAATACAAAATTTCGTTTAGGTTTTTATTGTCACAAAATAAGTTGGTGGCCTGATTGGTTAAGCATCATAAAAATATTACCGCGAAAGACAAACGACAAGGGAGGACAGGACAGGACAAACGCTACTTTATACTGACATTTTAATGAAAGATAAAGGAAGAAAAGGACCAAGAATATTTATCCTGTCCTGTCCTGCCTTGTCCATCGTCCTGTTTTTTTTCCTGTGCTCCCTTCTCTTTTGTCTTTTGCGCTAATATTTTTATGGTGTCCTTATTATCAGTGATCTACTTCCGTATCATATACGAAAATCTGTCCCGAGGAAGTTAACATACTCATGCCGGAGATGACTTGTCTCCAAAATGAACGTACTCCCTTGCTTGCTAAATCAGGAGCGTGATGTGTAAATTTTTTAATTTTTTTAGTCATGGTATAGTCGACATAATAATGATTATCTTCAAGTTAGGAGAAACGTTAGAATCACATATTTTATGATTTGCTGCACCTCGTGCTATACAGTACACGCATTCATAACCTAGTCTTCCTTTTCCATCGACATCTTCCCCAAATAAAAAGTCCGATGAAACCTAAGCACTTGTTATGAGTTGTGAACGCGAAAGCACGAATGTTGTTCTTCCGCTCCCTTAGTTCGTATGCGGCTTAGGGGCATGGACGGCCGAGCGCACGCTATGTCCAAGTGGCGGCGCCACGCTGAGCTTGCCCGTGCAACCCCTTCGGAGTTTGCCCGGGCGCGCACACTCGGAGCGGACGCGCACGTGTGATCGAAGTGCTTCGGGACCGATCTTTTACGAGTACAAGTCGTTACTGACGTGGCACTCGGCAAAGAAAGGTGGGACCGGCATTGCGTAGCTCCCACGAACTGTTATAGCTCTACAGTAATGTACTATCGGAAACAATTGAGCGTGAACGCGCCTCCGCGGCGACAAGCGTATGGCACTTCATCAAGCAGCGACCGCCGCCTCTCCCGCCCCAACTAGGCACAACAACCGAACAACCTGCAACAAACTCTCCGCCAAACGTTTAAAAAAAAAAAAATTTGATTGTTTTTACGTTTTCGGCAGTGACGTCACGGACGTCACTGCCCCGTATCGACCTCCAAAAAAGGCGTCCCGTGCGGCGCAGCCTGCCCGCAACGCCACACCTCTTACCGGCGGCCGGGCCGCTGCGTGCGCTGCGCCGCCATGGAGAGGGTTTCGCTGGTGGCGTCCCTTGGAACTACGACGCGCGAGAGCCAATGGGAAACTCGTTCCTTGATGACGCGCGCAAGCTAATGGAAGCCTATCCATCAGATTTCTGTTACAGACGAGAGGCTTCGCTCCATTGGGACAGAGGAAGGTGCCGTTCGGTTGCGGCTTCGAAGCTGATGACGTCGTTTCGCTTCATGAAACAGTTAATGCTTTCGCAGTAAAAAAAAAAAAAAAATGTTTTTCCGTAGTACAGTGCGAAAAGGTGGTCCTTGGAGTCTTCAGACAGAACTCGGGAAAATATTAGTCTAAAACGTCGTTTTGGCATAAAATCGTAATCTGCGATGTAACAAGGGACATGACGCAGAAATTCAAAGTGTGGTGGGTAAAATGTCTTATCAAACTTCCTTCTTAGGTCAAAATATTTTGCCAACATTGCCATTCAACGAACTCCCTTTCCAATATAGCAGCGAAACGCAATGTGCAAGAGCAGACCCATGGGCATTTCGCGGCAACTATGCCCGTCGTGTTTAAAGCGCCCTGAATACTGTGCTGGATGGTTTCATTAACGTGAAACGTTCTTTGGCTATGTGTTTCGCATTTCGAGAAGCCTCGATCAAGCTGAAGCCTGGTAAAATCTTGGCATTTTGTGTGAGGAGAAGATTCCACCGCAGTAAAAAAGTGTTTGCCCGAGGCGGGAATTAAGCCCAGACTGTATAGATTATTAAGCCAGTGCCTTTTCAGCATATCGCGATGAAGTTTTTTTCCTTCATTGCATGTCACGACGTATTACCGCGATTTGAGGTGCCATTTGGCATTGAGGCCCTGCGTGGCAGCCGCACTGCGTCCGGTTGATTGCAAGTTCACACACTGTCACACGTTTTAACGCGACACGTTCGTTGGCTAGGTGTTCGGAATTTCGCGAAGCCCAGATAAAAGTTATTTCTGTTTAAAAGCGAGGCCGCGAGGCTCGACACTGCTTATCGTCGTTATCGGGTAGGAGAGGAGGAGTGAGCTGCTCGGAGCGGATCGGTTAACCTAACCTAACCTCACCTAACCTTACCTAACCTATCCTAGCCTGGGAGGTAAGCGTCGATGAGCTCTACCACCTGTGCGCACTGAGAGAGAGAATCCCGAGAGTATGGAAGGCTGTCAAAGATCGCCAGGGTTATGAGCCCGATTAGTGGTAGTGTCGCTTCATTCTAGGAACAACTATTAAAGGGAACCTATGCCACTCGTTAAATTATCTGATGAAGAGCGCCGTGATCGTGGGTGTCTGCAAGTATCGCTAAACGTTTGTGATGCAGGAACGTTTTGCGTATCCAACACAATTACCTAGCTATTTGCCATACTATTTTTATTATGCGCAGTTCAGTTTTCTTGCTGTATACTTTAAGCCGATGTTCTACTATACGGTTTTATTGCTTCAAGCATGTTTTTTTATCAAGCCGATGTCCTACTATGCGGTTTAATTGCTTTAAGCATACAAACATTGCGACCGCCAGTTTTCGGATTGCCAATCTCCTCATTGACCAGTCGTCTTGCATTGCTCATAATTTTATATACACCTGAATACTTTTTTTTTTTGCTGTTTATAAGCTGGACATACGACTGAACACTGTTCGAGAGTTAAACAAACAACGTTGAGCGCTTGAAAGCAACGCTGTTATTTTTCAGGAGGCCGACCTTGCGTTGGGTGACCTGACCATCACGTACTTAAGGGAAGAGGCGGTGGACTTTACAATGCCCTTCATGACCTTGGGCATCGGGATTCTGTTCCGCAAGCCCCAGGGTGATCGGACGCTGTTCTTCTTTCTCTCGCCGTTGTCTTCGGACGTGTGGCTCTGTGTCGCCGTGTCGTACCTCGGTGTGAGCTTCCTCCTGTGCCTTCTAGCCCGCTTCAGTCCAGCGGAGTCGGGCCTCAAGAGACGATCGTGTTGCTGTGAACGAACCTTGTCAACTTGCGGGCATTCTAAAGAGAGTGAACTGAAGAATCAATTCACGCTCCTCAACAGCCTTTGGTTCACTATAAGTGCCATCATGCAGCAGGGCTGCGACGCTTCACCAAGGTGAGTTTGGGGTTGCTATTTTATTGGCTTCCACTAGAGCGTCTTTTTTCTAGAGACCCTCGAAAATTGGTGAAGTATTTCAGACCCCCAAAATAATTTGTTCAACGATCTTGACCTGCGGCAATAAATGAGCATCGCACGGACAAAGAAATCTAAGCAACTCTTATTTAAAATAATAATAATCAATCGCAAGTCTTTCATCAACCAAGCCAAAGGCGCACACAAAAACGTTCACTGAAGTTAAATAATATACAAAGTCAACGATAGCACTACGGAGCAAAGAAGCATAACCCATCTGTAATGTTATTTGGAGACTTCGATAGTAAGCATTAGAAACATGCAGGTCTATAGTTGTTGATGCGATATCATTATTTTAACTTGTTGAAACTGTTCTTTCAATTTTTCAATTATATGGATATAATGTACTTTGTGCGTTTAAGTAGGTCGAACATTTGGTAGAAGGATAGTCGCACCAGGGATTGTGGTACCATTCTGAAGCGTGCTTAAAATGGTGTGCCCAGAGGTGTAGCGGGTAGGCAAAAACAATTTGGAAGAACTATCTATTACAGAAAAATTAAATCGATTCGGACGTAAACATGACAACCAGTGATTTTAGAAATGTCTTTTCTTACACAATGATCTCCCTCGAACATTACTCTTAGAAAATCTTGCTATTCATATTTGTTCATTAGTTCTCAGTACAGATCAGTATGTACATACCACCATTTTATTACTGAATTACTGGAGTTCTGAAGTTGTGACTTCGTAGGTAAAAAATCTCACACTTAGTTTGTAAAAAAAAAAAAGAAATAGTATGTAAAATGTGGCATTGCATTTTTCTTCAGTTTGAATACAGCTAAAACCGATAAGAGTTTATAGGTATAAATATTAAAATTCTCTTAGAAAGCAAAACCCAGGACCTTCTAGAAATTTGTATTCATGTTTCTAATATTACCGCACGCAATCAAAACACAATTTACACGCGTTTATTTAGCTTTTCTGGACAAAGAATGTGGAGGACAATTGGGAAATCCTGGAACTGGACAGAGACCATTGAGGTTCGCCTCTCAATATTTACATGTCAACAGGCGAAATAAAGTTCAGAGTTCATTCTCACAATGAGGCAAAAAAGAATCCGCAAACGTTCTCTCCAAACGCCGCGACTTGCAGTTCGAACGAGTCCTCACATCTTTCAGTGTCCTTGGACGGCAATTCCAAGTCGAAATTGCAATACCCATTCGAACGCCTTGCACGGCACGTGTGGTCTACTCGTGACGAGCGCACGCTTGTTTGTCGTGTCGGTTTGCTGGCGGGTGCTGTGTGGAAAATCAAAGACTCTACCTTTGCTTGTCCTAGCAATGACGAATCAATCACCCAACGCCGCACAAGGCGCGACTTGGCAATCGCCGATGACAACATAGAGCAATAATTCGAAGTGTTGCGAAGTCATTACAAATTATGGCCAATTCGTTTGGGCCCGCATGGTTCCGGTCCAGAGCGATTCGTGGTACAGGGAAGGCTAGAGGGGAGAGGAGTGCTCTCCTCTATTCCCACCAGCCTTTCGTGTACTAAAGTGGAAAGAGTTTACTACACTGCACAGATGCGGCGTGCCCCAGACGAATAGGCCATTATACGTTATTTGAACGCACCTTCTGGGTGTATCTGCAGACTTTTAGAAACCACAACCACAACTTTCGGGTTTCTTGGGTTACTTGTAGATAGAGGAAGTCGTATTAATTGTTGCACTATCGAAATTTGAAGCCAAAGCACTTAAGCTGTTGGACTGTCAAAAAAGAAAACACTTTCCAATTGGGCATTAAGGGTAACTGGTACCAGTGATTCATATGCATCCATATTCCAGGTCACGCGTTTTGAAACCATATTTAATGCGGCCTGCAGCTAGCATTCACACATTTGTAAAAGTTGCAATGAATGAACTTAAGAATAAATTTCCATATAACTTTTTATTGGTCATGGGCACAGACGGACCTATAAAGATATAAACGTTAGTCAATAATTTCTCTTAGCACGGTTTCATGATTATTTGGTGTCAAGCCTCCTAAAATCAAATCTGTGTGTTTCAAATATTCAGGGTATTTCCGAAAACGGGAGCAAAATCGCTCCTGCGAAAACTACGGATCACTCTAAAGAAAACGTTGATGCCATAGTGTTCTTTGTCAAAGGCCCCATTTAGAAACAAATTACTACCGTTCAAAATAATAGGGTAATTATTTAATTTTAAGTAACTAATTTTTTTGCTCGGTAATTGGCTGGATAACCTGCCGGTTAGTCGATACAATTTTAACGAAACAAATAAAAGTAAAAACTAAACGATTTGACCACGCAGACGTGAACGAGAACACCTGCATGAAGGGCACATTTTAGGCAAACTTTTAACCTAAAGTAATCTTTAGGCACAAGATGTGCACCTTCAGACAAGAGGGTTACTTGTATCACAGCCACTTCAACGCCATGTGAGTGTCCGTTTAAGCGAACAGAGGCTAATGTGAACAATCAAAGGAGGTCCCGCTTGCCGGAAAATATGAACGAACCTCTTTGCCTCATGTAGCTGAAGTAGTAATTCTTGAGTGTGAGTGTCTTTGAACCTTTCTCAACAAAAGATCGAGTCTGACTCCTATTCGAAATCGTTTATTGCTCATTTGTCAGGTTATAAACAAAGGGAAGCAAAAGCGTAATTTGGATTTTTAAAGTATTATCCAAGCAAAAATTGTAATTTTGACTTTTAAAATATCATGCAGGAAAATAAACGACACAGAATAATTAAATAATTAATCGATTAAAGGGTGGCGATTAATCAGATTAAACATTTTAAGCGACGCCCAGCCCTAATTAATTTGTTAAATATTGATCTTAAATACATGGCTTCAATTATATTTTCCTGGGATAATTGAAAACTACTTAAAACAGCCACGTCACAATGACATAAGGCACGTGCAGCATTTTACGGTGTTAAAAAAATGCTAAATTTGGACGTGTTTCTGGGTTTCGGTTTTTATCGGAGCGCATCGCCGCGCGGGCCATCCCTCCCCCAACGTCTTAAACGCGCAACGTGAGTGCGCCGCCAAGCGTCGCACGTATAAAAGGCTAGATAAGAACGGACTGTCATATGAGGTTTGCCTTTTTAACGTCGGTGCAAAGGTGAAGACGCACCTTCACGTGCGATGCGTGGCGGCGCACGCACGCTACGCGTTTAAATTAGACATGGGGAGGGGGGCGAGATTGCCCGCGCGGAAATGCGCTCCGAGAGAACCAGAAACCCTGAAACGCGTCCAAATTGAGAATGTTTTCGGGACAACGCAAAATGCTGCGCGTGCCTTGCATCGTTGTAATGTGGGTGCATTTAGTACTTTTTCGATGATGCTCAGCAAGATTCAAATTGAAACCCTGCCTTTAAAATCAGGAATCAACAATTTCAATATTAAAATAATTACTACCCAATTATAATGAAACCTAATAATTTTTCTTAATGGGCCCTTTGACACACACCACTACGGCATCAGCCTTGATTTCTGTGCGATGCGTCGTTTTCGCAGGGCCGATTTTCCTCGTGTTTCCGGAAACACCCTGTATATAATTACACGTAAACTGACATAATTTTAGACTAAACTTCGCACACAATATCAACACAGTCATGTGTCGTTCATGCCGCGCGAACAGTTTTTTAATCATTAATAAAAAATATATTATTTAGAAAAGTATTCATTATTTCCCAAGGTCAGGTATATTTATTTATAGGTAGCGCAAACACACTAGTAAAGACATGTACTCGAATAGGTATGGCAAAGAGGTGAATTCTAAATATAATGCCTCAGTGTTGTTAACATATTACCGAATAAACATAATATAAGAAGCTAAAACGCCAATCCAAAAACACGTCTGTACTCAATGGTGCAAGTACAGGTAAAATGAACAATATCGCATTTGGCAGTAACATAACATAAAATTTATGAACCGTGTAGTTTTGGGAATTGTAGACAAATATGCAAATCAATATGCTAATAGACACTTGAAGAAAAGATATTCGCAAATATAAATTAAACTCGCTAAATTGTTAAGCTTGATATTTAATAATGACAAGGTGTGTGCGGTGTTTACTGATGGCGAGAAAGATTAATTACTACGCATTTAGCATACTTACTTTCTGATGTTCTCACAGACACCAAAATGTATTGTGAATTTAGAAAGCTCCTTCCAGATGACCTTCCTAACATTATAAGGTCACAGTAAGGAACACTCTATTAGCATTCCAGTAGCAATAGTCGAGTTAAATTTTACACTTGTTAGCAGCAACTCCTACCGCAATAAGAGTAAAACATTTTTTATTATTGTGACTAAGGTAGTTCATTGCACCTTGCGTGCTTCTTGCAAACATTATGGTTCTTACGACACACCTCTGTTATTCCATCGGTCAAATTAAATGCGTAAACCAGAAGCAAGTGTGTTCTAACACGACGCAAATCAAGAAGCAGCATATAGTTTTAGCCTGCAATTAAGCTTCTTAACGAATTGAAACAGTTAAATATTCCAAATGAGTAGATTGGCGTCCCTATGACGTGTCAACAAAAGTTTTACGTAAAAAAATAATTGTGGTGTATATAAAAAGTAAAGAAAAACTTACCTGACATTGGCGGATATTTATTTACTACAGAGTGTGTACCGCGGGTTTGTATGGCATTAATGTAGGTATCAACGGCCCCAAAGTTTGAGGTAATTATTGACTAAAACCTCCAAATATCACCGAATTACTATTTTACGTAAAGTGCCATCACCGTCGGAAATGTTATGTCCTGCAGGAGTGAAACTCCTGCGAATATATATGCCCTGATTATTAGTTACTTCTATATTTATTAGAATTTGATTAACGGGGTTGAATATATCACCAATGTTTTATTGTAGGAGAAGCGCAAAAGAAAACTCCCTCACGCTGAAAATGCACGCACACCAGAAAAACGGTCACTCACGTCGCGCTGACTTACAACTCAAAGTGTATTTTCGTCTTCTTTCTTTTTATTTTACCCGTATTAAACTTGTCATGCCTCACTTCGTTCTCTTCTGTAGAAAACAAATATCAATGCACAAACAATATCAATATCAAAAATCAACGAAGTGAGACATGACAAGTTCAATACGGGTAAAATAAAAAGAAAGAAGACGAAAATACACTTTGAGTTGTAAGTCAGCGCGACGGGAGTGACCGTTTTTGTTTTTGGTGTGCGTGTATTTTCAGCGTGAGTTTACTTCTGCGCTTCTCCTACAATATGAATATCCACCTCGCCCAAGCATCCATTTTAACAAAGTTTCTGTTTTGTTATTTTCACTTCGCTCGAGGAAACTCCAATAATCCCTACAAGCGTTTTGTCACTCTAATCCACTTGCTTGGAAGACATTCTACTGAGCTTTTATAGACACGACGAAGGACAATATTCAGCTGGACTTCAGTCAGATAGTAACATTTGTTTAATCATACAGTCGAAAATCGATAGATGTGTGAAAAACATTGATTTTAACCATGGAAACAGTAGTGATTATACGTTGTCGCATTTCATTGTGTATATTCTCGACTAACCTGAATAATCAGTCACGCTGTGTCCGTAAAGCACACCCGAGCCCAAGTTTCTAAACAGCTCTTTTTACAGCCCCCAGTAATTCCCTTCCGATGAGATGCGAACGACTGCTGCAGCTCACCCATGAGCTTAATAGACATGCGTACACTATTAGTGAGTAGCCGCGTTAGAACGTTACTAACAATTGTTGCATGGGTGCAAAGCTAATGTTTAGTGATACGCATTTTTTCCCCCAGCTTTGTGATTGAATGCCGCTGACTAAAAGCAAGGATGCCTGTTCAATTAAGTATGCAGACGAACATTTCGTTTTATGTTTCAGAATAAATTGAAAGCCTATTGTATACGAAGGTGCATCTTATTCTCAACATGTGTGAGCTTTAATATTGTCTAACATCGCCTCGACGCAAGTAAAATATAAATAAAATAAACTTTTCTAACAACTGTGTCGTGGAACTCGCAGTATTTTGACTCGGCATGAGGCGCTCACACGGTATTACAATGTTTTATAGAAGCACGGCACGATCATTTCCGAGCGGGCTGGAAGTCTTCAACAAGAAAAGTGAAAAAGCGTTGGAACGTGGTCTGCTTATGCACTCTGTGTGCTAGTTTTTTCATGTCCCTTTCGTCCTGTGGTTTCGTCGCTTTCGTCTTTCGAGGCTCGTTGTAATTTCAGTATCTCTACTTGTGCTGGTCTAGAGTTTATTTTTTCTTTTACATCTTGAATCACTCGGGTTGCATTATGTTGAGAGTCATTGGTAAAAATGTCACGTCGAGGGGGGAGATGGTTTTTTTTTAGTTTTTTCTTCCCCCCGAAGGTGTCTTTAGAGCGCGCAAAGTTGCACACAATAGAATATGTTCGAAGTGGAAGCGAAACTATGCTTTGGGCTATTAGTTACGTTCTTTCGAAGGCGTTCGCTAGTCATATTTTTGTCTATTAGAAATGGAATTTCGTTTTAACTTTTTATTTTTGTGAGGAACGCCGTCAAAATTTTCAAGTTTAGTCGAAGATAGCAACTTTCAGTGTCGTACGTAAAGTGTCCCAAAAAATACTTCGTTCAATTGACACACGACATTCTTTCCTTCTGAAAATTAAATAATCAAGCGGAAATGACAGAATTATGACATGAATATGATTTTCGGCCAGGTCCATATAAAATACTACTTAAAATAAATTGTTAAACTCCGTTTCTTACAAAAATAAAATACTGTAAACGACTTATATTTAGCGGGTTCAATATTTCGTGATTTAGGTCAAAGCTGATGTTCTGGAATAATTCGCGGGTTCTAATTTTCGCGACGCCGTGGGATCTCAATATAAATTTCAATGTGTTTGCATGTTACCGGAATTGTTCTCGGGACCTACTTTTCGCGAATGGTAGGCGATTCGCGAAATTCCCGAAATGTATTTCATCGCGAAAATTAAGTCGTTTACAGTATATATCCCCCCTTTTTGTTCTATAAATATATCCACTCGAGTGGATCTTGCAGCTTTTTTTTTTCTCTAGTAATAGAATGTGTCCACGACGATCACACGACGTGATACGTTTAGACAGCGTCTGCTGTGCAGCTTATTCAACGATATGACATTGACGATCGATTGACATCGCGTTAATCGTACGTCATTCGGAGATATGATATTGAAATGACGTTGCGTCGATTTAGCGTCGATACTCGGTGTTGACGGGTACACGATGCTAAGGTCTTCATGCGTTTTCCCGCCAAATTTAGAGAGGAAACTCAATTGGCGCATAGGTCTTGTGATGTCAATTCTTCCGCTAAATTTTGCGGGGAAACGTAATTGGAGCATAGGCCGCGTGACGTCAATTTTTCCGCTAAATTTAGCGGGAAAACGTTTTGTTTACTCACACGCCGTAAAAAAACAGGGAAACTGTCCACTAACAGCTGACGCTGTAAAATTACTTCGGGAGTTACAAGCAAATTAAAATGACAGAAACTAGCTAAATACTTTTGCTTTGTCAAACATTCGGCACGTTTCAATGATTTGAGGGTTGGAGCGAAGCGGCTGACCGTTTGGCGGTGGCTTAGGTTTATGGCTGCTATGACGAGCACGTGCACGCATTGTCGCTAAAGCCCCTCACGTCGCCGTAGCTGTAGGCCTCGAATACAAAAGGCGTTACCAATGAACTGTTTCAACTTTCGTCGGCGAACCCAACGCGCGCCGGTGCCGAACAACGCTCGTCATTTACTTCGATACGCCACGCCGAGCTGAGAAGAGCAGGACCAAAAGTGGTTGGAGTCCAGCGCTGTGGTGTGATCAAAGCAGCGATACAAGATGAGGTGTTGCACCGTGATAGGCTTGAAGAGCAAGCAAATAATAGAAATAACAGGTGAAAATAAGCATTTATTTCCTCCCAAATGTCACAGAAGTGTTCGCGAAGGAAAGTTTATAATATCCCGTCCGCCAAAGCATCTGTCGGCTGGCTTCAACAGACGCGATGGACTCGCGTTTCGTAGCGACCTTCTCTGAAATGGCCTGTGTACAAACACTGCAGCTAGCCTTCAACGTTGACTTACGTATAACATGGAAAGAAAAAAAAATATTCCTAAATTGCGCCGTGCGCACGTTTGAAATTGTAGCGCACTTCATTCCGCGCTTCAAGTTTGTTTTCACCACACAACGCTACTATCGTTTACGCTTGGTGTTCGTTGTTTTAAAGCGGGAACGGATGCCGGTGAGCACGACTAGAAGATTGTCATACGTAGCTCATACATGTGGTCGGTCTCAATTTTAATTAACTCTAGCTTTGGTTCTTCATCGTGTTTCAAGCTTTTGCCGGCACACAGTGAAAGCGCATCTGGCTCGGAAGTCCTAAGCAGGAATAGGAAACTTCTTGGATAGCTCATCCTCCGAGAGCCGCGTCCACATCTACGTCTAGATTCGCCCAATTGAGCCCACGGACGTGCGATCCAACACAAAAAGGCGGGGCACCAAACTAGACGGCGATAATTGCACACGACACACGGCACAAGCCTCATATTCGTATCGCAGAAATAAGCGTTCCGCACATCCCCCCGACCAGTCCCGACTCCTCGATTGATTTCCGAAGGAGGCGCTGACGACAGGGCTACCGCTCAATGCGCTGGGGCACCTTCGTGCCGCCGGTTCGCCCATCTGGCTGGTTCTGCCGTTGGAAGGCAGGTGTGTCGTGTCTTTTTCTGTGTTTCAGCACATTATAAACAGGTTATTTTTCTATCTTCGTTCTTCTCACTCAATAAAAACAATTTATTGAAAGAATAACGATGGTTTACGAAGCCATAAACTTTACTGACCGATGAATAAACAATTGAAGGCTCTTTCCAACACCGATAACTACAAAACTGTGATTAGCAGCGCTGGCCACCAGCCTCGCCTTTTCTACACAATGTGGCGCCACAAGACGTTGAGCTGTTTCTGTCGGATGAAATTAAAATATGATGGGCTAATCTTTCGTGGCCACTATGTGTTTTCTGAGCAGCCCGAACCAACAGTGAGGTAAAAACATAAAAGGGGAGAAGCTCACATATTATATAGCCCCTTTAATAATCTTTCCTCAGATACGGGGTACTGTGGCTCAACATGTCCAAACAAGTGCCAAAGTTAGACTTTGCCCTCCGATTGTTTGGTTGCCACTTGTAGTGCTCTCTTTAAACCTGTTTCGGAGCAAATGTTATAGTTAAGACCCACATAATGAGAAACAGCGCAAAAGGGACAAGACACAAAGTAGAAGAAGGACACAGGACATACGCTGACTAACAACCAAAGGTTTACTATAAATTCCACGCGCGCACAGTGGACTGTGGCCCGCGCAAGCTCAAGCTCTTCTTTCTCTTTCAAAAGAGATAAATGCTAATAAAGAAAGAAACCGCGGCACTAGAAAGACGTTTCGAAACGCTTCACCGGAATAAATATTAAAAATAAAAAAAATAAAATTCTGACAGCGGCACGAGAAAACAATAAGATCACTCCACGTTCGCACCACGTGCACACCGCCTTCAGGACACAAATTAGACCCTTACAGATCGCGTGTACCATATACTAAGGGCGGTCACAATTGAGAAATTGTGATTTGAAAACAAATGTGAGAAAAAAAAAATCACAATTGTAATTCCCTGTTGGTCCTGTTGGTCAGATGCACTGACGCGACACTAATGCAGTGATCAGGCCCACAGGCAAGTGTGTCTTGTCCCTTTTGCGCTGTTTCTCATTATGTTGTTCAACCAACCAGCCCAGCAAGGTGTCCTGTTACAGTTAAGACCCGTTCACATACATGCGCCTGCTTGGGGTGTAGCTCTTCTAACATCTTGCAACGCGAGGACACGCTGGCATGCTTGCGTCATCTATAAGGTGGCTCTGAAACTTCATTTTACTAGAGCGAAGGTTCTGCACTTTTGGGGAAATTAAATATACCTACTATCATGAGAAATGGTCGTTTCTTAGAGTGTCAAAAAGGTTTTTAAGTCAAGAAAGACATATATGATGCTAAAATATATATAAACAATAAAAAAAACAGAATGTCTGAACGGCTTTCCAATTTGACGGCGGCACTGTGTTGTCTCGTCATAAGATGTTTTAAAAGGTTTTAAGAAACACGGTCATAAGCGATCGTAAGTGTGTGAACCAGCACTTAAGCTTCAGTTCTTGGGTGTTGGATTGTCACAACGAACCTCTGGCTCATAACTGGCGGTTTGGTAATTCTTTGGAAAATATGGTAAAAGCCAAACTTTGGCAATTCTCTGTCGAGTTAGGGCTAAAGATAACTACTTTCGACCTAACTAACGCCTTGGATCAAAAACCTTATTAGCCTCAAGTTAGGCCTAGCATTGCAAAGCTTGGGCCAAGTTAGGACCCAGGCAGCACGCCCTCCGGCATAGTGTCTGGGTCATATATGCAGACTTAGAACCGCGTTTCCATTGAATATGCCATTTAAAGGCACTGTTCCGAAGGAATCATCCAAAAATTCACAGTGGAAGCCCCAATGTTAGACTGGGTTTGACCGAGCACTAAATACTCCGAATCCTAGCAATACCTACTTAAATGAGCGTGTTTTGTTAAACATCATTCGGTTGTCGCACCGTAACTGGTTCAATGTTTTTGCTGCTTTTCCATCGTGTCAGGTCGGCATCTGGGCGGCTGCTGGCGGCCTCCTGGTGGTTCTTCTCTTTTGTTGCAATCTCTACGTACACGGCCAACCTGGCGTCCTTTCTCACTCGCGAGAGGCTTCGCTCGCCGATTCAAAGCGCCGAAGACCTGGTCAAGCAGTCGGACGTTCGCTACGGCTGCGTCCGATCGGGATCTACAGAGGCCTTCTTTAAGGCAAGTGCCGAGTATTTCTAATAATATTATTCATCACAAAGTGTTTCTTTGAATCGTGTTCTAAACGAGGGCTGTTTCTCGTCGCAGTCTACGGTTCTTTTTGGTAAACATTGTACAACCCGAAACAGCGGTGTGTTTTGCCGTTCAAAAAGAAAGTAGAAGAAAACGAGAAGTGTTCTCAAGAACAAAATGACTACCAATATATTTCGGGACGAATCTCCTTTCGCTTTCGAAGAAACCATTGAACTTTGAATAGCTACTCCTCAAGTAAACTATTAGATACACTCCGCATACTAGTGTTAGCATCGCCTTCTGCAGGTGCACACTCAGCAAAATATTTTGTGCAAACAAAACAAGGGGTTGGTAATTTTTTTATAAGTTTATATACGAAATTTGAACAACATCTACCATACCCGTAGAGGTGCACGTTTGCTCCAGATGAGCATATCTCACTACCTTCGTAGTTATGATGAAATAATTTTGCTCGTGTGAAAACTACAAGAAAGGTGATTATGTGCACGTAAGTAGAATACAACAACCGTAAATATTCGCAGCATTATAAACGAGCGTGCAAATAAATAAAATAGCAATTTAGCAAGTCTTGTCTTAACTAAACAAATCAACAAATTACACTGTAGATGTATAATTGAGCGTTTCGTGAACGTGTATATATATTTATTTATTGCGGACTTGGATTCATCCCACTTGCCATTTCCAAAAGACAAAGACGTGCTCACCTCAGGCCCTAGATCATCAGTGTGACAGGAATCGCGCGTACGATTGCACTGTGCAGGAATCTAAGTTGGAGACTTACGAGCGAATGTGGCAGGCGATGAAGCACTCGATGGTAGAGTCCAACGCGGAGGGTGTGTCCCGGGTGTTGAGCGAAGCCTACGCCTTCCTCATGGAATCTACTAGCATCGAGTACGTCGCACAAAGACACTGCCAACTAGATCAGGTCGGGGGCCTCCTGGACTCCAAGGGATACGGTATTGCCACGCCCACAGGTGAGAATTTCAGTGAGCAATACCTGAATCCCTTTCATGGGTCAGCACGAAACACATTTCAGCAACTTTTGATTGTTTCAGAAAAAAGACACCCGCATACAGATAAACATTGTGATACAGTATTTTAGAGCGCAGCTCTTAGGCGCCCGTTTCCGGCTTGCGCGGCGTCGGCGTCGCCATCGCCGTCGCCGTCGCCTTCGGCGTCGGCGTCGGCGTAACCGCGTGGTGCATCATGGGTAAATTTCCCCGCTAAATTTAGAAATTTTCCCGCTAAATCTACCGGAAAATTTTCCCGCTAAATTTAGCGGAAAGTTTTACCCGCTAAATCTAGCGGAAAAGTTTTCCCGCTAAATTTAGCGGAACATTTTACCCGCTAAATCTAGCAGAAAATTTTCCCCGCTAAATCTAGCGGAAAAGTTTACCCGCTAAATCTAGCGGGAAATTTTCCCCGCTAAATTTAGCGGGAAATTTTCACCGCTAAATCTAGCGGAAAATTTTCCCCGCTAAATCTAGCGGATAATTTTCCCCACTAAATTTAGCGGAAAATTTTCCCCGCTAAATCTAGTGGAAAATTTTCCCCGCTAAATCTAGCGGAAAATTTTCCCCTAAATGCGGGAGGGCAGGAGAGCAGGAGGGGCACAATTGCCCCCTCTACGTACCTTCCCCTCCTCCTCCTCAAGAGCTGCGCTCTAATTCGGCGTTACTGGGAGTTGTAAACGGCTTTCATTTTTTAATGCTCCGACTACACTATTTTATTATGCCGCAAAGAGCAGAACTTGCCCGGGTAATTTAACGCTGGCCAAGTCTTTTGATCGCATTTTGACGTCAGCGGGTTTCTCGAAGGTCGAAAAAATCTTGACTGTGTCAGAGGCGTTGCCCTTGCGTGTGAACCTGGGTGTACGTATTTTTGTGTGTTTATCTCTGCTTATGTGCACGCGTGTGCACGCCCGTGAACGTGTGTATGTGTGTTCGCCCCTGTTCGTGCGTAGATTTTGCGAGACCATGTCAAGAACATGTCTGTGTGTGTATTTTTTCCCGTTACGTACAGTAGGTTTGTTTAAAGGGGGGGTGCAACGATTTCCGGACTTCGGTCAAAGATTTGTGAAAGTTGCCCTCTGACACTTCTGAAGTAAAGAACAGAAAACCAATTTCGCCTGCGTGTCCTAGTTGTTGTGTAAAAAAAAAGATAAATATTGGCATTTTGGGCACCCCTCAACTCACTCCCAGTCTTCAGGGTCACACCTGGTCGCACTCTCAGTGACGTCATTCGGAGTGCCGTGTAGGATCCCGTGTGCTATCTCGGAGGACGCTTCCTCTCCCTCTCTCTGCTGACATTAGCGGGCGTTAGGCTGCAGCTTAGAGCCGAGCGAGGTCACGTAATCTTTTCGCCGTAGTTCCTTCGGCTGCCACTTGGGGCTGCAGGTGGGCGAAAAAGCTCGACTTTTGCTTTGCGATTGTGCAGCGGAATCGCGACATTTTTAATGAAGGAGGTGTTTTCTCTATTCTCCGGGACACGATAAACAACTTAAAAATGTCAAGATGCAAATTCTTTTAATCATAAAATCGTTGCACCGCCCCTTTAAGATTCTCCCACTCGCCTGCGCACTCACTGAATTTTTAAATTTAAACAGCTTTGATATTGAATGTTTAAAATGATCATAGTTCAATCGTGGCAACCGAATTTCGCCACTGATCTCAAGTTCACTTGCCCTTTTTAGCGAATCAAAGCGAATTGCCCTTTTTAGCGAATCAAAGCGAATTGCCCTTTTGCAATTCGCTTTAATTTTGAAATATTTTGAAACTAGTTACTTAGTTTACCTGTATGTACAGATTTTGCCGTAAGAGGAATTGCTAACGCGAACGAACGTTCAAGAGACGTGTAGATGATGTATAATTGTGATTTTGTTTCGCTATATTATAATTTATTTGATTGCTATTTGGAAATTATTATATTTTAAAGTTATATAGACGATTCAAGGTACCCAAATTTTTCCGCTGCTTTCTAGAGCTGAGGGGACAAGTATATTTCCAGCAAATTTCTCCTGCATGGCACGCTTGAACGGATTTGGTTGATTAAGGCTCCTGCAAGAAGGAGACAATTGTATTAAGTCTTATTTTGTTGTATTCCTATGCACACTTAGTTCGCTTTCTGGTCAGTCACCCCCCCCCCCCCTTTTAAAACATTGTGTCTGGTTAGTAATTTAACAATTATTTTTAATGTTTATCACGTTGCCAATAATTTATTAACATATTTTAGCGGAACATTAAATATATATAGCAGTTATAATTATAAAACGTCTTCCGCATACATGATAAACAATTAAACTTTTGTTAAGTAAGAGCTGTCAAAATATGGGAATGGACAGTTGTGTGGTTGATAGCAATAAACATTTCCAGAAACCTTCGAAAAAAAAGCAAGGAATAATTAATTGAAAGCTAACATTTTCTAAGGTATAAAATACACGTCAAGTCAGGCAGTGGCGAAGAACTCCAATAAGTCATTTCAAATTTATAATATTACCTAGACAGGGCGTTTAATTTTAGCTTAAACAGATTTCTTAATATAATTCCGTAAAATGTACAATAATGTGGTTTGTGCTTGTGAATTATACGGCCAGGGGGACATTATATAGGCGGCTAATCTTCAAAATGGGTTGAATAATAACTGAATTTTCTAATTAACTTTGTGATTAGTGAAAATACACATATGGCTTCAATTAGAAACTTGCTAAGCGTCATCGAAAACCACTACATCAGTCAATGTCTTAAGGATTTGAAGCACATGGGTGATTCTACGTCAGTTCATGCAATGATGGTCCGGGTCATTTTTTTGATATTTTTGTTAAAATATATATAAAAGCCATGTTCTTGGGAGAAACATTCAGCTATATTTGAACGCCGTAACATTTTTTTTTTTCGCTAAGATATAAAATAGAGAAGCTCGAGGCGTGGAAAATGAGAAGATTTCACAATGCTACTTTGCACAGTCGTCATTTCCTCATTGAAGCTTTCACGTCACCATAACTTGTGTAATACATTTTACAAAGGCTATACAACACAAACACAAAAAATGAAAAATGTCAATATAATATGTCTATGCAAACAAAAAAATCAAACATGGCATAAAAACGCGTTTTAGAGACATATATCACAATCTTTTTTGCAAATAAACAACATTTTTCAAAATACATCACAAAACATATCAAAATGCGCGTCTTTAACTGTTCTGTATTAATATGTAAAAACTATATGCCCACCATTAATTGTCTTTTTGTTATTACCGCGGAAACGCAGCTTGTTTTTCAAAATGTGGCAAGATTGGCCGTCGACACTTAAAAAAACTCCATCTTTTTTTTTAAACTTCGCTTGGCACTTTGCAGTGACTTAAACTAACCTGTGATGGCAAAATATTGAGAAACATATGACCTCCGAACGCGAAAAGCTACGACAAACCTTCACTCGGAGTGAGCTGACGTCTTCGTCATAGCGGCTTTGCCGCAAAGCACCAAACATCGTTAGATTTGGCATGCATTTTATTTTTTATTATTTCTTTTTTTTTTTCAAAAGGGGTGAGTATAACTGACGCGAAGGTGGACTTTGAGCTGTAATACCATTATATAGCTTACAATTTATAAAATCAAAACGCCCCACTCTACAAATTCGCTAACTATGCATACATAAGCTTAAAACTCTCATTTGCGCAAGTGGCCATGTATGCATCCGGCTTTTCCAACCGCACTCAATCAAGTGCGGTTGGAAAAGCTACTGGCTCCACCGACAGTGAACGAATCTGACCTTTTATACCAACATTGCTACAAATACCTCAAGAATGAAATTACTTCTCACAACGTTAGTAGATGAAACGCTTCTTTTGGGGGCTCTGATGAAATTTTGGCTGAAGTGAGTCAAGACTTGTGTGCTGCTAGTCCGTCGGTAACCTCACTGAAACCACGTAAAACCCTAAAAAATGCGCGAAGCGTATTTGAAGAAAAAACAAACTCAATGAAGTTCTTCGATGAGAAGAAAGCTGTCAAGCGTTTATGGCTTGAAAACCGGCGAAGGCAGTTGTGTGCACTGCATGGAGTGGTTTGACGCGTTCCGCGAAGCGCTGTAGGCATGCAGTTTCCACCAGGAACGCAAGCGATTGTACACGCTTCTGCCACCAAGCATCTCGAAGAAAGAAATATTGCGTCTGGTACCGGAAGCGACTGCCAACATGATTGATCAAACAAAACAATTGAAGCGTAAAAGTGGTGTATGGGGAACCCCTGATCCCTACATGGGAAAAAAAGGCGAATGCCGAAGACGTGAGGGTTGCACTTGAGTGCTACACATGCGATGACCTTTCATGCTCTGTTCAAAGCCCCAACAAAAAGGAAGTCATCCAAGCCATGATCACCCGCAACAAGACCAAAGTCGTAAAAAGGTTTATGACCCGCTCTATTAAATAAGCTTACCAGCTGTTTAGGAAGGACCATCCTCATCGAGAACAAGGCATCTCCAAATTTTATTCTCTACGACCAAAATAGGTAAGAAAAAGTCGCGAGCACGAGGTGTGTGTTGGAAAAACGAGCTGCGATGTGAACTTGATTTCGCCCCCTACCAGTGCGTGTGTGTGTGTGTGTGCGTCTAAGATCCTGCGGCGCCCAGAGAACCGCCATCTGGGGCGAGTGCCGTAGCCGCGGGAATCGGAGCCTGGGCAACGAAGAAGTTATGTGCGTCCGTTCCCAGACGGGGCGACTCCCTCCACCAAGCGGAGAGAAGATCGGGGGAGGAGAAGAACGTCGGCTTTCCGGTGCTTGAAAAATACCGAGGCAGTCTAATAAACCATCATCACGAGAGAGCTGGTCGCCTCCTGTCTATCTAAAACGAGCGCCGTTAAGGCGCAACATTTTGGTGCCGAAACCCGGGACAGTGAACAAGTGAGCGACGCTTCAGTGACGGAGCATGGATAGACTCAAACGAAAACGTGACGTTCGACGGACCCGCAATACTAAGCTCATACACGAGCTGGAGATCGCGCTTCAGTCGGCCACCATCGACGTCGACAGCGTGAACGCCCTGCGAAACAGGCTGCTCTCCAGCAACGAGGAGCTGCGGAAGGTGAATGAGAAAATCGAACCCCTTGTCGCCGACGACGACCTGGACGAGGAGTTCGCTGTCGTGGCGGACTTCGAGGACGAGGTTGCCAGGATCGTCGGCGAGGCGCAAGTCAAGGCAGTGCAGCAGCAGCCGCCGTCCGTGAGCTCCCGCCAGAGACAAGACGCCGGCGACAGGGGCGACTCTTCCCACGGGACCGGAGTGAAGCTCCCGAAGTTACAGCTCCTTCACTTCCAAGGTGAGCTGACTCAGTGGCAACCGTTTTGGGAACAATTCGATGCCGCGGTCAACCAGAACAAGAGCCTCTCGGAGGCCGAAAAGTTTCAACATCTGCGCTCGCTTCTTGTGGGACCGGCCGCCAACGCGATATCGGGACTTCAGGCAACCGCGGCGTGCTACAAAGATGCGGTGGAGATGCTGACCGAGCGTTTCGGAGACAAACGACGTATCGAGCGCGAGCATCTCGGGAGGCTGCGGAATCTCCCGAACGTGAAGTCTGAGCGCGACGTCAAGGGGCTACGAGACCTCTACGATCACGTACAGACAAACATACGCGGATTGCGATCTTTGGGCGTCTCGAGTGCGACATACGCCACTATGATGACAGACATACTGTTGTCTGGCCTGCCAGCTAGCATCGTTGTGGAGTACAATCGCATCACCAGCTACGGGACACCTCTCGGTGTTCGCATTCCTGCCGAGGAGGGGGCAGGTACTGCTGACGACGGAACGAGCTCGGACACCATGTCTGCAGCATCCACGGATGCGGGCGAAGAATTGACGCGGCTCTTGAAGTTCTTACGAGTGGAGATTGAGAGCCGCGAGCGCACGTCTCTCGGCGGGCGTCCATCCACGAGCCCCACAGCCTTGACCTCCAGGCCTCAACAGACCGGCGGGCTTCGCTCGACACTGGTGTTGCAGAGTTCAAGCAATGTGGAGGCCGCCTGTTTTTTCTGCGACGGGGAAGATCACCAGACCAATATCTGTTCTTGTGGGATCTCTTTGGAGGAAAGAAAGAAACGGCTTTCCCGTGACAACAGATGTTTCCGCTGTACGAGGAGGGGACATCGCTCGAGAGACTGTCGCAGCAAGAGCCGATGCACTACCTGCGGAGGGAGGCATGCCGTTTCTATGTGCAACCCAGTGTGGCAGGCAGAGCTACCACCTCGTGAGGCTCCGGCGGAACGTGGAGAGTCTGCCAACGTGCTCACGGCAGGTTCCGTGTCGCGGCCTGGGGGAGGCGTTCTTCTGCAGACCTTCCGAGGTTGGGTCGCAGCGGAAAACAAGTGTGCCTACATCCGTGGCATCATAGACGGAGGGAGCCAAAAGACGTTCATCAGAGAGGATCTGGCCACCAGGTTACAGTTGGACGTCATCGGTCAACTCGACACGAAACTGAACACCTTCGCAAATCCGGGTACCGACACCCCCAGGCAGAAGTTGAACGTCGTGCGCCTCTGTCTGCGAGGACAATATGCTACAACGGATCATGTGTTGGAGGCCGTCGTCGTGCCCTTCATATGCACGGACCTGATAGAAACGCCGGTCGAGCATTCTTTCGTGAGAACGATCCCTGGTGACCTTGCCGACGAGCTCATGTTCCCCTCAGTGAAGAGTGAGGCCGGTATCAGCCTCCTGATTGGTGCAGACCAAATGTGGAGACTTCTCACAGGGGAAACGCGCCGCGCCGAAGATGCCACCGGGCTGATGGCCATTGCAACCTTGCTGGGATGGACCTTTCAAGGCCCGTCTGGCGCGCTGAACCTACTATCAAGCTCCACGAACACGTTTGTGTGCGTTCTCAGGGTTGGGATCGGCCACGAGGATGACGCGGCCGCTTTACGGAACTTTTGGGAGTTGGACAGCATCGGCATCTTGGACGAGCCAGCGACCAGCGTTCAAGAACACGATAAAGTAACAGAACACTTCAGGGACAACATCACCATGAAGGAAGGGAGGTATGAGGTCGCTCTTCCTTGGAAGGATTCGTCAGCAATCCTGGAAGACAACTATGGTGTAGCTACCAAAAGACTACACAGCCTGGTCAGACGTCTCAAGCGGGATGGTACCGTTAAGGAATACGACAAAGCCATACGACGCTACCTTGAGGACGGACACGCCGAGAAGGTCAGAGAGGGCACACGGAGTGACAAGATCGTTTACTACATGCCTCATCGAGGAGTAGTGCGAGCGAACTCAGCATCAACTAAACTCCGAGTGGTTTTCGACGCCTCGGCTCACGCCCCCGGCTCGGGATCCCTGAATGACCACCTTGAGAAGGGACCCAAGACAAACACGGAGCTCTTGCCGGTACTGCTCCAGTTCCGAATGCACAAGGTAGCTGTTACGGCCGATATCCAGAAGGCGTTCCTGCAGATATCCATCGCCGACACTGACAGAGACGCCCTTCGCTTTTTATGGTTCACGCGTGCACCCGGGCTTGACGAGGCATTGCCTGCCATAGAGGAATGGCGGATGACGAGAGTACCGTTCGGAAGTACTGCTAGCCCCTTCCTGCTAGGAGCGACGCTACGCCACCATTTGGAGAGCGTGAGTGGACAGAACAAAGCAATCGCCGACATCCTACGTCGCTCCTTCTACGTAGACGACCTGCTGACAGGAGCGTCGAACGTTGATGAAGCCGAACAACTCGCAAGTGGTGCGCAGGAGATCCTCCGAGGTGCCGGAATGGAGCTTTGCAAATGGAGTACAAACTCCCCCGACCTACAGCGGATCCTTGATCGACAAGAAGTGAAGGACGAAAAGACGCCCACCACCACGCCTATTGGATCACCTGAAATCACCAAGGTCCTGGGACTGGTGTGGGACAAGACGGCAGACTCCTTCAGATTTTCCGGTGAGCACTTACTTGACATACTCTCGTCCAACCGGAACACAAAGCGGTCCGTGCTGCAAGCCTCTGCCCGGATTTTCGACCCTCTTGGATTTCTTGCGCCGTATGTTATCCGCGTGAAGATGCTATTCCAGCGCATGTGGCAGCAGGGACTGGGTTGGGATGACGAGCTGCCAGATGAGCTTCGCGAAGAATGGGCAGCATGGTGCTCTGAGTTGGTGGACCTGCGGATGGTCATATGTCCAAGGTGTCTCCTGCGGGTGGATGGGGACCTGACCGAGCTGCAGCTACATGTTTTCGCCGACGCCAGCCCTCAGGCATACGGGGCCTGCGCCTACCTCCGCGCCGTGAACAGCGCAGGAGATGTCAGCGTGACTCTAGTAATCGCCAAGGCCAGGGTTGCCCCGCTCAAGACACTGTCTCTGCCACGCCTCGAGCTAATGGGAGCGCTTATGGGAGCGCGCCTTGCTGCATTCTTGCGTGCGTCTGTGTTTGATGGTGACATCGAGGTGTCCTACTGGACAGATTCAATGATTACGCTGGGTTGGATCAAGGGGACTGCCATCAAATGGAAACCATTCGTATGCAACCGGGTGACTGAGATCCAGGCATCGAGCGATCCATCCAGCTGGCATCACTGTCCGGGGAACTTGAATCCAGCTGACCTAATGACAAGAGGGAAGACTGTGGTGCAGCTCAGTGCTCACAACGAGTGGTGGTCTGGGCCGGACTGGCTTGTCGGTGACCGGCGCGACTGGCCTGCAGCGACATCAGACTGCGGCCTACACGGCGACATTGAAGTCGAACGTCGACAAAAGGTGGACGTTTTGCTGACCGCTGCAATTGCGCCAACGCAACTTTTGACGGTGGAGAGCTTCGGAAGCTACAAAAGACTGCTGCGAGTTACCGCCTGGATCTTGCGGTTTGTCAGGAATTGCCGAGGATCAACCAGATCTCCAGAGCTCTCCTTGTCGGCAGCGGAAATGAGAGACGCAGAGAGCGTGTGGATCAAGCAGGCTCAGCATGATTGCTTTGCCCCAGAGATTCAGGCATTGTCCCGAGGTGGCGACATTGCTGGCGGATCGAAGATAAAGGATCTCCATCCTTGCCTTGACAACACCGGTCTCCTGCGGATCCGTGGCCGACTGCAGCAGACCTCTCTTCCGGAGGATGTGAGGCATCCCATTCTTCTTCCAAAAGAACACTCTCTGAGCAAGCTGGTGGTCGCCGCGGCTCATCAGCGGACCTTGCACGGAGGAGTCCAGGCAACGATGACGGAAATACGGGAAAGATTTTGGTTGCTCAGTTCTCGAAGAACGGTCAAGGCGGTGATTCGCCAGTGTCGTGTCTGCCAGCGTTTTTCCGCCAAGCCAGCCAGCGCCCCAGTCGCGCCACTGCCACGAGACCGAGTTCACGAAGGTCATCCCTTTCAGGTTGTCGGTATTGATTTCGCCGGGCCTTTGTTGGTTAAGAGCGCCGGCGGCAGCGAAAAGGCCTATATTGCCTTGTTCACATGCGCGACTACCCGAGCGGTTCACCTGGAGCTCGTCTCATCTGTAGCTACAACTGCCTTTCTCTTGGCCCTGCGACGTTTTGTGGCTCGAAGGGGACTCCCAAGCACGATATACAGTGACAACGCCCTTACGTTTAAGAGAGCCGCGAGAGACCTGAAGGCCCTGTGGGAGGTAGTTCGCAGTCCGGAAGCGCAAGATTACTGCAGTGCCCAGCTGATCTCGTGGAAGTTTATCGTAGAACGTGCAGCGTGGTGGGGCGGCTGGTGGGAAAGACTTGTGCGCTCAGTAAAGGTCTGTCTCCGAAAGATTCTCGGACGTCAGAGCCTTACATTCGAGGAGCTGACAACTATCTTGGTAGACGCTGAGGCAGCGTTGAACTCGCGGCCATTGACGTACCTCCACGCGGATTCTGGCGAACCAGCAGCCTTGACACCCGCGCATTTACTCATCGGGAGGCGACTGACGACTCTTCCGGAAGTTGAGCCACCGCAGGCGTCTTCTAGGGAAGCTCTCTCCCGCCGCTGGAGATACCGCCAAGGGCTCATGCAGCGATTCTGGAAACGTTGGCAACGAGAATATCTACTGGAGCTTCGATCTGCGCATCTCGCCCGACCAGCCGGCAGCTGCCCACCGAGGGTTGGGGACCTGGCTCTGCTGCGCGAGGATAACACTCCACGTCACCTGTGGAGAACCGTCCGTATCACGGAGGTCTTCAGCGGGAGAGACGGGCACGTGCGTGCCTGCGCCATCAGGCTTCCATCGGGAGCCTCCACGCGACGACCAGTGCAGCTGCTCTATCCACTGGAGGCAATATGATTAAATGAGCGGTGGGCTCATTTTGGGGGGGAAGATGTTGGAAAAACGAGCTGCGATGTGAACTTGATTTCGCCCCCTACCAGTGCGTGTGTGTGTGTGTGTGTGCGTCTAAGATCCTGCGGCGCCCAGAGAACCGCCATCTGGGGCGAGCGCCGTAGCCGCGGGAATCGGAGCCTGGGCAACGAAGAAGTTATGTGCGTCCGTTCCCAGACGGGGCGACTCCCTCCACCAAGCGGAGAGAAGATCGGGGGAGGAGAAGAACGTCGGCTTTCCGGTGCTTGAAAAATACCGAGGCAGTCTAATAAACCATCATCACGAGAGAGCTGGTCGCCTCCTGTCTATCTAAAACGAGCGCCGTTAAGGCGCAACAGTGTGTGGATGCATATATTGCGTCAATTCTCAGATGCTTTCAACGGCAATAACAAATGCCTCAAAAAAGACATTTACTGAAGACGACCTCATGCGCATCTATCTCTGCAGCGCTCCACAGAACGATTGCTTCCTTCGCCGTTGCGAAAAGTGTCCAAAAATGCAGAGCATCTCGCTGCAGTCGCTCCATCTCGACGAAGACGAAGATATCTGTTTCGCTTTATGGGACGCCGGCGAACACGTCAAAAAGGTTATGGACACTTCCGCCTTCCTGCGGGAATTGGAGTCATGGAGCGAAGAGTATATTAGTATATAATGCATTCTTATATCCGTGATCTTCAACAAACACTGGTACTTGATACAAGAACCGCGTTACCACCCAAGGCAGTGATGTTCCACTTCGATGTTGCGGAAAATTGGACAGTAATCTTCCCAACCGAAGTGCAGAGCTTTCATTGTAAAAAAAGAAAACTCAAGTGCCTCCCTTCACATGTGTGGTCAGGTCTACGCAAGGCACGCAAGGCTTTGCCCTTGCCAGCAATGACACGACACATGTCACAGCTCTCGCTCTTCTAGCCATAGAGGCCATTTCAAGTATCGCTTCCAATTGCACGAACTGTCTCGGAAGCCGTACTCTTCGGAAAGATGGATCTTTTCAGTCACTGGACACGCAAAGAGCGCGTGTGATGGGGTATAGATGGTGTTTTAAACACCACGCAACGCTCACCAACTTGAGATCTTCGCTCACCTCAACGATTGTCACCGCTAAAGAACTTGTGGAAGTGCTACGTGAAAAAGTAGCAAATGCCTACATGTTACACCTGTCTGCGGAACGGGTTCGAGAGTTTCGTGCGGTGAAGCAAGCAGAGTGCACCACCGTAAAACCTGTGAGAGGAATCCAGGCATCTCACCTGTAGAAGTCATCATATGCCGAGAGGCTGGATGTATACATGGCCACTTGCGCAACTGAGAGTTTTAAGCTTATGTATGCATAGTTAGCCAATTTGCAGAGTGGGGCCGTTTTGTTTTTGTGAATTGTAAGCTAATTAATGGTATTCCAGCTCAAAGCCCCTTTTCGCGCCAGTTATACTCACCCCTTTTGAAAAAAAAAATTCCTAAAAATAAAAAAACATGCCAAGACTAACGCTCAAAATGTTTGTTGCTCTGCGGCAAAGCCGCTATGACGAATACGCCGGCTCGCTCCGAGTGAAGGTTTATCGTAGCTTACCCCGTTTGGAGGTTATACGTCACTCAATGTTTTGCCATCACAAGTTAGTTCATGTCACTGCAAAGTGCTGAGCGGAGTTTTTAAAAAATAAAAGATATTTTTTTTTTTTTAATATCGACGCTCAATCTTGCCACAATTTGAGAAATCAACTGCATTTTCGCGTTAATAACAAAAAGACAATAATTGGTGGGCATATAATTTTTACATATTCGTAATTATTATTTGAAGACGCGCATTTTGATATGTTTTGTGAAGTATTATGAAGATGGTTTATCTGCAAACAAATTGGAAATATGTCTATAAAACGCGTTTTAATGACATGTCTGATTTTTTTGTTTTCGTAAAAATATTTTACTGAAATTTTTAATTTTTGGTGCATGTGTTGTATATCTTTTGCAAAATGTATTAAAAAGGCTATGGTGACGCGAAAGCTTTGATGAGGAAATGACGACTGTGCAAATTAGCATCGTGAAATCTTCTCAATTTCCACGCCTCGAGCTTCTCTATTTTACATCTTAGCGCAAAAAAAGTTACTGCGTTCACATATAGCTGAATGTTCCTCCCAAGAACGTGGCTTTCATATATATTTTTAACAAAAATATCGAAATTATGACCCGGACCATCATTGCATGGACTGACGTGGAATCACCCACATACAAAACGCAGGGGTGCACCAACATTACCATTCGTGCAGCATGTACAAAGCTAACCACATGTGTATTTTCACTAATCAAATTGAATTACGATATTTTAGGTAATTATATGACTTATCGTGATTAGCATTCTATATTATTTCTCCCTTGCCATATAGCTCACATGCAAATACCGCATTAATGTAACTTTTACGGATTTTGTTTGATAAATAAGTTCAAATTAAAATCAAAAACTGTCTATATCTAAAACATGTGGACCTTGTAAAGACAGTGTTCTAACAAAATTATGACTATGACTCGTACAACGAGTTAAAAACAATCTCTAGTTTATAGTACACATGCTAAGTCAAGGCTTGGATTATTTCCAAACGTATTACAGATTGCTTACATCTCTTAGATAGCTGGCATCTGCATAAATATATATTATGCATTCTTATTAAAACAGAAATATGTTATGTGACGATACTATTCAGGACTGCAGAATGGTGCTGCATCATACGCACACGTAACCACAAAAATATAGAGCATTATCTCTTTATGCCTACGGACCGGTAAGGATATTACTTAGAAATGCTAATCGTACACGCTATTTTGATTCCCACAAATTACAAAATATCGACTTTTGTTTAACAAAATTGTGCTTTCTTCAGTATTTCACGCATTCCTAAAATTAAAGAAAATCTTACGTTCGTGGATACAGAAACAGTGTGATGAATCCGCCAAAACATGCGCAATCCCCTATTCTAAAATTCAACATGGGCTTTCGTTCTTAGTTTTACTTTCACCATGCAACGTAAGAATGCGAAGAAAGACGCAATCGGTTGAAAGCCCCCAAGATTCAGGTTGAGACATGTTGACGAAAATGGACGTTTCACTATAAGGCTCATCTATCTTACTCTGCGCCATTTCAAAGTTACAATATTGCCTATACAGCGCATTTAATTTTAATTCGAACAGATTTTTTACAAAAAATGAAAAAAAAGAACTGTAACGGGTACATTAATGCGGTTTGTGCAGGTAAGTCTTACAGCAATGGAGACCTTATATAGGTGGCCAATCTTCAGAATGAGTCGGATAATTAGCTTCATTTTTTTATTAATTTTCAGGTAGTGAGAATACACATGTGGCTTCAATTAGAAACTTACTTAGCGTCGTCAAGAACCACTAAATCAGTTAATTTTAGAACGGCCTGAAGCATGCGGAAAGTGCGGGGATGCAAAGTGTTATCACTCGTGCAGCAGGTGCAAAGCTTGCGGTGGGAGAACGCACATAATAATCTAATCTGAGATTCCCCACCGCTAGCTTTGCACCTGGTGTACGAGTGGTAGCTTTAGTGCACCCTCGCTTTTTCCAGGTGCTTCAAATCGTTCAATAATTTGACTGCTATTGTTTTTGTCGATGACACTCAGCTAGCCTCTATCTGAAACCACATGTGCATTTTCAATATTAAAAAATTGATTAACATATTTTAGTTCATTATCCGACTTATCGTGACGATTAGATTATTATGCCCTCCTGGCCATACCGACTTATCGTGACTATTAGAATATTATGCCCTCCTGGCCATATACCTCATCTGCAAATACAACATTAGTGTACCCTTCACAGATATTTCTTTGTAACAAATATGTCCAAATTAAAATAGAACACCCTGTATATCTAAAGCAAATCTTGAACCCCACCAACCACAAGATATCTACTTCTGTTTAAAAAGATGTTTTTTTTTTTCTTTTTTTACTTTCTTGAGTATTAAACGTATTCCTAGAAGGAAAGAAAGAAATGTTTACGTTAGTGCACAGAAGTGTGGAGTCTGATGAATCCGCAAAAAATATGCGCACTCCCCGATTTTAAGATTCGACATGGGATTTCCCTCTGAAATGTGCTTCTACCATGGAACGGAAGGATGTAAAGAAATGCAATTGGTTGAAGGCCCGTAAATCCAGGTCCAGACATGTCGACGCAAATGCACGTTCCTTCATCCGGCTCATCTATCTTACTCTGCGTCAGCCAATAATGAAACTAAAAGCTAAACTTTCAGTACCAAGAACTTTCGTATTCTATATAAACAACATTTTTGTTGTTTAATTAAACAACATGAAAAAATGTTTAAATGTTGTTTAAATTAAACAACATTTAAACAACATGTCAAAAAACATTTCGTGTTCTATTTAAACACTCAAGAACACTCTTTATTTATCAATTCAATTTTTGATTTTTGTTGCTATTACTTCTTCACTCTTCATAATTCTAATCTGACTCCTGGAGTAGACTCCACGAAACACGAGTAGTCAGGTATAAAAATATATTTTATCTTACAAAAATGAATGAACTAACTCTTGTTTCAAAATTCAAACCCCGGGGATATTTTGCGTGTACGAGATTTCGAGAAAGTGGTTTTGTGGAGTATATTTGTCACGACAAGAAACATATTCGCGCAATATATTTTCCCCGATATTATTCAGGTCACAAAATTGCAAAGAGCTGATTATCGCTAAAATTAAGCCGTTTACAATATTCGCTAGATTCGCATTGTACTCTAACTTACAGACTCACACTAAATGCTCCGTTGTCTGAAGAATATTGCGGGATCTAAAGTAATAATTTTTCACAGTATTACGTCTGTCGGGCGAACCACTTGTCTGTAAAGGCGTGGTTGCCTAAGAAAATTGTTGCTTTAATATATTTCAACTCTGGACTTTGTATAGCAATATAATATGTTATATATTGTGCAATCTCTAATTGCACAAGGGACTTCTATAGGGTGCATCTGGGCTTTCGTTAATAATTGATTAAGAGAATTATGTGTGTCCCAATCGTCCGTAGCAATAACATGTAAACTTAAAAAATGAAATACGTTACAAATCTTTGGGATGCGAAATTAAACCATAGCGCTTGAGGGGGAGGGGGTAGGTATGCCTCTCCTCCTCCGTACCTCTCTCTCTCCCTCTGGGCTCTTCCTCGTCTATCCCCTCCTCCTGCTTTCAGTTTCCTTCTAAATTTGGCGGGGAAAAATGACGTCATATGGCTCTGTGTCACGTCACTTATGAACAAATTCATTTCTCCGCGAGATTTAGCGGGAAAATTGATGTGCCGTGACCTCAACACCTGTTCAGTTCCTCGCTAAATTTCGGGGAATTGAATTGGTGTTGAGGCCACGTGACGTTAATATTTTGCTAAATCTAGCGAAAAACTGAATTCCCCCGCTAAATCTAGGGGGGAGTTAAATTGGTGCTGAGGTCACGTGATGTCAATTTTCCCGCTAAATATAGCGCGGTTACGCCAACGCCGCTCCACCCGGAACGGGCGCCTAAGAGCTGGCGCTCTAAAAAACTAATATCTTTCTGACTTCTTTCAACATTCAGCAATCATGTTTTTTATTGCGTTTTCCAAACACCTGTTAGGCCTAAATAAGGTACACTTTTTAGTGGTACACTATTTGTTTAGATCCTTCTCCTGTGTGACTGCCCCTCCATCAATAATATTTTTCCTTCTAAAACGAACTGTGTAGAACGCGGGGTTGGATAGTTCATTGTAAATTCCTTTTTATGATTCAGGTGCTATTTTAGGTTTAGAGGGAAACAGCGTATTTTCGCCTTATATATAGATGAATTGGAGACTAAGAGCATTTGTCACCATGCTGCTGGGAAGCAGACAATTGCATACGTCGGTGTGAATAGGTGAAGTACTGAATCTGAGATATGTTCTTACTCCAGATGCTCCTTTAGCATGCAGGTAACATAAACTCAATACAGAAGGAGTCGCTGTCACGACCGTATTCCGAGTTGCCAATCTCCCGATGATAATTTCGCTCAAGGTCTCTGTAGAACACAGATACTATAAGGACAGGCGTAATATTAGTTGATATAATGTGGTTTCACTAAACTTCCGTGGAGGAGAATACTTTCATTCTTTTTGCTGGAATACCATTGAAAGCTTAATTAGTTTCACACTAAACGAAATTATTTATCAGAACAATAAAGTTAATAACGGACAATGAAT